>VONZ01000057.1:0-600000 GCA_012976165.1 Labeo catla | reverse complement strand
TAATAAAGATTAAAAATGTATCACTGGGTGGATTTTTAGCATTATAGGGTGGTTGAGTACACACACTGCCAACACACATTTATGTTCAAAGAACATGTAAAAGTGATTTTTGAATCTGATGACCCCTTTAAAAGATTTTTGTTGTTAGTGTGAAGACCATTTTAATAATCTAAAAAATCTTTTCTGCTACAAAGAGCTTTTTGTACAATTGAAAGGTTCCATTGATGTTAAAGGGATAGTTCACCCAAAAATGAAAATTACCCCACGATTTACTCACCCTCAAGCCTAGGTGAATATAACTTTATTCTTTCAGATGAGTACAATCGTAGTTATATTAAAAAATGTACTGGCTCTTCCAAGCTATAAATGGCAGTGAATGGGTGTTGAGATTTTGAAGCCCAATAAAGTGCATCCATCCATCATAAAAAAGTGCTCCACATGGTTCTGGTGGGTTAATAAAGGCTTTCTGAAGCAATGCATTTGTGTTTAAAAAATACAACAAAGAAAAACCAGTCTCATCTTGGTTTATATCGAAATCCTTTTTGAATTTCGAATTTCCTTTACAAATCCTCGTTTTGTACTTCTAATTTGTGACCAGTGTTTTGTTTTGCTTTCTCCACTGCGCTTTCACATTTTTTACTTCTCACCGCATATGCTACGCCTACGTCATCCACTGAAATTCCACTCTATTGTACACGTGTGTTCGACAGTTAGCGGAAGCTAGAGATTAGAGTTTATGAAGTTTTAATTCTAGATAATTTTCTGACACAAATGCATCACTGCACTTCAGAAGGCCTTTATTAACCCCTTGGAGCCATGTGGAGTACTTTTTACGATGGATGGATGCACTTTTTTGGGCTTCAAAACCTCAACAGCCATTCACTGCCTTTATAAAACTTGGAAGAGTCAAGACGTTTTTTAATATAACTCAGATTTTAATTGTCTGAAAGAAGAAAGTATTATACACCTAGGATGGCTTGAGGATGAGTAAATCATAAGGTAATTCTCATTTTTGGGTGAACTATGCCTTTAAATGTTCTAAATGGAACCATAGATGCTAATAAAGAACCTTTACTTTTGAGAGTGTAGGTAAACAATGTTACTCACAGTCTTAACCTTAGATCACCTTATGCATATTGCATAAAAAAAATAGAAACTGCCTTTGTGTAGTAAACTAGTCAAAATTCTGTTTCCAAAACTACTTCCAGAATCCAGAGATGATGGAGTGGACTACCTAAAACTAAGCCTCGCCTCTGGAATGCCACGCAAATACTTTCCCTTAATTCCTGCAATAACACCAACACGTTATCCGTCACCTGAGTTGTTATAAGCCTCCAGAACACCTTGCCCTGCACCTTTGTTTATTTGCAAGTTCATTGAACACTTAAAGCATGTCAAAGCAGGTTCATTCCACCACAACTCAAACAAACCGTAAAACTCATCAAGTGAGTGGTTTAAGGAGTCATTTCTATGCAGTGTTTGGTGAGGTGTTTCACCTGTGATACCTGCGTAAGGTTTGCAGCTCCTCTTCCAGTGTGTGACTGTGCAGCAGGGCTTTATCTCGTTCTCTCTGGGCTTCCTGAAGCTCCTCCTCAAGCTGTGGAGATTGGAGAAATGCATGTCAGATCATATCAAGCTCTGTTACAACACACTGTTCATGTATGGACAGCTCAAATGAAAGAGCTAAAGCTTTAAGAAGCACAAAGGAGAACAACACAGCCAATATGAGTTTTATCAACAGCAAAAACCCTCCACAAAAATACTGAAATTTACTTTATTGTCTCCTAAATAAACCTCAAAGAAATACAAAGAATTCAATGAGAATTAGCGTAAAGTCAGTATGAGTTTTACTAATAGCAAAATAAAAAAAAATATAAAAAAACATTTTATTATTATTTATATAATATTTTATATTTAAAAACAAATAAATAAAAATAATTAATGCATATGAAAAACTGTTAAAATTAAATAATATTTAATTCATATTTACTATTTTGTTCCCTAGCTAAAAATAAATTATGCATTAAAATGCTGAAATGAATACATAATATTTATGCATATCCATATTTTCTAACTGTGGAACTGACAATGAGAAACTTGTAAAGTTAATTAGCCAAGCAGACATGATTTCTTACCAAAAATGGCCAAATATTTAATTATTATTTGCCTGATATATTGATCTATACAAATACAAAAATACAAACAAAGTCTCTTCTGCTCACCAAGCATGCACTTATTTGATCTAAAGTACAGCAAAAACAGTAAAAATGTTTAATATTTTTACTATTTAAAATAACTAAAATATAATTTATTCCTGTGATTTCAAAGCTGATTTTTTAGCATCATTATTCTAGTCACATGATCCTTTAGAAATCATTCTAATATTCTGATTTGCTGCTCAAAAACTGGCTTTTAAATGGTATAGTTTAATGTTAAAAAAGGTTTTTAAGACAAAGGCTGATCTTTTGATCATTCTATTCATCAAGGAATCCTGAAAAAAATGTACTTCAAATATTGATAATAATAATAATAATAATAATAATAATAAATGTTTCTTGAACAGCAAATCAGCATATTAGAATGACTTCTGAAGGATCATGTGACGCTGAAGTTTGGAGTAATGATTCTGAAAATTTTAGCCTTGATCACAGGAATATATTACATCTTAAAATATATTCAAATAGAAAACAGTTATTTTAAATAGTAAAAATATTTCCAAATGTTATTGTTTTTGCTGTACTTCGAATCAAATAAATGCAGGCTTGGTGAGCAAGGAGACTTCTTAAAAAAACATTAAAAATCTTACTGTTCAAAAACTTTTGACTGGTAGTGTATGATGCAAATCAAAAGTTGTAACAATAATTCATCAGTACGTAAATGCAAGAGAAACACAATTCATAATATGATGCAGGTATGCACCACATTTTTAGCGTTGCCGTGCAAGCGCTATTGCGTGCGTTAACCGCCACGTAGAGCAAACCGGTTTAATGAAGACCAATCAAACATTAAATAACATCATTTCATATTTATGGGCTCATTTCATTGTTTCTTTACTTCAGATCAGGCAGAACTTAATTTTATTCATCGCCAATGTCAGACAGATAACCATCTGAACTCCAACTGAGCTTCATGCATTGGTTCGTGTGCACACAAGGAGAAACTCTGAGTCTGAGAAGGATCCAATTGACTCTATTGTCTCCTAACTCAGCACCTACTCAGCAACGGTGTGTCGTGAGACCGAGGGATCCCTGGACCAGTGGGTGCGGGGAAGGCCGGGTAAACACCGTCCCCTACCTCTCAGGGCCTAAACCTGTGGCACAATAAAGCCCTTGCTAATGACCTGCCGTTGAAACAGATGTATTGATGGGCTCATCCTATCAACAGCTGGGCGAGCAGACAGACACAATGGAGACTGTCTAAACAAACATGACAACCTGCGCTACTGTCCTGCAATATACTCCTGAGAGACGAGGGAGGACAAAGACAGAGAGAGTTTGGAAGATAAACAGAGGGGTAAAGACAAGAGAGGGGTTAAAAGAGGATCAACGTGTCTGTTTTCTGTTAAAGAAATAGTTTAGCCAAAAATGAAAATCTTGCCATTTACTGACCTCCATGCTATTACATACCTGTTTGTCAAAAGGAGAACTAAAAGAGGACATTTTTTTAACCTTCAAAAAAGACAAAAAACTAAGCACTTGTGTGCTATATTCAAAGTGTTCAGAAGTCATACAAAAACTGGAAAAGAAAGATTTTCTGCAAAAACTGAGGTAAACGGTGGCGTTTTTCATTCAAAGTAATTGTATTACATCAGAAAGTGTAAAACAGAGCATGAGACGTGAACTACGTTGTAAAAAACAATGAGTCAACTTAAAATAATTTGTTATCCAGCTGCCTTAAAATTTTAAGTTTAGTCAACTCAAATAAGTTTAGTCACCTTGAAATGTTAAGTTGTACTAAGTGACAACTTAGATATTTGAGTTGATTTAACTTAAAATTTTAAGGCAGCTGGGTAACTTACCCAGCTTTTAAGTTTAACAAACCAAATTTTTGGTTTAGTCAACTCAAATATCTAAGTTGTCACTTAGTACAACTTAACATTTCGAGTTGACTGAACTTATTTGAGTTGACTTAAAATTTCAAGGCAGCAGGTAACAAATTATTTTAAGTTGACTAAACAAATTGTTTTGTTTTTTTTATAGTGTAGACTCTAAGTCCACAAAAATACGGCCCAAAGTAATGAAGGAATATACCGATTTTTTCCCCCACGCATTGCACTGTGTAACATTTTAGAATTAGAATGATTATTAAAAGTATAAAACTTTACAGTCATAGTTATCGCTATAATTATCAGCTTTAGTGTGAACTAGCCTTTAATTGTCCCGCTTTTTAGTGCTTTTTATCCCATTAGTTGAGCTTTACAGTAAAAATCTTAATATACGTGTTGTCATAAAAAAAACAGCAGCTCAGACCTTCATCAAAGTGTGTCTGTTTGTGTTCCACAGAATAAAGAAAGTCATACAGGTTTGGAATGACATGATGGTGAGTAAATAATGAATTTGTTAAACTATTTCTTCAAATGAATGCAAGACTTGGAGTTATCAAAAAGCGATGGAGATGAATGACTCTACAGCAACTTTTGCTATAATCTAGGGTTTGTTGAATTGAGGTGTGTCATTGATAGGGCTTGGAATTTTAAGAGTTTTCTTCAGAAATACATGAATGCTGTCCATGCCTTATCTTCGGGGTGTATCATAAAGTGTGATAAAGCTTGACAGCTTTCATCCTACTGGATGAATTGTCTGCAAAACGCATTCGGTGTGGCACCTGTTTAAAACTGAGCAGTATCTTATCAAGATGCACTGGATGGGAGTTTCAATGGGAGCACAATGGCCAAAATCTGCAATGCAGTAAAGTATTTTAAGAACGTTTTGCTAACAGTCCCATTAAATTCTGAAAACATTATTTTCGAATGTTCTCTGAACATTTAAAACGTCCAGTTTTTAAGTGTTTCTTTCCCTTGATCATGTGAACGTTAGAAAAAAAAAAAAACTTTAAGGGAATGTCCCATTGCATTCCTACTAGACATAAAAATAACAATTAAACAAACAATAAAAAGGTTCCAAGAGAGATGCCAAAATAGTTAGAAAAAAATAAATAAATAAAAAGTATTTTAAGAATGTTTTGCTTACATTACGAAAATGTTATTTCGGAATGTTCTCTGAACATTTAACACGTCAATGTTTTTAAATGTTTAAAAAACGCTAGACAAACTAAAATAACTAACAATTAAAAAAAAATCCATGAATGATGCATAATGTTTTTTAAAAATGTGTTCTAACAACGTTTTGCTAACGTTCCAATTAAGTTATAAAAGTTATTTCAGAATGTTCTCTAAACATCTGAAATGTCCATTTAAAAAAAATTTTTTCTCATTTTGGTTATATGGAAGTTAGAGAAAGCAATAAAAGCATAGTTCATCCAAAAATGAAAATTATGTCATTAATTACTCACCCTCCTGTCATTCCAAAGCTGCAAGACCTTCGCACAAACACAAATTAAGATATTTTTGATGAAATCTGAGCTTTCTGACCCTGCATAGACAGCAACGCAACCACCACGTTAAGGCCCAGAAAGGTAGCAAGGGCATCATTAGAAATAGTCCATGTGACATCAGTGGTTCAACCGTAATTTTACAAAGCTACGAGAATACTTTTTGTGCATAAAGAAAACAAAAATAATGACTTTATTCAACAATTACTTCTCTTCTGTGCTAGTCTTTGTACCATGATGCATGCGTGTGCATTTCTCTGATTGAAACGTGAACATGGTATTACCATTGCTGTCTATGCAGGGTCAGAAAGCTCTTTGATTTCATCAAAAATATCTTAATTTGCGTTCCGAAGATGAATGAAGGTCTTATGGGTTTGGAACGACATTAGGGTAATTAATGACAGAATTTTCATTTCTGGGTGACCTATGCCTTTAAGGGAACATTCCATTTAACATTATGGGAATGTTACTTTTCTAAACTAGTCGGTAGTAACATTTAAAAAAACGTTAAACAAACTAACAATTAAAATACAGTTCAGAGAAACGTTCCATGAATGATGCATAAAAATGTTTTCATGCCACCATTTTGACAATGCTATATATAACTCTGAATTAATGTTCTATTAACGTTATTGGAAAAGTAACTGTTTGAAAATTCCCTGTTAGCTGGATGAGCACATATACCGTTACATACCTCTGATGCAGCCTGTGATTAAAAATCTTCAACTGCAGTCTATACACAAATGCAAATACAATCTTTGCATGCTATAGATAAGTCTGCGTGCTTTCTTAGCACAACGCATGCCTATAACGGAAGCAGGCCTATGACTCGAACGCCCGGCGCATTTAAATCCCTGAAACACTTTTACCCATAAGCGCATGCAGCTTCCGCTGGTGCGGCCCCAATCATTCTAATTACTGGAGCGCAGGTCTCGCAAGTCAAAGAGAACATCAAAAAGCCTCAAACCTCTAAAGTCAATATGTACTTTTCTCCAACAGGGAGGGGAGCTTGACTTCAAAGCACAATTCTTTTAATCTTATGTATTTTATCAGCATTCATTACAATATTATCCAAATTAGGTTCCCAGAGTAACGTGTTAACCTGTAGAGATTAAGCCCTGCAAAGGAGGGTCGCAGCCTTGACCTTTATGAGCGAGCGTTTGGTGGGGCAGAGGTGGGCTGGTCGTGGCCTTTCTGACCCAGTGGGGAGAGGAGGATGTGATGGAGGTTATCAGCGGTGTCACAGTCCGCTCCGCCGCTCTCTGACTGGAGCTCATTTAAAGCTGCACGGCCTGTATCATGTCAGAGGTCACTGAACGCTGCCACTTATAAGTGGTTGTGCAAAATGTTAGATGGGACATATCATGGAAAACAGAATTTTTCTAAAATAATAGTTGAATTTATAAAAATGACCGTTCAAAAGTTTACATACACTTGATTGTTAATACTGTGTTGTTACCTGAAGGATCCACAGCTGGGTGTGTGTGGTTTTTTTTTTGTTTGTTTAGTGATTGTTCATGCGTCCCTTGTTTGTCCTGAACAGTTAAACTGCCCGCTGTTCTCCAGAAAAATCCTTCAGGTCCCACAAAGGGTTTTTCAGCATTTTTGTGTATTTGAACGCTTTCCAACAATAACTGTATAATTTTGATAGCCATCTTTTCACACTGAGGACAACTGAGGGACTCATATGCAACTATCACAGAAGGTTTAAACACTCACTGATGCTTCAGAGGGAAACATGATGCATTAAGAGACAGGGGTGAAAACTTTTGAACAGAATGGAAATGTGTACGTTTTTTTTTTTATTTTGCCTAAATATCTTTTTTTTTTTTCCATTTAGTACTGCCCTTTAGAAGCTACAGAAGAAACTAACATGTTTCCCAGAAGACAAAATAAGTTAAATTTACCCTGATCATCATATTCTAAAAGTTTTCACCCCCCGGCTTTTAATGCATTGTCCTGTAATTTTCTCTTGTGGACTATGTAAACGTCTTTTATGCGAGATATCTTATTCAGGTCAAAAAATAACCTTTATTTTGTATAATCCCTCTTATTTTGGTAAAATAATTACCATTTTCCAGATTCTGCAGGTGTATGTAAACTTTTGACTTCAACTGTAAGTGTCTGAAAATCTTACATTCAGTTAGCACTTACGTATTTTTTTTTAAAGTATATTATTTCTGTTATAAGTACTCTTTTTAAAAGTATGCTAAAGCGCACTTCTTTTTTGCACAAGGGAAACTGTTTGCTCTCAGATTACACTTGTACTAAATGCATAAAAGTCTCTGCTAAACTGCTAAGCAAACTACTAATACCTAGTCTAACTGCTGTGAAAGTTTAAACATTTTTCCCATGTAACACAACTTTGTACTGGACTCAACAGGCGCTTTATTATAAGGACTAATCCCGTGAAACACACGCACCCTTCTATATTTCCGAGCCTGTGTCACCTGATGATGTCTGATCAAACATATTCAGTTTGACAGGACAGAGACAAAAGACTCGCATCCTCGTCTGACAACAAAGAGCTCAAATACATGAGAGCCCTCCTCCACAGAACACACTCATAAATCTCTCTCGCACAAAACAGCAGAGAAAATGCCAATGGCTTTAAAACGCCTATAAGACTCACACCGTTTGCAGCTAAAACATCTGCTAAGAATTGCAATCTTTTATGCAATCTTTATGAGGACCCACTATCATTTAATTTAGAGGGAATGAAACCAGAACATAAAGCAGGTCAGACTGAATGCATGATCACCAGGTCTTAGTTATGTTTCCATCACCTTGTTTGTATGCATATTTTGAATTACTGCATAAGAAACGAGTGATGGAAATGCCAAAATTTGAAAGAAAGTCCCTTAATTCACAAACAAGTGTTTACGCTTGCTTAAGATGGTTTTTGACAAAAAAAGGGTTAATACAAATGATGTTTGCCGAATAAATTCCTCCACGTGCATCAAAAAAGTCATGTGACTGTGTTCACTAACCAGCGAACCGATCTGATGGCACAGCAAATGAAATGTTGTTAAGCTCATTCTGAAATGCCCAAGCAAAGTCTGTCATCAAAGTATTTCTGTATAATTAACAGAACTGTCTTACATGACTGCCTTCCCAAACACCAGGCAATGATGGCATTTACTGTGTTTCGTTTGCTCACTCTAAGGCACAGGTAATTTATTACATATGAAATCTGTTACATTCAGTGGCTTCTTCTACTTTCTTAGAGATATTTGTTGCCAGTTTATCAGGAAGTTACAATTTTGTATCTTTTGACTTGTTGGATGGAAAAACAATGCTTATTCACAAATGTTTTATGCGAATTTCCAGTTTTACGCATAAGTTTAAATCGCAACTTTGGATGGAAACCCAGCTAATGTGTGCTGTTAGGCCACAGCTCATAAAACAGACATAAAACAGAGAATCAGCTGAAAGTTCACCCAGAAATGTAAATTCTGTCATAATTAGTTTACCCACATGTCATTCCAAAACTTTATGAATTTCTTTCTTTTGTGGAACACAAAAATATTCTGCAAAATACTTTTAATTCCTTTTATTATGTTTACTCCATTTATCCAACTGCTTAATTAATTACACAAAAAATATAATAAAATAAACAAATATATATTTTAAAAAACTGACATTTGAGGTTTGGGTTTACTTGCTTTGCATTTCATTTAGGAAAATATACACTTATATTTAATGTATACACACACACACACACACACACACACATATATATATATATATATATATATATATATATACACACACACATACATACATACATATATATATATATATATATATATATATATATATATATACATATACACAAACATATTTTTCCTATAAATATGGGAAAATATATTTACCTGCGATTGATCAAAACACATTTTGAATAGTTAAATACAATCAAAGTTTTTGAGCAGTAAGATTTTCAGTAAGAAGTCTCTTCTGCTCACCAAGTCTGCATTTATTTGATCCAAAATACAGCAAAAAACAGTAAAAATTTTAAATATATGTACTACTTTAAATAACTGTTTTCTATTAGAATATATTTTAAAATGTAATTTATTCATGTGACTTCAAAGCCAAATTTTTAGCATCATTACTCCAGTCACATGATCCTTCAGAATATTCTAATATTCTGACTTGCTGCTCAAAAACATTTATTATTATTACTATGTTGAAAACAGCTGAGTAGAATTCTTTCAGGTTTCTCTGATGAATAGAAAGTTCAGAAGAACAGCATTTATCTGAAATAGAAATCTTTTGTAAGATAATAGAATATAATGTTACAAAATGTTACTGATCTTTGGATCTTTCTATTCATCAAAGAATCCTGAAAAAAATTTACTCAGCTTTTTAAATATCGATGTAAATAATAACAATAAAAAATATTTCTCGAACAGCAAATCAGCATATTAGAATGATTTCTTAAGGATCATGTGACACTGAAGACTGGAGTAATGATGCTGAAAATTCAGCTTTGAAATCACAAGAATAAATAAAATTTAAAATATATTCAAATAGAAAGCAGTTATTTTAAAATAGTAAAAATATTTCAAAATCTTGAAATCTTGAAAACTTTTTTGCCATACTTTGGATGAAATAAATGCAGGCTTGGTGAGAAGAAAAGAGACATCTTTAAAAACATTACAAATATTACTGTTCAAAAACTTTTGACTGGTAGTGTACAGTATGTGTGTTATTAGATTCAGTGATTAAATTCGGAAGAGTTACAACAAGCAAATGACACCCATTTCATTGTTTTCTATAGGACAAAAGCATATAGAGAACAGTCAGTCACCATAAAAGTAGTTTATATAACTAGATTGCTATATTTAAAATGAGTTCATTCAATTCCAAACATTCAAACTTGACAAGATATTGATATTAATTCACTGATAATTAAATTTGGCGGGTTTGAATCCACACAAGTGCAAATGAGATTTGAGAGCTACAGCTTCTACCTTTGTGTTCCACAGAATAATTTCAGTATCTTCAATTTAAACAGAAGTTGCATTTTTGGGGAAACTAACAGCAAAGGGGCAACTAACAAGACACCATCAAGATAATATCATCCACATTTAATGAGGGTCAGAGCAGATGAAACCAGTGCGGGCCCCGCAAAAGGAGTTAAAGGTGAGGTCTGGTGAGCGATGAAGGCCTAGAGAGTGATGGGGGCAGGAGCAGGCGTGTGAGATCACTTCACTGCTGTCAATGCACAGAGAAAAGCTGCAGAGCAAACACAGGTGGTTCAGAGCGAGAGCAAAGCTCTTTACAACGAGCCCGTCCACATCCCCCACTCAGCATTTAGAGGGACTCGCACGTTTTAAACTAAAACCAGCCGACGAATCGGCATATATATGAATCTGTAATATGTTAATATAAGCTATTTCTAACCATTACAGACTAACTGCAACAAATACCAATTTTTTGGCCATTTTGGTCCCTTAATGAACCTTGTTTTCTGTCAGAACATTCCCAAAAGGCTATTCTTCCTATAAACAAACCTGCTTTCTTTGCACACACACATACAGATAAAGAGCCTAGATGAAATTGGCAGATTGTTTTGCATGTTCTAAGTCTAATTTGAAAAAAGGAATCTGAGAAATTCTGCAGAAAACATTATTAAAATGTGTTAAACAGTGCTGAAATTGTAGTCAAATTAGCTAAATAGCTCAAAACGACAGATGCACACTGATTAAATATGTGCCTGATAATTACTGCATTTTAAAACACACGCACACCCTACACATGTTAGATTTTAATTAGACATTAGTTAGTCTGTATTTTTTATTGTAGGTCATTTATACTGTAGGCAACTGGTGGCCACAAAGATAGCAAAACCTGACCCACAATAAAGCGGTAAGATAAACTTAGCGTGACGGCTCTGAGATGGGCTGTTGAACAGGTTCTTTTACATGCGCTGAGGTGAAAAAGAGATCGAAGAGGTAAGACAAGGAATAGCCCCGGGTGCTATCAACTGACAAAAGTCACGAGCCAAAAAACATTTTGCAGGTGCTTTGCTGTTCTGATGAAAAACAATGATGAAATGACAACAAACGCTAAATACGCCTCTAATTTCCATCTTAATTGAATAGAGAAAAAAAAAAAAACTGGCCTATCTTTGATCATTACTTCCCTGATAAAAAAAAAAAGAAGAATGGCTAACGTTTTCTATCTCTAAAGTGCATGGCAATTAAAAACCTAGAAATTAATCATCCAAATGCAATCCCTGAAAGTTAGTGTGAGCTAAAAGCTAAATATAAAGATTTGAGATGGAGAAATCTTTGCTCATCATCTTAAACTCAATTCTTTTTTCTCCACCTGGCAGATTTTCTCGGGCTTTCTTTAAAGTAAAATGTCAATCGATAAGTGGAAGTCCTGTTCATTTTTAAATTGTTTTGTGGATATGTTCCTGGCACTGTTGACTAATTTTACGACAGCTGTTCCCATTTCGTTTTAAATTAAAAACCCCGCTCTGTAATCCCAGGAGTCAATCTATAATTAAGGGGATTTATAGAAAAACCAAGTGCTACATTAATAACAAAATTTAATATATTTCTTAATAAGCCATCAGCCGAACCGTCTTAAATGTGAAATATAATTTTTTTTTTAAATCTTCAGAAAGCTTTGCCTGGAGACAGACTGGACCTTTTTATCAGATTATAAATAATCATTATTTCATATCTACCGGTAATCGTTGCCATGTGGCACAGTTGCATCCCAGCATTTTCAGACCACAGTGCAAATCACCACGACTAAATACAAACAACCCAGCATCTATTTGTTAATCATAAAATCTGTGATATCACGAAACTGGAATGTTGTAATGATCAGTTTTGCCTCTTGCCATTGGTTCATTTCATAAACTGTGAATCTGACAGCAAATGTTCATCATATGGCTACACCAACAAAAACAAGTGATTACTGGCCTAGAAAATGCATGAATAATAAGCATCTGAAATACATTTCCTTAAACCACTTTAAAAATGAGGGCTCAATTTAACAAAAAAGAAAAAAAATTCATTAACAATTGTAAATAAATAAATAACAATAATAATAATAAATTATGGTTTATAAATAATAATTGAAGTTTCTTTTTGATTTATTATTAATTATACAAAAAATATCTAGATATTAACTTATTACCATTATTATTATTCCCACTAATTATATAATAAAATAATAATAATAAAATAATTTATTTTTGATTTATTATTAATGATTTCATAAATTATAAAGATATAATATTAACTTTTATTACCATTATTAATTATTATTATTATTATTATTATGACAACTAATTATATAATAATAATAATATTAATAAGTTAATTACAATTACATAACAATAAATTATTTATTTTAATTTATTTTCAACATATAACAACAACAACAATAATAAAATAACTTATTTTTGATTTATTATTAATTATTTCAGAAATTATCTACATATAATATTAATTTTTATTACCATTATTTTTATTACCATATAATAATAATAATAATAAGTACAATGATATAAATTAAATGATTTCTTTTAATTTATTTTTAACAATTAATAATAACAACAATATTAAAAATGTATAAACAACAACAACTATAAATGTACAATTTTACTACTATTTATTAAATTATCTAAATATATTATTAACTTTTATTAATGTTACTACTACTACTACTAATTTAATTACAATAATTTAATAAATGATTTAATTTAATTAATTTTTTATAATAATAATAATAATAATAATAATAATATATAAACAATAATAATAAGTAATGGTTTATAAATAATTTAAGTAAAATTAAATGATAATGAAATCATTTATTTTTGATTTATTATTAATTATTTCATAAATCATCTAGATATACTGTTAACTTTTATTATTAACGGTATTGTTAGTACTACTAAATATATAAGAAGAAGAAGAAGAAAGTTTAATTGCATAATAATAAATCATACCTTTTTGTTTATTTTTAACAATTAATAACAACAACAATATTAATCATTTAGAACTTTATTAACTGTATTACTACTACTACTACTACAATAAAAATTTTGTTACAATTATATAATAATAAATTATTTAATTAATTTTTAATAATAATAATAAAAATAATAATAATAAGTATTATAACAATAATAATAATTTATATGCAATAATAATAATTTATGGTTTATAAAAAAAAAACAAAACAATAATAATAAATGAAGTATCAACTTATTAAAAAGTGAAATAACTTAATAATATTTCTCTGCCATTACACTGATATGGAGATATGTGATGAATAAATGTTTGTTGAAAGAAAAAAACACAAGTAACACAAGCTCAACCTCCGCTCTGACATCATCAGCCCATTGCGTTGTGAGGTTAAGTGGATGATGACATCAAATGCAGTTAGTGCATTAGTATGTTCACTTAAGATGCCGGTTAGCGAGTGTGTTAATGTGTGGTAAAGGTCCGGGGCACGGCCCTGACTCAGCACCCCTGCTGAAATGAGCCCCCCTGCTCGCCCCGGTCTCTCTCAGTGCATGTTTACTCAGCTCTATCTAATGACGGCCCTTTTACAGCACTCTGCATTAAACTCAAGGGCTCTGGCTGCATCAGATAAATACAGCAAATCAAATAGGCCCGTGTTTGCCCTGCGTCTCCCTGACAGACTCGCGGCGAGGCATCGCAGCACACTGACCGGCCCGTGTCATCCTAAAACCCTGTCAAACAGACACCCGGGGCTGTCAGTCTATCGCTGCAAATCGCTGGAAAACAAGAGGAGGAGAGAGCAAATAGAAGTTAATGAATGATACAGTGGAGAGCGTAATGACGGGCCGATAAAGGGGCCGGGGCATCATATGCGGGACTCTGCACGTACAGCGAAGGTCGGATTCGAGGATGGTGTTGTTGGCAAACACCCCTGGCGTGTTTCGTGTATTCGGCGAAAGCTAGCGCAGGCTAACCCGAAAGCTCGTGACATTAATTTCCAGAGGCTTCTTCCCACGTGGGAGGTGTATGTGTGTGTGTTTTACCTTGCTCACTCGTTCCCGATTGTTTTGGGCGGCCAGGTGGCGGGTGCTGTTTGCAGAATTATGGCATGGCTCTTTCACACGAAGCAGCTCTTGTTCCAGACGCTTGCACTGGGGAAGAGAGAGAGAGAAACGGGATCACTTGAATGCATTAAATCAGAATTTACCCAGATGATTAGACCAGCTAAAAGACACTTGCGTTCACAGTTGGTTGCTTTTGCATTAACTAAACAAGCCAAAATGGCATTAAATGATCCTATTAAGTTACTTTCAATGCACTGCTTCTCAGAAACAGACAAATATGATTATAACTTTTTTTTTTTAACATCGAAGGGTTTTTTTTAAACTTGTTTTTAGAAATAAATTAATAATAATAATAATAATAATAATAAATATTATTATTATTATCATCATTATTGATTATTGAATAAATTATCTAGATGTACTGTTAACTTATATAAAATTATTTATTTTTGACAATTTATAACAACAACAACAACAACAACAATAATAATAATAATAATTTATGGCTTATAAATAATAACATTTATTTTGATTTATTATTGCTTATTTATTAAGTTATCTAGATATATTAACTTTTATTAATACTATTAGCACTACTACTAATAATAATAATTGAATTAAAGTTATATAATAACTTATTTTATTTTATAGATTTTTGATAATTAATAAGAATAATAAAGTATTAACAACAATAAGTTATAGATTATAAATAATTTAAGTAAAATTAAATAATATTAAAATAATTTAGGTTTATTACTGATTATTTATTAAATTATCTATATCTATATCTATATCTATTTAATGCTATCATTATTACCACTAATAATAATAATTTAATTACAATTACATGATAATAAATTATAATTATTTATAATAGTAATAATAATAATAAAAGCTAATATTAAAATAATTTAGGTTTATTATTGATTATTTATTAAATTATCTATATATATTATTACCTTTATTTAACGCTATCATTATTACTACTACGATTACTACTACTAATAATAATAATAATAATAATAATAATACTAATAATTCACTTACAATTACATATTAATAAATTATAATAATAATTTATTTTCAACAATTAATAGCAATAACAACAAGAATTTAGAAATAATAATAATAATAATAATAAATATAGCTGCAAGCAGCAATTACCGGGGTTCGAGCATTTAAGGCCTTTAAGGTGGTATGCAAAGTCGTTCAAAATTTGGAGATTTGTCATATGATATAAAGATCTAGTGTTTGTGTGAATATATGAGCATTTTTTAAATAATTTGAGACCATTTACCATAGAAATCCTGTCTTTTTGAAGCTTATAGAGCCATCTATGGTCTGATCTCCATGAAACATTTCATGATTGTTAAGAGTCATCTGACACATGTTCTCACCAATTTTCATAACATTTTGAGTTTTCGTTTAGGTTTTATAGGCTTTTGAGTATATGTGGCCACACCCCTTTTGAAAATGACCCTGTTATAGCTAACCGAAGGACAAATTTCAACATTTTTTTGATAATTATTGATCTAGAGAGTCCAGAGAATATTACTGCCATGGTTTGATCGAGACTGAGTGAAAAACCTAGGACTAGTTCACAAAAGTAGGTTTTTAACATAATTGTGAATATTTAATGAACGATTTGATTGACAGCAATGGTTCTTGAGGCAAAGTTGTTCATCATGAGGAGATCTATCAAATGATATGAAGATCTAGTGTTTGTGTGGATATAAGTGCATTTATTTAGCCATTTGAAGCCATTTACCATACACAGCTTATGTTTTTGAAGTCTTTTTAACTGTTATAACGCCACCTATGTTCCGATCTTCACAAAACTTTGCATGCTTATTAAGAGTCACCTGACACATGATCTCACCAATTTTTGTAAATTTTTGAGTTTTTGTTTAGGATTGATAGGCTTTTGGGTATATGTGGCCATGCCACTATTGTAAATGGCCCCATTACAGCTAACCAAAGGACAAAATTCAACATTTTTTTGATAATTATTGATCTAGAGAGTCCAGAGAATATGACTGCAGTGGTTTGATCGAGATTGAGTGAAAAACCTAGGACTAGTTCGCAAAAGTAGGTTTTTCACATATTTGTGAATAATTAATGAACGGTTTGTTTGACAGCAATGGTTCTTGAGGCAAAGTTGCTCAGCATTTGGAGATCTATCAAATGATATGCATATTGTGTGGATGTGTGAAACACCACGTGATTACAGAGGCAAGAAAACTCGTTAGCACCAACTAGTGGCCGATTTCTTTCAAAATTCTTACAGACCTTTAGGGCCATGAGTCGAACATGCCCAGTGAGTTTCGTTCCGATCGGCCTCTGTTAACCTTGTCTAATAGGTGCTCAAATTTCATTGGCTGATGGCAGCCATGTTTTTTGAGATACGCCAATGTCCTCATAGACCCTTATGGCACATTGGACAGAGACACTGCATACCAATTTTCAGATCGATCAGACCAACAATTGCATAGTTATAGTCATTTTCATGTTTTTTCCACCTTATAGCGCCACCAAGTGGTCAAGCCCCGCAATTGTTTTGATTTGACCAAAGATTGAGCTTGTACATATGTGTACCGAGTTTGGTGATGATATGTCATTCCGTTCAAAAGTTATAGCCATTTTAGTAAAAATGGCCCCGCCTCTTTCGAACGTTTTGGCGCCCCTTTGCGATCGTGAGTCAAAATTTCAACTTTTTTTTGATAATTATTGATCTTCACTCTCCAGAGAACATTTCTGCACTGGTTTGGTTCCGATTGGTCGAAAAACCTAGGACTAGTTCGCAAAAGTAGGTTTTTAACAAATTTCAAAATGGCGGAAAAATTTGCATACCGGAAATGAAATCAGAGATAGCCATTTTGTTTTGATTGAGCCAAGGATTCCAATGATATAAGACACTTCAGTGTTCGACAAACGGTTTAGGAGTTATGATCGATTTCACAATTTTGTTCGCTGTAGCGCCACCTATAGGCCGATTGGGGTGAGTCTTTGTCAGAACGTCCCCTCAGGGAGCTCTACCTTCTGGCCAAGTTTCAGCTCTCTAGGCCTTACGGTTTGGTCTGCACGATCAGTTTTAGCGGAAAAGAATAATAATAATAATCCTGACAATTACAATAGGGTTTCAGCACTGCGTGCTCGAACCCCTAATAATGGTTTATAAATAATACAATATTAAATAGTAATAACATTTTTTGTTTATTTATTAAATCATGTAGATATATTAACTTTTATTAATATTATTGTTACTACTACTACTACTACTACTAATTTATGGTTTATAAATAATTTAGTCAAATTAGATAAAATAATTGAGATGTGTTATTGATTATTTATTAAATTATCTAGATATATTATTAACTGTATTTAACATTATTATTATTATTATTATTATTACTACTACTTCTACTACTACTACTACTACTACTAATAATAATAATAATAATAATTTAATTACAATTACATATTATTTTAATTTATTTCCGATAATAACACAATTTGTTGCTTTTGCAATAAATAAATGAATAAATAAATAAATGTTTTTTTTAAAATAAAAACTGGCTTTTGCATTAACTAAACTAGCCAAAATTATGTTAAATTATCCAATTAGGTCACTTTCAATGCACTGTTTTTGTATCATGGAACAGATGTTTCTTAGAAATTTTCATTATGCAATATAGTTTATTATATTTACATTTTAAATAACTGGTTGGATATTATAGTCTAACAATCTTATGGAATATCATTGTTTTTTTTCTTTTTTTGAGGAGTCTGGGTTATTTTCTTGACAGAATAATTTGAACAGCAAAACCCTGGTGGACAAATATGATTATAACTTTTTTTAAAGCACTTAAATAATATTTGCATTAAAGTTGGCTCAGGAACCCTGTGAAAACTGGTTGCACTGCCACATGGAAAAATCATGTGTATGTAAGTCTGTTCTATGAGAGGTGAAATCTCTGCAGGGTATAAACCTACATTCTCACTTATTACTATATTTACTGTAAGAACCTCAGCACACACTTACTGATATTACTCTCCGTTTGTGTCTGTGATCCCTGGTGGGACAGACTCATTTGTGGTACAGTTCAAAAATAAAATCACTGTCTTTTGTGAAGAAAAATATGCACGAAATTCAAGAGCGCGCTGTGGAGCGTCCATAGAGTAGAAAGAGAAGTAGTTTAAACCACTTCAGTATTTCAACAGCATTCATATGTTTAGAAAATGGCATACAACTACTTACACATCCAAAACCAAATAAAATAATAAATAAATAAATAAATAAATAAATAAGTACTGCACAAATAAATAACTAATAATTAATAATAATACATTTGTTTTTAGAAATATGTATTTACATATTTATATAATTTTAAAGATACAAATATGGATTATTAAATATTTATGTATTTATTTATAATCATGTAAATTGTTTTAAAAATTATTAAATTATGCATTTTTCTTATAATTACAGCTACAGGGGTTTAGGGTAGACTGTGTAAATCAAATAATAGTAAATACGCCAAAATAAACATTATACAGTTCAAATTTATTACATGTGAAAGAATAATATAATAATAATAATAATAATAATAATAATTTAATATTAATTTATAATAAAATAATAAAAAAAACAATGTACAAATAAATTAATAATCAGTACAAAAATATGTAAATACAATATGTATTTCTAAATATGCATTTTTTAAATATAAAAATATGTATTTATTTATTTATTTACAATCATGTAACTTGTTTAAAAAATGGCTTTAGGGTAGACTGTAAATCAAATTACATGTGAAAGCAAATTTAAAACAATAAATAAATAAAAAAAACATAATAATTTATAAAAAATAATAAATTATGCATTTTTCCAAAAGGGCACCTAAAGGTGTAGGGCAGACTGTGTAAATAAAATATAATAGTAAATATACCAAAATAAACATTATACAGTTAAAATTAATTACACGTGAAAGCTAATTTATAAAAATATACAATAAAATAAAAGTAAAAAATAAAAATAATAATGTAATACTAATGTATAATAAATTAATAAAATGTATAAATAAATTAATAATAAAAAATATCTAAATAAAATATGTATTTATAAATATGTATTTATATATTTATAAAAATAAATAAATATAGAAATATGTATCAATAAATATTTATTTATTTATTTATAATCATGTAAACTGTTTAAAAAATTATTAATTAATGAATTTTTCAGATACAGGGTTTTAGGGTAGACTGTGTGAGTCAAATAACAGTATATATATTTAAAATAAACATTATACAGTTCAAATTAATTACACATGAAAGCAAATTTATAAAAATAAATAAATAATAAATAAATAAATACAATAATAATTGAATAATAATTTTTTAAATAATTTCTAAAAATGATTAAATTATGTTTTTTCCAAAAAGGCAGCTAAAGGTGTAATATATATATATATATATAAATATATATATAAAAATTATATATATGCATTTTTCCCAAAATGGCAAAAAAAAGGTTGAAGTGGTTTTACATGCTTCATGTGAAAGCAGATTTATCAGAATACTTTTAAAATACAGGCCTATATAAATGCATATAAAAAATATTAAATTATGCATTTTTCCAAAAGGGCAGATAAGTGGTTTTATGTGTTTTGAGGTAAACTATGTCAGTGGCTCAAATAATAGTGGTTAAACGCTTTGCCCTCAAATAAAAAGCATTACAAATACTATTACAATGGGTTGAAAAATGATTCATCACATTCAAATAAGTATCTATACATAATTCTCCATCCACAAAGCCTATCCTCATTCTTCCATACAGTACAAGACTTTCTAGTCGGCTGTCAGACAGACAGACAGGCGTTTTAAACACAAAGCGACATGACCAGCTCTTTGGTGGGTATTATTGTAAGTGGGCTTGTTTTCTACCAGTCCATATGTGCTCCTCTCCATGTGCACATTCCAGGATCGACGGACACTTACCAGGAATGTAAACCATCCTCACGGCCTGACAAGTACCAATGTTTCAACATTCAGCCGTCTCAAAGAGTAGCGCCCGCGCAAACAAGCCTCTCAGCCACCGACCCCACTCCTGTCTCTTTCCTCTGCAGACTAAAATAATACCACCGCCGTCCAGACAAAACACACAGCTCCTCTTTAGTGTCAGCCTGAGTTATGGTTCTCGGGCAGCAGATGTCTTTTAGGGGGAAACGTATTTTAATCAGAACGCACCTCTGCGGTGACGCAAAAGGCAGCAAAAATAGCTGTGGCGAAATGTAGGGCCCTATGATTTCCACGATGCGGAAAACACAGACGGAATCGCAGAATCCAGTCATAAAAACGGAATTTACTGAATAACGCGGAATGTCACGGAATTTGTCAAAGTTTGAATGAAATAATCAAAAGTAGGTCATTACACTTCAATCAAACCGCAATATGGACTAGTATCTGTAAATATTATGCTGCAAAAATACCATTTAAATGTGAATCCTGCATGTTCTGCGTTTCTTTGTTTTAATAAATGAGCAGACGAGCGGTTGTTTACTACACACACGGAAGCGTGCGTGACGCTCGCGGTAATTTCAGCGTCCGTCGTCTCACTAAATGACGACATAAATACAACATCTGCTGAGAGTCACTTCATGAGCATTTGACTGTTCCATTTTAGGAAAACTAGCGTCATATCATATACACACAGAAATGTAAAGGTAGACACGGCAACCCGTCAAAATAAAAGTCCGGTTTAACTTGAAGACATTGTGCCAGATGTATATTACTACTATTACTACTACTACTAAAATGAAACAAACATTATTTTTTTAGGGTATAATCACACAACATTTCTTCCATGTTTTAATTTTAATAGTAAATTCCCCTTTGTTTGCCAAAAAAAGTTTGCTTAATTTTCAATAATTAAAAGATAAATTAAATTAATGTTTTATGCCTTCATTTGATAACCAGAACATTTTAAATACACAACAGAATTTCTGAGGGTAAAAAAAAAACCTTTCATAAGGCTATTTTAAGAATAAATTAAGGATGCTTTTAAATAATTAGACATGCTAAAACACAGAATTTGATAACAATAAAACATATGGTGAGAAAAAAATAAAACATTTCACAGGGCCCTAAACATGTCATTTTTCTTAAACCTTTATTGAACTGATGTGAATTTGTATAAGTTTCTTGATTTGAATTAATTAGACATGCTCTTTGATTGATAAAATTTCATTTAACCATTAAAAAGGAGTTGAGAAAAATTAAAATGGGAAAAAACGGAATCCAGAAAAATTAAAACGGAAAAAGCGGAATTTGGAAAACAAAATAAAACGGAATTTGGGAAAAAAAATAAAATGGACATATTAATCTATTTTAACTTTTTAATCAGCACAACACAAGAGCATGAATAAGAGATCTGAACCATGTGACACCACGTTGTACGAGCGTAAAAAAAAAATCAGCCGAATAAGATCTCAAGCCTAATTCGTCACGAGATGCGACTTCATTTCCTCTCTCGCTTGAACATCAGCACTCTATCAAGATCAAGAGAAATTCAATAAGCGCCCGGCGCAGGGACATAACGAAGCGGATCTTATTCGCCGCGTTAACTGTGAGGAGAGGAAGGAAGTGCGAATAAGATTTATTTCCTCCAGCACTTATCCAGCTTTTCATATTCCGGCAGGCCAAAGGGATGTGGCGGCCCTCTGCCTGCAGCCGGGCTCTAATCCCTACGAGATGAGGAGAGAGATGGGCGGAACGGCAGGGGAGGGAGATATCCTTGAGGATAGAGTGAGGACCCATTCCTGTCTCTAAGGGATTAGGCGTGGGGTTTGCAACTTACTTCTGAAATTGCCCCACAGATTCAGGTTTTTGGCCCCAATGAAAAAGCAGGGAAGCGTTGTGCTGGGTGGAGTTTGAAGACTGACACTTGGCCTTCTGTTCATATCATAGAGGTTGACACAGGTTGTCATGGTCGAGCTGCAACTGGCTTTCCAGCTGAATTTATCTGCACGACAGGATTTACTTTATGAATCAGGCCTACCTCCAATAAAGGACTCAGTCGATCTGAAGTTTCTGAGTGATACAAGAACATTTATACTATGAACAGAGCAAAAAATAAGCAGTGTCAATCCTTTTTTTCCCCACAATACTTATGGGTGTACTTACGGAAGTAAATGGCCTATAATAGAGTGTTTTCATGACACGTCATCTATTGGCCATATTGGCAGCACTGAACATAAACAATGCCACTGAACCAAACAAAACTTGCATATTTTGCTGATTATTAGCTGCTAAAAGTGATCAATTATTGTCATGTTTTGGGCTGTACTAATCGGTCGGACCGGCAAAAACTATAGACGGCCAAAAGTTATAACAAATCAAGGAGAAGAGTGCAAAAAACTGAGGAACAAAAGGCGTTTGTGGTTGGCCAAACTGAACCAGAATCTTGACAACATTTGTGTTTGTTTTTATAATTTCAGGTCGATGAAATATTAGGCTAATATCTTATTAATACTGTTCGTACATGTCTTTACCACCTATTAATTTTAGTTGGTCAAACTATTGTGCCCTTTCCTGCTTACTAAGTCCTTCTCTATATGATTTAGCATCTTCCATACGTTTTTTCCTGTGGTTTAGCATAAATTAGCAGAACAACATTTTCAGTAGTACATTAACCGTGCAATCCATGCTGTTGTTTACATCCGAGTATCACCAATATGGCCACGCATTCAGGTAACAGACCAAATCGTGACACAAGTTCAAACCCTTTATAGCATTGTTATATATTGTTGCATTACAGGTGTCTTGAGTTCGAATCTCGTCTCGGGGACCTTTCCTGATCCCACTTTCTGTCTCTTCTACACTGTCTTATCAAAATAAAGGCAAAAAAAAAAAAAGCATACTAAAATATATTTCCAAAGCTAATTTAAAAAAAATACACAATTGTTCAAAAGTTTGGGGTTAGTAAGACTTTTAAAACATTTTTTGTTTGTTTTCTTTGTGCACAAAAAGTATTCTCACAGCTTCATAAAATTAAGGCTGAACCACTGATGTCATATGGACTATTTTACTGATGTAAAATGTTAAAATATTTTTACTATTTAAAATAATTGTTTTCAATTTGAATATATTTTAAAACGTAATTTACTCCTGAATTGTTTTTGGATCATCACTCTAGTCACATGATCCTTCAGAAATCATTCTAATATTCTGATTTGCTGCTCAAAAAACATTTATTATTATTATGTTGAAAACAGCGGAGTAGAATTTTTTATTTGATGAATAGAAAGTTCAGAATAACACCATTTATCCGAAATAGAAATCTTTTGTAACATTATAAATGTCTTTATCAACACTTTTGATCAATTTAAAGCATCCTTGCTACATAAAAGTATCAATTTCTATAATTTCCTTCCCCCCAAAAAGTGCAAGATTATACTGACTCCAAGCTTTTGAATGCTATATTGTATAATGTTACAAAAGCTTTTTATTTCAGATAATTCAGATGCTGATCTTTGGACCAAAGAATCAAGAAAAAAAAAAAGTACAACTGTTTTAAATATTGATAATAATAATAATAAAATTCATTAAAATATATTTCCAAATTTTACTGTTTTTGCTGTACTTTTAATAAAATAAATGCAGGCTTGGTGAGCAAAAGAGACTTCTTTAAAAAAACATTACAAATCTTACTGTTCAAAAACTTTTGACTGGTAGTGTAGAAAGCAATTATTTTCATTAAATAAATGGTGAACATTAGAGACTTCTTTCAAAAAATACAAATATTATGACCCCAAACTTTTGAGCAGTATTGTATTTTTTAAAAACAAAATATGGCATACAAAAATCATAATCTCTACACTGAAGGCGCAAATAAGCCAGTTAGATGGTCTGGTTACTCTATAGTTAAAGTCTGAGCAACTGTTTTTTTTATGCCACAAACTCTACCATTATTCATTTATGAGTTTGCACACACACACACACACACACACACACACACACACACACACACACACACACACAAACACATACAAAAGAGATGTAGAGGTGTCATAGCACAGCAAGTCTTCTATGTAGCTGCATTTGTTCAGTCTGCTGCAGTGGCTTTTTTCTCCTGCTTATTCGCTCCTGTCGGGCAAGGCTTTTAAGGACCAAAGCAGGTCCCCACAAGCAAGATGGACATCATTTCAATCAAAAATGTCCATGCGTATCCAACCACAGAAATATTAGAGCACATTATACCTGGAAACCACCTACACAGATGAATGTCACAGAAGAGTTTCCTTTTCTACTCTTTATCTACTACACTGTTTTGTTCCAGAATTATACTTTTAAAATTTCAACATTTTAGCCAGTATCACCCATGCTTTGATCATATAGAAGAGCATTGCATCACTTATATCCAATAAATACCACCTCATTTCCATTAATATTGATTACAGAGTGTCACAAGTCTGCGAAATCAAATAGTCAGAAAGGCCTCGCTGACCTGCATCATCACACTTGATAAAACTTACAACACTGACCCAAAACATCACCAGGAACGACCGTTAGATACAATTCTGTGTGCAAATAATCATCCAACCACATTATATAACAGCAATTATGAACCGTAGGCAGCATTTATCAACAAAGAAATCCCAGCAAATACATCCACTGCCCCACACTTGAACTCTATGATGAAGCTGAATATCTGGATGTCAATATTTAGCTACCTGCTTGTTTGTTTTCATTTGATTGAATTATGTGTGTAGGAACGATATACCAAATATTTGAGGTTATGCAGCAATATTTGTCCCTACATGTGAATTAGGTAGCTGGTGTGTTGATTCTTAAATCAGTGCAGGATCTGTGAATAAACACAGATGTATGTGCTTTAATAGACCAATAATCAAAGTCATCTTGCCGAGGAGTAAAAACGCAGGAGGAGAGATAGTCAATATTTAGAGAGTCGTATTTGATTTTTTTTTTCTATGGTGTAAAGGTTTCTGGCTTGGTACACAACTACTGTGAGTGGAGTGTTTAGGGCTGGTGTGTGTTAGGATTGACCCTTAGCGGAGAACGGGTGCGTGCCGTAGGTTTGTACCCTGGTTAAAGCGGTGTCTCTCTCCTCTATGACGGCTTTCATCTCTTCAGAGGTGATCTGGGAGCGACGCTCTCTGGCCCTCTGGATCTGTTCGATGATGGCCGCCCCGCTCTGCTCGATAGTGAGGGCAGAGTCCGCGCTGTTAACCCTGTTTAACAACTCTTCCAGGTCCTGACCAAAACATACAAACAGCATCACAAGTCAAATCACACTTGTTTCGATCTTCACCGTAAGAGACTTAGAGAAATTTAGCATTATATCACTTGCTCACCATTGGATCCTTTGCACCGAATGGGTGCCATCAGAGTCTAAACAGCTGATAAAAACATCACAATAATCCACAACACGACTCCAGTCTATCAATTCATGTCTTATGAAGTGAAAAGATGTGTTTATAAGAAACAAATCCATCATTAAGATGTCTTTAAATTGCATACAGCTAAAATACGAGTCCTCTATCCATAACATTGCTTTCTTCAGTAAAAAAAAGTTCTTATTTGAATCAGGTGAGAAATATGCAAAGATCAAGCGCTGTTTTCAAGTGAAAACAGTCCACAACAGTTCAAAACATACATGCCAGTAGATTTTGATGTGAGAGGACAACAGGGAATGGACTTTTTCACTGGACGAAGCGTTATTATCGATTATGGACTCATATTTTGGCCAAAAATGCCATAATGAAGGGTTTGTTTCTTACAAACATGTAACTTTTCACTTCACGAGATGTTACTTGATGGACTGGAGTCGTGTGGATTAATTGTGAATTATGGTGACGCTGTTCGAACTCTCTTTCCGACGACACCCATTCACTGCAGAGGATCCACGGGTGAGGAAGTGACTAAATGTTAAATTTCTCAAAAACAAATAATATGCTTTCTTAAAATTGAAACATTTAAGACAGAAAGTAACACATTTAAATATATATTTTATATATTTATATTATATTAATTGATGTATATTTTACATAATTAAATACAATACCAGTCAAAAGTTTTTGAACAGTAAGATTTTTAATGTTTTTTTTTTTTTAAAGAAGTCTCTTCTGCTCACTAAGCCTGCATTTATTTGATCCAAAAATCCAAAGCAGTAAAATTTTGAAATATATTTAGTATTTAAAATAACTGTTTTCTATTTGAATATACACTAAAATTTCAAAGCTACATTTTTAGCATCATTACTCCAATAACATGATCCTTCAGAAATCATTCTAATATTCTGATTTACTGCTCAAAAAACATTTATTATTATGTTAAAAACAGCCGAGTAGAATTTTTTTAGGTTTCTATGATAAATAAAAAGTTCAGAAGATCATGTGACAATGAAGACTGAAACAATGATGCTGAAAATTTTGCTTTGATCAAAGGAATAAATTATATTTTAAAAAGTTTTTTTAAATAGTAAAAATATTTCACACTATTACTGATTTTGCTGTTTGTTGGATCAAATAAAAACAGGCTTGGTAAGAAGATAATTCTTTAAAAGAACATTAAAATCTTACTGTTTAAAAACTTTTGACTGGTAGTGTATATATTTCAAATTAATATAATAATTTATACATTAAACTCTTCTTAAAATTGTTCAAAGGCTAAAATGTGATGTTTATCATTTTTATTTATAGCTGCATAACTTAGAGTGTCATTTACGTTCATGTGCAACAGATGCACTTAAACGTAAGAAATCTTTCATCAGAATAAGCATCAAAACAAGCCTTTCCTGTGGCTGTGTTTTCATTTAAGACAGTCGGACAAAAAGGGTACACAGAACAATCAGAGATGAAATTCTCCAGTGAGGAAGGCTTACCACATCACTTTCTTCAGGTTTAATATTCTCCAGCCTGGAGAGAGATGGAGAGAGAGAAAAAAAAATGTGTGAGAGAGAGAAATAGAGAAATGAAATGTAGTGAGCTTCCTTGAGTTTCCTTTATGTCACTCTGCAAAATGAGATCACTTCCCAAATCCAGTAATTGCATTCTGTGGGTTTTGGTATGAAAGCAGAAGACACACTCTGAGATATTAAAAGTGCCGCCCGCTCGTGCTGTTATTCCACTGTAATGCCCATTCTGCTCAGAACTGACAGCGAATTGTTAAGTTATTAATGTTTACTACTTTATATGACTATTGGGATCAATTGTTCATATGTGTGGGGAAACGGAGAGACGGATTAGGCCTGAACCTTTTGTGCCACACCTGCCATGAGCAT
The DNA here is from genome assembly GCA_012976165.1 of Labeo catla. Classification (NCBI taxonomy): domain Eukaryota; kingdom Metazoa; phylum Chordata; class Actinopteri; order Cypriniformes; family Cyprinidae; genus Labeo; species Labeo catla. The sequence continues at coordinate 572,086 of VONZ01000057.1, read as the reverse complement.
CTTTATAAAGGCAAAGACAACAGTAATTATGGAGCCAAATGCCTGGAGACACACCGGTCGCACACTGTTGGAAATATTTATGATTTTCAAGGTTTTTCATATGGACCTCGATGACAAATGCACAGTCACAAAGATTTGCTCATGGCTAATGTAGATCAACGGCATTGCAAGTCAAAGCTTGAGGTTTTACAATAAATGTATGAAATATATACAGTAAGGTCTCAGAATCTGATCTCACTTTAAAAAAAAAAAATTAATTTAATGTAAAAAAAAAATTTTTTTTTTGATCAAGTAAAATTAATAAAAAAAAACGAATTTAATTTCTAAAAAAAAGTTACATTTTTTTTTTCCAAAATTATTTTTATGGACTTTTTTATGCATTTTTATAGATAGGACAGTTGAGAGAGACAGGAAAATGCTAGGACGAGAGAGGTGAGAAGGATCAGCAAAGTTCCTTGAGACTGGAATTGAACTCGGGTATGTCAACGCACTAATCACGAGGCTATTGGCGCAGACAAAAAAAAAAAAGTCTAATATTTTTAACATTATTTTAAATGATTTTTAAAAAATCTAAAATTCAAAATAATTATTTAAAAAATTACTTAAAAAGAGCTCGGCCTCTAAGAACCATCTTAAATTTTCATGTAAAATGAGCATTTTTATCAGGCATCGAATGTTTAGGTTTAGTAATATTACTCTAATGGCAATTTACAGATCATTTTCTATGCAATTAATGTTAAATAACTGAACATAAATATAGGAGCCTGATCAAAAATGTAATTTTAGAAGAAAATTTAGAAGAAAAGCTGAATTTTCAGCATCACTACTTCAGCCTTAAGTGTCACATGATCCTTCAGAAATCATTCTAATATGATGATTTGATGATCAAGAAACATTTATTATTATTATTATCAATGTTGAAAATAGTCCTTAATATTTTTGTGGAAATCGTTATACATTTATTAAATGATTCTTTGATTAACAGAAAGTTCAAAACAACAGCATTTATTTGAAATAGAAATATTTTGTAACACTGTAAATGTCTTTTCTGTCACTTTGATCAATTTAATGCATTTAATTTTAAATTCAAAAGAACAGCTTTTACTTAAAATATTTTTTGTAACCATGTAAAAGCCTGTCAGCTTAACATGTCTCTGCTAAATAAGAGTATTCAATTCTTCTTACTGACCCCAAATATTCAAACAGTAGTGCACATGTGACCCTGGACCACAAAACCAGTCATAAGGGTCATTTTTTGAAACTGAGATTTATACAACCTGAATGAATAAGCTTTCCATTGATGTTGATGGTTTGTTAGCGTCAGAAATATTTTGTAACGCTGTAAATGTCTTTAATGTCACTTTGATCAATTTAATGCATCCCCGTTTAGATTAACTTCTTTATAAAAAATCGTACCCCAAACTTTGAAACGGCATTGTAAATACAAAATATAAAGTCTCCACTGTATATCTGTACTGCCACAGTTTCACTGGTTTCAGTGAGAAACAAAAGCAGGTGAATTGCAGAAATTCACCCTGCCTTTTTTTGCAGACCCCACCGGTGTGATGCTCCTTTAAGAGCAAATCGAATTCCTCCATCAGCCACCAGGCAGAAAAAACAACAACCCCTCCACTCATTTACAAAGGCATTACATGGATCTCCATCCATTATAAAGGTACATACTCATTCACACAATGGACCCAAGAGTGACCTCCGAAAATAAGGGCTTAGAACACGTGCGTCCATATTCCCTCAAAGATAATAGGATTCCATTTGGCTATCAATTATCATTTTTTTGAGAGAGGGGCCAGGATGGAGCCCTTGAACACAGCTATAAAAGGGACGCGGTTTTATAATTAGATTTTGAAGAGATCTTGCGCTCATTGGGCGGTCGGAAAATGCATTTCATGCCTCTCAATAATTGCGGTTCGTTTGAGCGACTTGAGTAACTATCAATAAATCATGAGGCCGACTGAAATATTAAACAGGGTGTAAGGTTATATGAATACCTCTGAAAAAGGACATCAAGCAATAAAAGAAGAGCGTAAACTCATCTGTCAATTTAAAATATACTAGTTGTTGCATACTTATAAACGTTGACGCTTTTTTTAAAACCACATCCGGTGTTGAACAGGATATAAATGCTTCCGTCCCCTGGAGGGCACAGGGCAATATTAGTTTTGAAAAAACTGTCATCAAACAACTGCGCCAGTTATGAGCAGTTAAACATACAAGGAAGAAGATCATATTAATTAGGACCCAGCAGGCAGGGTGAAAAACGGTAAACATCCACAGGTCTGAAGCACGGGATTGATTTCCTATAGAGTGGAACTTCTGACTGACAACTCAGTACTAGGATGAGGGGACTCTTAAAAATGTCACACCCCTCTGATATATTTCCAAACCAGTCGATATTGGATTTCCCCTCAAACCCTTGTCTGTTCACTCAGCTTGTCCTCTAGCAGGAGGAATAAAGCAGCTTCCCATTGCAACGGTGAGTAATGCCACATGCCTTGCGTGCTTCTCAAACCCTTAAATCCACTGCCTTTAAAAACGCTGAGAAACTTTAACGGCTCTGGGACTAAGAAGTGTGGAAACAAAACCTCAGGCTTTCCGTTTATCACCTCACAGAAGCTTCTGGATCATAAAGTGAGCTTCTGAGTTGTCTGTTTTTTAACGATGAGTTAAAAAATGTGTCATTAAAGAAGTTTATCACACTTATTATTATGTCTTACTATGCGTCGTGCTACTCTTGTGAACGAGTGTCGAAGACTGACACGGTCCACAATTTCCGTAGCTTTGTAAAACTGAGTTTGAACCACTGATGTCACATGGACTATTTTAACAATGTTCATACTACCTTTCTGGGCCTTGAATGTGTCAGTTGCATTGCTGTCTATGCAGGCCAGAAAGCTCTCAGATTTCACTAAAAATATCTTAATTTGTGCTCCGAAGATAAACAAAGGTCTTATGGGTTTGGAACGACATGACGGTGAGTAATTAATGACAGAATTTTCATTTTTGGGTGAACTATCCCTTTAAAGACCGCTCCATGTGTCATTAGGAAAGCACTACAACAGATATTTTAATTGCGATTTTAAAATTTGTGAGTTTCCATACTTTTTCAGCAAATCTTTTAAACTACAGTATTGGTTTCAATAAACTGGTAAAAAACTTGTTGCGTTATCATCAAAATATGTTTTCAAACAATATAGCATAGTGCTAGCAACAACATGGGAATGCATGAACATAAAATGTTTACCATTATTGCAATGTAAGTCGCTGTGGATAAAAATGAATTAATGTAAATCAAAAAGTTTGGAGTTTTTATGTTTTTGTAAGTTTTAGGGCTGCACAATTAATCGAATTTCTAATAGTGATTACAATTACAGATGCCACAATTATGTAATCGTTCAAAGGCACAATAACAAATAATAATAATAATAATAATAATAATAATAATAATAATTAAAAAAAAATACTTACATTATTCTGCTTTCATAAGATGTGTGTGTGTGTGAGTTTGTGAGAGAGAGATAGAGAGAGAGAGTGTTTATTTTTCTTACAGGTTATCTTAAGGTTTTTTTATGCCTATCAAAGCTGCATTTATTAGATCAAAAATACATTAAAAACAGTTATATTCTAAATCATTATTACAATTTAAAATAACTGCTTTCTATTTGAATATCTTTTAAAATCTAATTTATTTCTGTGATGCAAAGCTGAATTTTCAGCATCATTACTCCAGTCTTCAGTGTCACATGATTCTTCAGAAATCACTCTAATATGCTGATTTGCTGCTCAAGAAACATAACTTTCAATGTTGAAATCAGTTTTGCTGCTTAATATTTTTATGTAAATAGTGATTTTTTTTTTCCAGATTCTCTGATGACTAGAGTATTCAAAAGAACAACATTTATTTGAAATATAATTTTTTTTGTAACCATATAAAAGCCTGTCAATTTAATACGTCTCTGCTAAATAAGAGTATTCAATTCTTCTTACTGACCCCAAATTTTCAAACAGTAGTGTACATTTGACCCTGGACCACAAAACCAGTCATACGGGTCATTTTTTGAAACTGAGATTTATACAACCTGAATAAATAAGCTTTCCACTGATGTATGGTTTGTTAGGATAGGACAATATTTGGCTGAGATACAGCTATTTGAAAATCTGGAATCTGAGGGTGCAAAAAAAAAAAATAAAATAAAATAAAATAAAAATATTGAGAAAAATCGCCTTTAAAGTTGTCCAAATTAAGTTCCTAGCAATACATATTCTTAATCAAAAATTAAGTTTTAGTTTTGATATATTTAAAGTAGGAAATGTATTAATGGAACATGATCTTTACTTAATATCCTAAAGATTTTTGAGATAAAAAAAAAAAAAAAACATTGTATTGTTGGCTATTGCTACAAACATACCCATGCTACTTACTTTTTGGTTGAGGTCACTTATATGGAGATATATATGGAATAATGTAGCTGCATCCCCAAGCCTTAATCAGCACCAAAGCTCCACATGTCTAGACAACTAAGCCAGGGCTTCAACAAACAATGAGCCTCATTTACAAAAATAATATTTCTGTATAAATCATTCCTAAAACCATTCTGGCATAATTAATATTCAAGTCAAAGTGACAGTTTACATAAGACTCGTTTTACAAACGACTTACACAGCAATTCATTTGGCTCTTGTTTTATAAACAAGGGCCAATGAGTATCATTAAACAGACAATCATCAGCCTAATGAGTATGATGGCACAACTTAGATTATCGATTTTCATTTTGTGAGGAGCTCCTTTGATGGAATAGAAATGATTTAGAGCAGCATGTAGTTAGACAGACTGAACTGATGGTCTGTTTTGGAAGAGGTTTGAACGGCACATACTCCAGCGTTGCCTCCTGAAGCTTCTTGGCCCGAAGTAAAGCTTCATCCCTCTCCTCGTTAGCCAGACGCAGTCTGGCCATCACAGCCTGGTCTCTTTCCCTCTGAGCCTTATAGATTTCCTCGACTAACGCTGAGAGAGAGAGAAAGAGAGAGAGAGAGGGGTTATTATTCTGGTATTGCACTCCAGAGCTCCAGCTGCACAATAACAAGGCTAAGCTCCTCGGGAAAGAGGTTATTGCAGTTGAAACACTATGGCATAAGTATTAATAACTCTAAGTGAGCCTTATTTTGAGAAGACAGTTTCCCCCGGGGAGGTGTGCGTGTGTGTGTATGTGTGTGTGTGTGTGTGTTCATGAGCGCCCAGAGCAATAAAAACAGCAGCAACACCCTGAAGTCAGAGTTCCAGGCTCTTGGAGACTTGGAGACATTTTATTTATGAAATTTCAGCATGGAAACACTCTGGTTTATCAACATTGTACAGGAACGGCGAGCAATTACACCAGGCTCATGGATGTCAGAAACCATCAGAAAAATATCCTCATATAGGAGGACAAACATGACTGTGTTTGACCTACAGGCCTCAGAAGGTCCACAGGCATGCTGACGTATGCATTTCCAAAACAATATTAGAAATGAAGGCCCCTGGTGAATGAATGAACAAATGAATGAACTAATGAACGACCAGACAAGCAAATGAACAAACGAATGATGAATGGGTCCATGGGCATACTGACGACTCCAAGAATCTCTAAGCAATACTGGAAAAAAAGACCGCTAGCAAATATAAATTACTAAATGAATGAATGAATAAAGGAACAAACAGACAACCAAATGAGTAAATGACAGTATAAATTAATGACTGGTGAATGAATGGATGCATGAATGAATGAATGAATGAATAAGCCTATGGCAAAGCAATATTGACTGCTATCAAATATAAATGACTCAACAAACAAACGAAAGAACTTATGCAAAAGAATAAATGAATGAATAAACAAACAAATAAATAAATAAAAAAAAACTAACAAGTAAAAACTACAAGCCCATTTCCAATGCATAAAACTTGCAAAAAATGAATCATGAGCCAATTTCCAATGCATAATTTAAAGCAAAAACCACTAGCAAATATAAATGATTCAACAAACAAAAAAATAAATGAACAAATGCAAAAGAATAAATATATGAACAAACTAACAAGTAAAAATTTGCAAAAAATTAATCATGAGCCAATTTCCCAAAGCATAAGTATGACCAAAAACAACTAGCAAATATAAATGACTCAACGAACAAACAAAGGAAGAAACTAATACAAAGGAATAACTGAATAAATAAATGAACAAACTAACAAGTAAAAACAAGCAAAAATGAATCATGAGCCAATTTCCAGTGCATAAGTATGAACAAAAACTACTAGGAAATATAAATGACCTAAACGAACAAATGAATGAACAAATGCAAAGGAATAAATGAATGAATTAACAAATAAATAAATGCACAAACAAACAAGTAAAAACAAGCAAAAAATGAACCATGAGCCAATTTCCAATGCATAATTATAAACAAAAACCACTGGCAAATACAAATGACTCAACGAACGAACAAATAAACAAAGTAATGCAAAGGAATAAATAAACTAATACATGAACAAATAAATAAATGAACAAACTAGGGATGTAGCGGTATGAAAATTTCCTATCACGATTATAGTGACCAAAATGATCACGGTTTTCAGTATTATTATTCAGTATTAACACGGTATTGTTAAAATGTGCTGGAAGTGTTCGAAAAGTACTAATACATAAATTACTTCACCAAGTTTTACATTTAAAAATCAACAAACAACAAATAAAATGACTTTTTGTTTACCTAATCAGTAAAACAATAACAGTACCAATGATGTCAGGATTTTAAATGACAACATGACTGACAACCTATATGGCATGTTCAAATATCTAAAGTAAATGATCAAATCAAGCTTTGAAAACGTTTGATAAAAGGCAAACCTCACATTTCAGCCTTTAAATAAAGAAAAGAGTTAAGTCAAAATAATAACTGATTAATAAATAATTATATGTTTTTTATCTGCTAAATCTAGATAACTTATCTGAATTGTTTAAATGTGTAGAATCCACATAAGCTTGTTTTTCATCAACTGGTCAAAATACAGGCTACAGCAAGGGCATGACAATTCAGTCTGTTTTTTGGCCAGACAAAAACTGTGCACAAGCTGAATGTAAAATGTAAGTCCCTGTAAATCCACTGTATGTCACTAGATGGCGCTTATGGAAAAGCTGAATTACAGCTGTTTCCGTGAACTTTGTGGATAAAGCAGCATTGCGATCAAGAACACTACTTTAGATGTTACATGGAGTGAAGATGAAAACAAAATGACATTGAATCTTTTCTGAAGACAATCAGAACCTTCAGAGGCACATTCATATAATTAATTCGTTCATATATTCATTTTATTTGTATAATTCCCGATTTATGTTTCTGCCGGTGGGCAACCACCAAATGCGAAGTGAAACGCACGGACTGCAAATACATTACCAAATACAAACATTTTCACAAGCGATCTGAGGGAGCCATCACTATATATTTGGGCACGCTGCAATCCGAAAGATTCGTGCTGGCACCCTCTCGTATCACAATAATGCAGTCTTTGCATTTGCTAATAAAATAACGCCAAAAACTGCTTCAAATGAATGATGAAAATGAGAATTGAGTCGTAAAAGCTGCAATCCATTTCTTATTGTTTACAATGAACGGAGACTATCTCGTGTTTTTCCATGCGTGCTCGATCATTTCCGTGGGGATCGGCGCCTATGCCCTTAGCACCCTTTCAAAACATCTCAGCTTTTCCGCCGTCTTTTCACACAAAATGAAACTACTCTGCGTGCCGTGCGCAGATGAGTCTCTTACTTAACTGTGCTTTATGCTGGACAGTATTTATTTATCATCAGTTGTTCAAATCGTGGTAATCGAATACGGTTTTAATGATAATTAAAATATGAAATGGTAATACTAACCGTGGGGAATTTTATCATGATTTATCGTCAAACCGGTAATCGTTACATCCCTAGAACAAACTAACAAGTAAAAACAACCAAAAAATGAACCATGAGCCAATCCAATGCATAATTATGAACAAAAACCACTAGCAAATATAAATGACTCAACGGACGAACAAATTAACGCAAAGGAATAAATTAATGAATAAATGAATACAAATGAACAAGTAAACAAGCAAAAAAAAAGAACCATGAGCCAATTTCCAGTTCATAATTATGGTCAAAAAATACTAGGAAATATAAATGACTCAACGAACGAACAAATGAACAAACTAACGCAAAGGAATAAATAAATTAAAACATGAACAAATAAATAAAATAACAAATTAAATTAATAAATATAAATGACTGACTACACAAACAAAGAAATGAATGAATTAATTAATTAACAAACAAACAATTAATACAAATAAAATGACAAATCAACTAATGGAAGTATCAATGAGTCAATTTTCAATGCAATATTACACACAAAGGCCGCCAGCAAATATAAAAGATTGAACAAACAAACAACTGAATGAACGTGAAAAAAGAACCAATTAATAAATAAACGGATGAACCAACAAGCTAAATTATCTATGAACCAATTTCCAAAACCTTATTGCACACAAAGGCTGCTAGCAAATATAAATGACAAACTGACTGAGCGAACAAACGGACAAACATGAATGAATGAAATGATCCATGATCCAATTCATTGGAAAAATGCAAAGCATTATTACACATCAAGACCACTAGCCAGTATAAATGAATGAAGAAATAAAATAATTAATGAATTAAAATGGAAAAAGCACACATGAATGAACAAAACAACAGACAAAGAAGATACAAAAAAAGAGGTTTGATTAAAATTTGCGCTGATTTCGATTCACACACGACCTGACCTGCACCAAACTCAAAAATCAAGCAGACAGTTTGGTAAAATCCACAGGATTTTGGCAATACCAAACGGTTCTTTGGCACGATCTCTAATCCCACCGAAAGCGGCAGAGTTATCCATCACTCGCATCAATTCTTTCCTGCATGTTACGATAAACAGTCATTCCCACACTAAGCCACTACAAAGTTCACAAAGCAAATCAATATTGCTGGAATTTGCTGATTAAACATCTCCAACCCGAACCATACAAATCATATTGAAATGAGGGCGGCGAATACATGCATTATCATCGCCTTATTAAATGAACAATTTGGCTGCTTAATTGCGTGTCATATATGTCACGTGTCACGTATATCCGTTTAATTAACAAACTGTGAGATGGCGCTTTTTAGCTAGTTAAGATCAAATGAAAAGTGAATATTGGCTAAATTTAAATATTTGTTCAGCAAAGGTGAGGAGCGTGTAGATTTCATTGACACAATAATCAGTTACAGAGACGAATGATCACAGGGCGCTTTATGTTAGACATACTGGTTTATGTTTACAAATGTCAAAGTATGCTTTTCTCAGGTTCTGCTGACATGTACTAACTAATTAATTAAACATGTTTATTCTTCAGCTGTGTTGGAAGGTCAGACGTTTGCATTTAGAGATCTAGCCAATGTCAGACTTCACATTAAACACATAAGAAAGGTAAATGCTGCCATATTAAATGAGTCTACTTATTCTTGATTGCCTCCAACCATATATCCATCTTTACATCCATGCATCCTACCTGCTGCTCTCTCACTGGCATGTGCCTCAAGCTCGGTTTCTTGTAGCTGAGAGTCCAGAAGCTTGGTTTCCAACTCTTTCTCCTTCAGCGCTAACTTGTCCTGGAGCTGCAGACACAAGTATAACCTTAGAACTGAGTTCATTCATACTGATGAGGTCAACAAAATAAATAAATAAACAACATACCTACTTGGTAGATAAACACTAACTTTTGTTTAGTTTGTGTCACTTTCTTCCAAAAACTGTAAATTAAAGGAATAGTGCACCCAAAAATTAAAATTCTGTCATCAATTACTCACCCTCATGTCGTTCCAAACACGTAAGACCTTTGTTCGTCTTCAGAACACAAATTAAGATATTTCTGATGAAATCCGAGAGCTGTCTTTCTGCATAGACAGCAATGCAACTGATATGTTCAAGGCCCAGAAAGGAAATAAGGACATTGTTAAAATAGTCTATGTGACATCAGTGGTTCAAAGTATTTTTATGAAGCTACAAGAATACTTTTAGTGTGCATAGAAAACAAAAATAATGACTTTATTTAACAACTTCAAAAGTGCACGAAGACTATGACACGGATGAGAAGAAATTATTATTTTTGTTTTCTTTGCACACAAAAAGTAGTTGACTTGCCATCTATGCAGGGTCAGAAAGCTCTTGGATTAGGTCAAAAAAATTTATTTTGTCCTCAGAAGATGAACAAAGATCTTATGGGTTTGGAACAACACGAGGGTAAGTAATTAATGACAAAACATTTTTGGGTGAACTATCCTTTTAATAATAAAATTTTATGAAACGGCAGAACATTTCAGGTCATAAAATTCACCCAAAAATCAAATAAAGAATTACCAAGGCTGCATTTGGTCAAAAACACAGTAAAACAGTAATACTGTTAAATATATTATTACAGTTTAAAAATACTCATTTTTTTTATTTGACTAAATAAAACATAATTTATTCCTGTGACGCAAAGCTGAACTTTCAGCATTATTATTCCAGTTTAAAAATTATCCTTCAGAAATCATTCTAATATGATGATTTGGCACTCAAGAAGCATTTCTTATTATTATCAATGTTAAAAACAGTTGTGCTGCTTAATATTTTTGTGGAAAATGACAATTTTTTTCAGGATTCTTCCATTAGAGTTTAAAAGAACAGCAATTGTTTGAAATAGAAATCTTCTGTAGCAAACTTTGTAATGTTTTACTGTTAGTTGTACTACATGAAAACGTGCATATTTGAGTTGAGTAAACTTAAAATTTTAAAGCACTATGAACACTTACTTTTTTAAGTTGAAACAATTTTTTTCCAAGTTGTGTTTTTACAGTGTGTCGTTGCTGAATAAAACTATTAATTTATTCAATGAAAACATTGCAATGTTTCTAAAATATATAGGTTTAATTTTCCTTTTGCAGAAATCAAATGTTTTTAGATGAATTATGACCTGAATAATATAAATTGGCATCTATTGGCCACATTTTCACTGGAAAAACTTGTATTGGCCAACCACAACTTTATAACCACTGCGTCAAGCTTTTGTATTTGTATCACTACATTATATAATTCAGGACTTCTTATATAAAAAAGAGGAACTGTCATGTCTTGGCTGTAAATCTGAAATGGTGAGCGATATTTTACGAGCCTCTCAATGATAGATTTAACCTCCTGTCTTAAATATTTTCATCCCGTTTGTTTTTGTCCTCCCGGACTTTGAAAACATGACGGGGTTGGGCCAGAGCCCTCAAAGGGTTCTCTCAGATCACTGCCAGCAAAAACACACTCTTGGGACATGTTCCTGCCCCTCTGTCAGGAGTCACAACTACTTGCAAACCGGGGACATCAATTACAGTCGTTTCCCCCTCTCCGACGCATCTCCAGATGGGTGCAGATATACCACATACACTGACTAACACAATTTCAAGGCTCTAGTCCTATGAAAAAACACTGATGGAGCAAGAATATATAAATCTAAATGTCATGCATTTTACTAGAGGTCAACAACTACCTCTGCCCTCTTAGATTTCAATCCCTTCCCAGACACCTGACGTATAGTGATGAATTTTTACAATGCAATCAACTCCTGATGAATAAAACAAAATCCCGCCAGCACATTATAAAAGTAAAATAGGTTGTAAGCACTAACTTTACAGATAATTTGGTTATTAAAGAGCTCCTTGTCAAGGACTACACTACACACAATCCTGAAGCAAACACCACCAATCACAGAACTCTACCATGGAAACACAAGTTGTTGCAATCAGCACAGTACAGATATTCTTCAACTCAAAGCTGGCTAGCTTAACAACATTTGGTAACCATAGCTACCTAAAGTTAATAAGGTAATACAGGATGTATCATTAGACTATAAAGGACATTATTGCCATTAGATAATAAAACTAAAGAGTGAGTGTGAACTAGGGGTCAACCGATTATCGGTACCAATATTAAACATTTTTATGGTTATCGGTATTGGCCATTTTTAAAACTGATTTGCCAATAAAATAATTCGAAAGCATTTAATAAAAATGTTTTTGACAGAGCCTTGTTATACTTAATTTTGACATTATTGGCCTGACCGATTATCGACACCAATATTAAGCATTTTTATGGTTATCGGTATTGATTTGCCAATAAAATAATTTTAAAGAATTTAAAGAATGTTTTTGTCAGAGCCCTTGTTGCAGAGCCTTGTAATATTAAGGATTTTTATGGGTATCAGTATTTGTCATTTTTAAAACTGATTTGCCAGTAAAATAATTTGAAAGCATTTAATAAAAATGTTTTTGTCAGAGCCCTTGTTTTACTTAATTTTGACATTATTGGCCTGACCGATTATCGGCACCAATATTAAGCATTTTTTGGTTATCGTTATTGATCATTTTCAAAATCGATTTGCCAATAAAATCATTTTAAAGCATTTAAAGAACGTTTTTGTTAGAGCCCTTGTTATACTTCATTTTGACATTATCAGCCTGACCAATTATCAGCACCAATATTAAGCATTTTTATGGTTATTGGTATTGGTCATTTTTAAAACTTATTTGCCAATAAAACAATTTGAAAGCATTTAAAGAACGTTTTTATCAGAGCCCTTGTTATACTTAATTTTGACATTATCAGCCTGGCAGATTATCTGAACCAATATTAAGGATTTTGATCGTATCAGTATTGATCATTTTAAAACTGAATTGCCAATAAAATAATTTGAAAGCATTCAAAGAAAGTTTTGTCAAGGCTTGTTTTACTTAATTTTGACATTATCAGCCTGGCGATTATCTGTACCAATATTAAACATTTTTATGGTTATCAGTATCAGTCATTTTTCAAAACCGATTTGCCAAAAAAGTAAAGCATTTAAAGAAAGTTTTTGTCAGAGCCCTTGGTATACTTAATTTTGACATTAATTTTCATTTTTACACCAGACATACAGTATATATCAGTTTAAAATATCGGTTATCGGTACTTGATCTGTAATATTCGGTATAGGTCCTGAAAAACATTGGTTGACCCCTAGTGTGAACTGCAATGTTTGTCAGTGTCAGTGTTCGCTAATTCAAGCTGAGTTACTAGAAAACACACATCCTGAATACATTTAACAACCAACAAAAGTCTAACAAAAGTCTGTGTTGCTGTTGCAGCTTTGAAACTTTAAAAGTAATGAAGGACAAGACTAACAGAAAGCTTGTCTTGCCTCTGACTGGATGAGCAGATTACAAAACAGCTTCTAAAACAAGTCAACAAGTAAAAATTCAGCCCCTGGTGAAGGATAAATTAGGCCCAGAATGAACTTTTCAACATGTGAATTCACCTTCTTATTGAGGTCTCTAAGGGAATCCAGCTCCTTTAAGAGAAAGGCAATGTTTTTCTCTTTATCCAGAACTGGGACTTGCTTTTTGGATTCGCTGATAACTTTGGAATTTCCCTGGTCCTCATGAGCATGAGCGTGCCTTCAGAAAAGACAAAAGTTCATTAGAAACACTCATATATTAGACTCCCAAACGGGCAACAAAAAATGAATCATTCACATTCTGACATGCAATTATCAAATACACAAGGGATGCGGTCTCCCACTTTCAAGAATATTACTGTGACTTATTTACTTTGAGATATTAGTCAAATCATACAGTTGACCTTTAAGGTAATATTAAAGTATTACTGCACTGTATTGCGCGGTAAATTACTTCCCTCTTGTAGCCAGGAATCCGATTCAGTTCTTATTAAGGAGGCAAAGAAAATGCATTGGAATCTATATTTATAGTTTCATGCTGCAATATAATTAAAATCATCTTACAATGGACAACCATGCTAAAAGTGAATATTACTGCTATATTCATATAAAGGCCTTTTTGATAGTACTCAAGACAGATGATACTAAACAACTGTTGCATACTGGATACATTTGCGATGGCACGCTACCTAAAAGTATGCAATAAGAATACTATGCACAGTATGCACATTTCTGTACACATGGAACAGCCGGATGATCTACTACACTTGTGTGGTATACAACATGTAGAGTATCCCACAATGCAATGCACTCAATCTGACCACTTCAAGAGTGAAAATTTTTTAGCATTTCTCCTTTTTGCTTTACTTGATGTGCTTGGCAAAACCAAATGCATTTTTGCATAAAACAGAATTAAAATAGTATAACTTACTATAAATATGAACAAAAAATAAATAAATATATATATGTAAATATATAATTATGTAAATAATTATATCTAAAATTAAGTATGTAAATATGTAAATAAATAATATAGATTATTTATAATTATTTAGCTTATAATTATTATTAGAATTGAACATTAAAATTAGCAAGATCATGTAAATGTAGTATGTAGTATGGTAGTATTCCATTCTAAACATTGCTTTAAACCGACAGGAAAGCTAAAAGAAAAAGTAAAAACACAAAGGATGAAGCTACAAAAGCTGCAAACTAAAATTAGAATGAACTTTTTAGCCCTAATAATGATTGAATTTTGAATCCTCAGTGTAAGTGAGTGTGTCTGTGGGTGTGAGTCTCTCTGTTCTCCTGACCTGAGTGTGGCAGACCCTGCCCTGCTGATGCGAGGTGTGTGGACTGGACTGCCGGCTGTCTCGTTAATATCCTGCTCCTGCTGTGATGCGGGTCTCTGTGGAGAGCGTCTCTCCTCCTCCATGATTCTCACTTCAGCTGCAACTAGGCCTGGCACGGGTGGGGGTGGAGGGAGTCTAAGCGTCAAACCTTCTCTGGGCCTGGGACTCTTAGAAGCTGCATTAAAAAAAACAGAGTACGAGTAAGTAAGAGCTACAATACTTAAAAAGAGCAAAAATAAGTTCCTATCTTCGCTTTTATAGCACCACCAGGTGCTGTCATGCTCAGAAAAGGACAATGAAATTGCACTGTATTACTATTACCAAATGATGTTCAAACCAATGTTGGCCTGTGATGACCACTGATTTGACCAGATATGCAATATGGAGCAGGAGAAAATGTCACACATACTGTTCATTTCTAATTCATCTTTTTGTTGTATTTGTGACCCAAGACCACAAAACCAGTCATAAGGGTTAATTTTTTGAAACTGAGATTTATACTTTATCTGAAAGCTGAATAAATAAGCTTTTCATTGATGCATTGTTTGTTAGGATAGGACAATATTTGCCCAAGATACAACTAAGATTTATTTTTTGGCATTTTTGCCTTTATTAGGATTGGACAGATCAGAACTGACAGGAAGTGAAATGGTAGATTGATAGGGGGCGGGAACGGGAAAGGTCCTCGAGTCAGATTCGAACTCGGGATGGCCGTAGCGCAATAGCGCTGTATGTCGTGCGCTGGTCTCAAGGCTATTGGCGCCGACAAGTTTTGATATATTTACGGTAGGAAATTTCCAAAACATCTTCATGGAACATGATCTTTACTTAATATCCTAATGATTTTTGGCATAAAAGAAAAATCGCTAATTTTGACTCATACAATGCATTTTTGGCTATTGCTACAAATATACCCATGCTACTTAAGACTGGTTTTGTGGTCCAGGGTCAAAATGTTTTTGCACTGAAATGTAGAGAATACGTTTTTTTTTTTTTTTAAATATAGTGTACCTGGAATAGATTTCCAGGGGCATTTTTTTACATTTGTGAGGGCTTTTTTTTTTAAATCACCTTGTTATTATAAAAAACATATGTTGTCCTTAATGTCAAATACTTAAATTTACCCAATTACTTTAATTAGTATTTTAAACTGGTGTCAAAAACAACAGATTGTTTAAAATTGTATAATTTAGATACAATTTTAAACAATCTGTTGTTTTTGACACCAGTTTAAAATACTAATGTAAAAAAACAGGAGCTCACAGGGCTGCAACATTATGACAACAAATCTTTATTGCTCTTTATATTGTAATAATCATTATTAATCTCGATATAGAAAACAATAGAAAACTTTTTTGTTTTGATTTGGGCATGTCACATTCGGGCTTCAAAGACAAACATCGGTCCATGATGTTTGCTTAGTCTAAAACAAGTTATGCAAAAACTCCCATTATAATCACTGAAGCTACGAAAGTAATCTTTTATTTACATCATATCCGCACTGTATTGTTTATGAGGGAATTCACAAGCATTCGTGAAGCACTCCAGCGTTTTCAGTGTTGACTAATCTAAGTGCCTCTGATTGGCCAGTACATTCCTAAGTTCAACAGAAATGCGTTTGATTGGTTACAAGACTCAACGCTGCACAAAACATCACATAAAAGCAATCTGATGCAGTGTGAACGAATCTAAATGTAATTTATTTTCACATTTCAATTTATTCACAACAGCCGTAATACATTGTTTAATTCTGTCCCTTCGTCTTGAATTTATGGGGCATTTTTGTTCATTCTGGTGGCATTTTTGCCACAAGCCCTCATTCATTTCCAACCCTGTTCACCACCATGGCTCTCAAATCTCATTTATGTGATTCAAATATGTGCATATTCACATTTGGCATACTGTGATTGGTTATGAGACACTTGAGAACAAATTACATTTGGGGTTATTTGCTTCAAATCGGGTGTGAGATATCTTTAAAAAACTGCCATATTTAATGTAAACATAGGAGAACTGCAGTTAAAGAAAAGATTATAATTGACAAATTATTTAAATTTACGCTTTTTACTCAAATGACTTGATATTAAGATTTTTTTGAAGCTTTTAGTCATTTTTAGATCAGACTCTGGTCACTACTGGCAGTCATTTTAAGGAAATTAGCATTAAAAAGGAAATAAAATCATAAATGTTTGTAAAATGTAAACAACTCTATTTAAATTTTGATTCTTTTATCCTCCATAATTACAAGCTAGTGATAAAAAAAGATACTGCTTTCAAACAGGTTTCCCAAACATTCCCCCTTTCTGTCACCGGTCGGCCAAACAGATGATCCCGCCCCAAACTAATGCTATTGGTTGAGTCAATATTGGAACGCTCAAACAAATAAAGCATGTTTTAAAAGTGCCACACTTGTTTAGACTATTCACTGAAATCAACCTAAAGCTGACTCTGCATATAAAAAACTTATTTTACTATCCAGAACAAGCTTTAGCAGCTAAATGAAAAGGAAAACCCACAAGAAAGACGTTGCAACCATAACATATAAGACTTCCATTCTTCTGCTGTGAGATTACAGTCTGACGGTTTGAAAGGCAGCTCTGTTGGTTGGTTTGCGTCAGCTCTCTGAAAAGGAAACTAGGTCTGGCCGTCTTTCACGAGGGAATGTGGCGATCCGTGCCGAGTGACTGGCAGGAGGGGGAAAACGAGGTCTTCTGTCAATGTTTCTGTAGCGCTCAGGGCCAGAGATGCAGGCGGAGAGGCAAACACAGAGGCCTGTCTCTCTGGCAGCCTTTCTGAAAACGCGCTTTGCACCTCAGGGAAAGCTGGATGTAACCCGGACCGTTTGTGATCAAAAGCAAAAAAGCCTCAGCCCTTGTATCAGAGACGAGTGTGAATTTGTGATGACAACAACTAGTCAAGATTTAAAAGACTACTTTTAAAAGGTAAAGGGTGTAATATCCAGGTAAAAAAATAATGTCTTTCAAACAGGTTTCCTGAATTTGCCTCCCATTGGTCAGCCAGACAGATAGTCCCTCCCTCAAATTAACGCCATTGGTTGAGTGTTGCTGGGTGGGGCTGGTCGGGATGCTCAACAAACAGAGCAATGTTTTGATAACGCCACAAAGCCACAATGTTTACACATTTCAGTGGAATCAACCTACAAATGGTTTCCTTACAGCAGGAAAAAAATTACACACTTCAGCTTTTACGTCTACAAGCGAATTAAAGAGATAGTAGCACTAAGTGCACGCACAGGGTCAAGTGCTACACAAAAAAGCCGCCTGTGATTATAAAATATACATAAATCAGCTCAACATCAATGCAATTCAAATGGAGCAAAACTCAAACACGGAGCGCTTAAATCAAAAGCATCAAAAAAGGGGGAATCATTCGGCGTTAATAAATGCGTTGTGATGCTCGAGTCTTGCGACCACGATGTCCAAAAAGCTCCAGCTTAGCCGCCACAATTATTTAGCGAAAGGTCAGGTTTTGAAGTCGAGATCAGGGAGGTCTGCCTCATGGCTTTGTTGCTAGGGCTCTGCTCTCAGGATTGCTGGAGACAGTTATTAGTATTCCCCGTAAGACTCACCCGTGCAAACACCAAATTCAAACCATGAATAATAACGCCAAACACACTTATAGAAGCCCTTTGTCACACTGCAAATATGCGACTTTTGGATACATTGTTCCCTAACCTGGGTTACTTCTTTAATTTTATCTCCCTCTCCGGGTGTCTCTCACAAAGGTAACTGCCCCTGAGAATGTGTGTTTAAAGCGCCATTTCCCTCACAAATGGGGTGAGCTGGGCTTTTAATCTAAGCGTGCAAAGTAAAGGCCCATTTCCTATGGGAACCAAGTAAAAAAGGACTCTACATTTAGAGCAAATTCAGAACTGAAGAACTGGCTCCCTTTCAACTGATAAGTGTGAATTTGAATTGAAATGGCCACAAACCACATGATTTTGAAGTGGGATTTGAACTGGAATGACAGGAAACTTAGAAATGACCTACATTTGTAAATCACAACAATAAAATTGGGCAAGAATAGAAAACTCGGATGTTCAGTTTAAGGTTTCGATCTTATCAGCTCCATTTTTTAAAGACTATATTAGAGCATTTTTGGTAGTTAAGTCTTCTTCCACAGTGGTCCATAAAACAAAGGTAAAAATATAAAAATATTAATATTATATTAAATATAACTAATATCAACTATTAAATAAATTAGTGCTGGACAACGATTAATTGCATACATAAAAGTTCTTGTTTGCATAATATTTGTGTGTGTACTATGCATATTTATTATATATATATATATATATATATATATATAAAAAATACACACACATGCATGGATATATTTAAGAAAGATATGTTATGTTTATATATTAAATATATTAATATATAACATTAACTATATCAGTAAAAATATATACATGCAAATATTTTTAAACATATACTGTATGTGTGTGTATTCATATATACATAAATATACACAGTACACACACATATATTACGTAAACAAAAACTTTTATTTTGGATGTGATTAATCGCAATTAATCATTGAACAACGTTAAAATAAATTAAAAATTTAAAAATCAGTTAACACAGATTTAAAAATAATACATATGTTGTTTAAACTGTTTACTTTTTTGAATTTAAAATTCAAAATGCAAATTTGAATTCTGAATTCTGTTTGCTGCCAATTCAAATTCAGCAATTTAACTGCCATTTAAAAAATATTCTAAATTCAAATCTAAATGGTGCAAATCACCATGAAAAGACATTTTATGTGATAAATAAGGGGGAAAAAAAATTATCAGACTTGACCATTTCCTCCATTCACGCTCTCAGCAGTCTCGTGCCATCTTACTAATGTCTGTCACTAATAATCAAACACAGGCTGATTAACCGCCTGCAAAAAGATTGAAGTGTTTCACCAACAGCCCAAATGTATATTTGAGCAGCGAGGCAGAATAAATTTGCATATCAGGAGCGTCTGGTGAAGGGTTGGTAAATACTCTGTTTATCTCTCATTGTCATTCCAACCAGTCTATCTAAATAGTGGCTCTTCCACAGCGTTACGGCCTAGGTAAAGTTATTACGGAGCAGCCCGGCATTATGGAATAATGTAAATAAATGTTTATGTAGATAAATGAATAAACAAACAAATACATGTAAATAACTCTTAATGTATTGTATAAGACATTTAGCCATAGGGAACAAGCCTTTAGTGATAAAAACAAAAATGCAGGAGGAAATGACTGTAGCATAAATAGTAAACAAATGAGGCAATAAAAAAAGAGCCTTTTGTTATGATTTGTTGAGATTTGATTGCAATTATCATGAATATAATAAAACTAATTTATAATTTATCACCTTGTACGAGTTCCGCCTCCAGGGCTTTTGATAAAGTCTGACATTGAGATGTAGCTGAGGTAGTTTCCCCTAAGGAGGATCTGAAAAAAAAAAAAGTGAAATGTAAATACGCTAAACAAATATATAAAATAAACACTTTTGCACTTGTGCCCTTCGATATCTAACAGCAGTGCACTTTGTCTGACACACTCAGGTGAAGACAGGTACAGGATATTGACAAACTGTACATCAATGACACTGCTTTGAAGGAGCCGCATGTTTTGTTTCAAAGCGCTGAGTAAAGCGAGGACATGAAGCAAATATCAAAGACCTTCAAGAGTTCTGACCCAAAGAGGACAGAGTTAACTCTTTTTACATTTGTACAATTCTTCTGCAAAACAAACACAACAATGTCAGAAGTAAATAAAAATACTACTTAATTTGCAAATATGTTTTGCTTTTAAACACTATAAATGTGAGAATATAGCCAAAATGTACACATTGCAATCTAATTTATAATTTCAGCATGCACAAATAAAAAAAACAAATTATTAACTTAAAATATATAGATGTAGATAATGTAGAATTTACAAAAGTACAAATTTAAATTGTTTAGCGATGTTATTCTTAGCAAGTTTTCTACAAAAACAAACAGCAATTCTAGTGCAAAAGGTATAAATCAACAAATTTGTCAGAAATAATAACTTTAAAGCATAAACTGAGGGAATTCATTACTGAACTGCTCTAAAATAATTAACATAAAATCTTTCATTGCATGCATTTTGTGCACAAACATTCCACCTGCAACCAATTTACATTTGCGTCGCACTAAAGATGAACAAACTAACCTAGCAGCTGATTTTTAAACATTGTAACACCGTTTTGGATTTAGAAAACACATCTCTGCAAAGATATCATTACAGCGTGTAATCATCGCCTGCAATGTACACTGATAAACATTTCGCACATATTAAAAAATCGTCCTTAATTGTAACATGTGGAAGAAAGCCATTGACAAACAGTGTAAAATGAGCCGAGGAAGGCATCTTTACCCAAGTTGTGGTGTGGTCTCTGAACAATGGTGCTTTACAGGGGACGGCAGCCTTTGTTTCAGTTCTTCATTGACTTTAGGATTAGCTGGAAATATATAGAAGGGATATGATTAATTTCACTGCGGAAAAAAAAAAAAATGCTTTTCATCACAGGCACTAGCTCACTCCTTTTCCATTAGACTTAGAAAGGTTAGTATTAATTACAGCCTGTCAATATGATCTCGGGGTGCTTGGTGGAGAGCAATCTTTAATAACCTCTGGAGTAGAGGCAGCAAAACAAGACAGGCGGCTTTTAATTTGCCGTGTGAAATTATGCTTTAAGACTTTGTCTTTATCTCATCCACTGTGTACCAGTGCTTTACCTCGCAGTTTATGGAGGACTAATGAACGCGGGCAATTAACAAAGCGTAATCCCACCATGCAATCGTTTTAATGCTTTTAGCTATCAGAAAAGTAAACAGCCATTTAATACAGCTCAAGCCATATCAGATCCTAGTCAGGAAGCGCCAATTAAAGCGTCATCTACTCAGGTGTAATTAAATAATGGTGGATAATTTAGTTCCGTGAACGGAAGCTAATTCATAAGCAAGCAACAAACAGACAGGAGGCAATTAGCAGGAACGCTGACATTCAGACGGCAGAGCCTGTTGATCGCTGGCAGTAGGAGCCGTGGTGGAGAGCTTCCCTCTAGTGGTGGAGCTTCTGAGACGAGAACTTCTTAACACAACACACACCGGGGGCTTACAAACGTAAACACTTACCATTTCAGTCCTGTCAACTGTAGGTGCTTTTCCGTGTCACATTTACAAACCAAATGAACGCAGAGAACATCTTCAAGAAAGGGTCGGACTGAACCTGGCAAACACAGAATGTTTCTCTTGTGTTTCCTGGTTGGTTAGTTTTTGGGTTTGGAAAACCTTACCAGGTCACAAATGACATCTAAATGTTTCCCACACCAAAAAGTGCAATTTCTAGCCAAAGCAATCTTTTAGAGCTTAAAAAACAGTTTCCCTGACATTTCATATTTTATTAATTCATATGGTGTTTCCGATTGTAAAGATGACCTAATATTTCCAGTTGGAATCCTGCATCTTGGCTTTGAAAGCTCTTCTGAATTGAGAGATTTTGTACTACACATGAATTTCCTAAACGGTTTCAGTTTTCTGTGCTGAACTGCTCATTATGTTTTAGTAAAAGACCTTTTGAAATCATTGGACTGACATTTTGTTTCCTGTGTTGATGAAGACTACCTTTGGGGTTTGGGGTCAGAAAGATTTGTTTTTGAATGAAAATTAATACTTTTATTTAACAAGGATGCATTAAATTGATGACTGTAAAGTGACTGTAAAGACATTTATAATGTTACAAAAGATTTCAAATATGCGACACTGGACCACAAAACCAGTAGCATAGACATAGACAAAACCAACAAGCACAGGTATATTTGTAGCAATAGCCAAAAATACATTGGCAATAGCCAAAAATAATTACTGATTTTTCTTTTATGCCAAAAATCATTTGGACATTAAGCAAAGATCATTATCCATGAAGATATTTTGTTATTCATATTAATAAACATATAAAAACGTAATGTTTGATTAGTAATATGCACTGCTAAGAACTTCATTTGGACAACTTTAAAGGCGATTTTCTCAATATTTAGATTTTTTTTCAAATAGTTGCATCTTGACTAAATATTGTCCTGTTCTAACAAACCATACATCAATGGAAAGCTTATTTATTCAGCTTTAATTTGACTCTTATGACTGGTTTTGTGGTCCAGGGTCACATATATTCTGTTCTTTTGAACTTTCTATTCATTAAAAATTAAAAAAAATGTTTCACAGTTTTCACAAAAATAACTTAAAGAAATGTTTGCAAGCAACAAATCAGCAATGGAATGATTTCTGAAGGATCATGTGACGCTGAAGACTGGAATAATACAGTAAAGTATAAATTAAAATATATTCAAATAGAAAATTAAATTTATTCGAAAAATAATTATTTAAACAATATATGACCCTGGAACACAAAACCATTCATAAGGGTCAACGTTTTTTTTATTGAGATCTTCTAAAAGCTGAATAAATACACTTTCCATTGATGTATGGTTTGCTAAGATAGGACAATATTTGGCCAAGATACAACTATTTGAAAATCTGGAATCTAGGGGTTCAAAAAAAAATCTAAATATTAAGAAAACCGCCTTTAAAGTTGTCCAAATTAAGTTCTTAGCAATGCATAATACAAAATAGATTTATATATATATATATATATATATATATACACAGTGTATATAATAGTATATAATATATACAGTAGGAAATTTACAAAACATCTTCATAGAACATGATCTATATTTAATATCCTAATGACTTTTGGCACAAAAGAAAAATCGATAATTTTGACCCATACAATGTATTGTTGGCTATTGGTACAAATATGCCTGTGCTACTTAGGACTGGTTTTGTGGTCCAGCTTCACATATTACAGTTTTTACTGCATTTATGACCAAATAAATGCAGCCTTTTTGAACATAAGGAACTTTATAAAACAAAAATCTTTTGAATGGTAGCGCATTTTCTATTTAAGAAGTGGCAACAAGACATATCAAAATGTTTTGTTTTGTTTTGTTTTTTTACAGCCAAAAGGCTTTAGTTCAAGGACTTGCTACTTGCTATGCAGAAAGAATCTTTGACAAATTTTTTTTTTTTTTTGAGAAACACTGTAAAATTCAGCGCAAGGTAAATTTGATCAACTTTTAGGAGCACACTACCAAAGCACATAAACGACCACAAAGTTAACAGACATTTTTAAAAGCCACACTCTTAAAAATAAAGGTTCTTTATTGGCATCTATGATTCTTTATTGGAATCCGTTGCTCTTTATAGGAAAAAGGTTCTTTGGATTATTAAAATGTTCTTAACACTTAGAAGAAAACGGCTCTTTCCGGAAGGTTCTTTTAGGAACCCAAAATGGTTCTTCAATGGCACTGCTGTGAAACCTTTATTTTTAAGAGTGTATTTTCAATTCCCAGCACATATAAAGATGGTATATGTAAATAAGAAAAACCACAGGACAAACAATGATCAGTTTCTTGGGAAAAGGAAACAAAGGTCACCAAAAAGATATAGGGGACGGCGGACAGCATGAGAGAAAGTTGGCAGAAGAGAGCTAAGAAGACATAAAAAGTGAGTGCTCTTGGGAGGTTGTGCGCGAGGCGGGTGGGGGTGACCCCTGGGGCAGATGCCAGTGGAACGTTATCCCCGCGCTGTAAGCCAGCACACACAGCTCACACCGCTCACACGCTATTCAGCTCAGACACAGTCAGGCGTGAACGGACAACTGGCTTTTTGTGCCAAACACCACAGGGCTCCATTAATCTCAGTGATAGACTCGGAGCGGGAGCTGGCCCCGCGCACCGCACTTTCACAGAGAAAGAGAGGAGGACGAGGATGAAGAAAGACTTTAAAGATAGTAGGTATGGCTAAGACGCCTGGTAATCCGTTAACACTAACAAGAGAAAGCAGCTTTGGAAAAGACAGAATGGGGGAAAAAAACAAGGCAAAGCATACAAACCTGACCTTTTGATGTTCGCGTAATTTTCGGCGAGACGCGTTAAACAGTTCCCAGAAAAGAGCGCTTTACCAAATACATTTGGACCCGATTCATTGATTGACACCGTTTCCTGAGAGAACCACCCCCAAGAAACTTAATGAAACTGATACTATCCAATAATCCGATATTGAAAAACAGGGAAGAGCTCGTTCTGTCTTAATGAAAGTTTGAATTGTGCTGAGTGCAATAGGAGGCCTGTTTCTTTGCGGCTCACGCTCCAGATGGTGAATTAGCATCGCATCTACATTTTCTACATAATCTGCAGGAGTTTCATGATAGATTAATGAGCTATTAGCCTTGGTGCTCGCAGGGCAGTGATGAAAACTACATTCACGCCAAAGCTCACCGAGTGTAACGCGCTACAATGAAGCCAATAACCAGTCATTGTGTATAAGCAGTGGCTCTACGGAGCTGATTCGAATTAAATCAGTGTTTAATCGTATTTTATTCCTCTGAATTAAATGCTCAAACAAGCTCAAATGATTACATAAATCACAAAAAGTTCAACAGTTAAAAGTACCAACTGAATTGACTGATTGTTAAAACACTTTATTCCAGCTTCATATCCAGAAACTGTAAGATATTCATAAGTTATTATATTATATTTAATAAATATTATATTTAAATAAATATTAAGGCATACATTAGGACTGTCTTAACCAATGGTGTGAGTTTAGGGCGGGACTATCTCTGTGACTGGCCAATGGCAGACAGAGACAGTGTTCAGGAGACCTGTTACATAAAAACATGTTTTTTTGCAATTTGTGACATTGGACCACAAAACCAGTCTTAAGTAGCACATTTGAAGCAATAGCCAAAAATACACTGTATGGGTCAAAATTATCGATTTTTCTTTTATGCCAAAAATCATTAGGATATTAAGTAAAGATCATGCTTCATGAAGATATTTTGTAAATTTCCTACTGTAAATATATCAAAACTTAATTTTTTATTAGTAATATGCATTGCTAAGAACTTATTTTGGAGAACTTTAAAGGTGACTTTCTTTTTGCACTCTCAGATTCCAGATTTGTTTAAATAGTTGTATCTTGGTCAAACATTGTTTTATAATATTATTCATTCAGCTTTCAGATGAAGTCTCAATTTAAAAAAAACAGACCTTATGACTGTTTTTTGGATTTTAGACTTAAAATTATATAGAATTATATTTTGGTCAAATATATAACAATCTCAGAGGTTGCGCTAGACAGACAGGGTCGTAAAAATTACGTCATAATCTATTATTACCTATCATTACAAACATGTAATTGCTTTTATTTTTAATCTCGAACCTACAGGACGACAGCGCAGTGTTTAAAAACAACAAAATATGCTAGGCCTGGGTAAAAAAAAAAATCGATTTCTCGATTTTAATAGATTCTCATTTTAATGAACCAAAATCAATTCTTAAAATCACAATCGATCTTTTGGTCTATGCTGTTTTCAGTTGAATAAACAGTACATAGTGCGTCTTCCTTTTCAAATTCTTTCCATTTCAGTAGGAAACTCAAGCAATAAATACCGTTTTGGCGCTCTTTAGTGTGGCGTGATTGATCACTGTAGCTTCTGCTTACTCGTCTGTGCGTTATCAAACGCACAGAAAACATTTGTGACACTTCCGTTTTTGTTCTGTATCCAACGCTCCGCTGCTACATTGGAGCGTACTCGCCATCAACTGGACAGGGTGGGAATTACAGCTACAGATTTACAATAGATCACCCTCAGTGCACGGCCTTCAGATTTTTCCGTCACTGATAAAAAAAAAAATCCAATTTTCGGTTTAGGCGAACGCGAATATATATATATATATATATATATATATATATATATACATATATGTATATATAGATCACCCTAAATATATATTCTTTATTATTTTTCTATATTGTGGTAATTACAATGTGAAAATGTGTAAGCCTGTTAGAGCAATTTAAAAACGTATCTGACAACTCTCTAGGCATCTGAAAAAGATACAAAAGAGGAAGATTTTCATTTCCCTCAGATAGTGTTAAATATTTCATCAATATTCGTTCGCGGGGATAAAACGTGAGTAAATAAACATTAATAGGTTAGAAGCCCGCATCAAATGTAAAATACGGCTCAAATCGTACAAAACAGCATTTGCCACTTAAAGCCACTTTATCCTTCCTTCAAACTTTTCTCATTTCAATTTGTCCTTTGCTGTCGCTCAGTGATCTTCATTTTCCTGTCTTGTAGACTTTAAGCTAATTGCCTCGGTGGGCTACTTATTATTCATGTACAATTATTGCAGTGTAATGTCTTTAAATCCTTTTAAATGACCATTCATGCGTCGCATTCATTGAAAATGCCTTTGATGTCTGTCAAAGATGGAATTCTTCAAAAAGAAATGTCTAAGCCCAATTTCAATCGCTCGATGAGGGGGGTTTGGCGTTTCCCTCTAATATAAACTAAATTCCATTAATTTTTTAAGCTGCATTTAATGCATTTCCTCCGCAAAAAGTTTCCAGATTCTTCAGGCTGTCATTTGTATTCCAGCTGACTTTATGAATATTAATAACAGTGTTATCCTGATTAAACGGGCTTCATGCGAAATCCCCGTGAATCTACGAGCTCAGGATTCTCGTCTTACCGATTCTTTATGAATTTTGATACGGACATTAATGTGGAGAGAGTCTTAAAGCAGGTTTAATTGTACAGCATGCTTGTGCCTCAGAAGGAAAAAGGCAGACATGAATTGATTTGATATGGATAAACAGGCTCTTTTATACGGGGAGCTGCGCACAAGCACCTGGGAGCACCCCGCCGTGTAATTTGATTGTCACGGGCTGTTGTGAAGCTTTCAATGGTCTTGACTTTTCCAGGATCAAAAGATTTTTTTCACTCGCTGACAGATATTAACAATAGAAACTGTTTTTGTCAATCAGTTACATGTGCTGTAGGCTGATTCTGTCTCACTGGAGGGCTGGTATTTCTTTCCGTTTTTTCATCTGATAACGCCGATTAGTGCAAACTGTTTCTGACTCAAAAATAACTACAACTAAATTGACAGGAATGGATGCAAAAAACAGCAAAAGTTAAACATCAAAAATAAAGTCAGAGACCACTACTAAAAAAATGCATCTATTAAGCTTTTTTCTCATTTAATAAATAACAGTTATAAATAATTTAACATTTAAATAACTAAATTATGTATTGAACTTAATAAATAACTAACATATTTACATTTGATCTAATTTAATAAAATAAATGTAATTCATTTTTTTTTTACTATTTATAGCTTGAATCAGCATAAAAATGTGAGTTAAAAAATACTTTTTAACAATTAACTTGATTTTGATTTGACATTGCCTTATTATTATTATATAGTTCCACTCAAGCTGACATAAACTGTATTTTATATTGTGATTTTTTGTTTAAAATTAAAAATTGAATCCCTGATTTTCAATGTGGTCGCATTAATAATAATACTAATAAAATAAAATTTATATAATACATTTTTTCTCTATTAACAGGGTGTCAGTTTCCTCAAATCTGGACCAAGATCCTCTACTATTTATATTTTAGACAGTAAAAACAAAAGTTAATGATTCTTTCATGCTAAGAACAAAGTGAGGCTATTCAACATCTGTGGCACAAATAAACTTCAGACCAACAGCAACTTTGTACCCTGATTTCATATAATAGTTACTAACAAATAAATACAAACATTTAAATAATATTATTATTATTATAATAGTATAATAATTATTATAATTACTAATAATTATAATTTACTAAATAACTAAAATATTTAAATTAAATGCAATAAATAAATGTAATTAATTTTTTACTATTTATATTTTTAGCATGAACCAGCATAAAAATGTGAGTACATTTTTTTTTTTTTTAAATTAACATGATTTTGATTTGACATTGCCTTATTATTACGTTCCACTTAAGCTAACATAAACTGTAATTTATATATTTGATTTTTTGTTTAAAATTAGAATTTGAATCCCTGCTTTTCAATGTGGTCTCTTTAATAATAATACTAATAAAATAATTTATATAATAAATACTGTTTATTACTATTATTTATAGAAGATTTTTTCTCTATTAACAGGGTGTCGAGTTCCTTGAATCTGGACCAAGATCAAGTATTTATATTTTAGACAATAAAAATAAAGGTTAATGATTCTTCAAATGGATGCTGTGAACAAAGTGAGGCTATTCAACATCTGTGGCACAAATAAACTTCAGACCAACAGCAACTTTGTACCCTGATTTCATATAATAGTTACTAACAAATAAATACAAACATTTAAATAATTAAATTGTGCATTGTGTTTAATAACTAACTAAAATATTTACATTTAATTACATTTAATTACATTACATTAATTTACCATTTATATTTTTAGCATGAATCAGCATAAAAATGTGAGTAAAAAAAATTAAATGAACATGATTTTGATTTGACATTGCCTTATTATTAGACATGTTCCACTCAAGCTGACATAAACTGTATTTTATATTTGTGATTTTTTGTTTAAAATTAAAAATTGAATCTCTGCTTTTCAATGTGGTCGCATTAATAATAATACTAATAAATAAAATTTATATAATAAATACTGTTCATTACTATTATTTATATAAGACTTTTCTCTATTAACAGGGTGTCAGTTTCCTCAAATAAAATAAATTTAATTAATTTTTTTACTATTTATATTTTTATCATGAAGCAGCATAAAAATGTGAGTAAAAAATACATTTTAAAAATTAACATGATTTTGTTTTGACATTGCCTTATTATTATATTCCACTCAAGCTGACATAAACTGTAATTTACATCTTTGATTTTTTGTTTAAAATTAGAATTTGAATCTCTGATTCTCAATGCGGTCTCTTTAATAATAATTCTAATAAAATAAAATGCATAAAATAAATACTGTTTATATACTTATATACTATTACTTATTATTTTTTACGATTTACAGGGTTCCTCGAATCTGGACCAAGATGCTATACTATTTATATTTCAGACAGTAAAAATAAAAGTTAATGATTCTTCAAATGGATGCTGAGAACAAGTTGAGGCTTTTCAACATCTGTGGCACAAATACACTTTTGACCAACAGCAACTTTGTACCCTGATTTCATATTTACCTAAAATGGCAAAAGAAAAATGCATAAACAATTCTCAACCCCTAACTAAAATTGACCGGATCAAGTAGATGATTAACCAATCCTGATGAAAGATAAAACTTGATTGAGTTTAGCGCTTGTTGGATCTTCAGCAAACAAACCCACTCAAACAGACAATAAATCAAAAAGATTGTGCCCTACTTGAAAAGCTTACTTGTATTCAGTTGCATCATCATCTTTACGAACAACAAAACATTTTAGAGGGTTTTTATTTTTACCAGATGGCTAGTTAAAAGAGTAGCTAATCAAAACAGAATATTAAAATCCTCCAGGACCATCAATGTCACTTCATTGAAGGTCTAAAAATCTCTCAAATGAAAGCATAATTCCTCGCATTACTTGAAAATTCTCCAGGTAGGCCTTATGTTTCTTAGATGATGGAGACGTCTAGCAGGGAGAGTGGGATCTGTGAAGCTGGGCCGCGCGTCTTACGGGCGTAAAGCTCATTCTCAGAGCAGGCGTGGTGATAATTGAATTGAGCCTGTGGGAAATGAGCTAGCGCTAGCATCTCAGATCTCTCTGATGGATCCGTCCTCGGTGGCGTCTATCAGGCCGCGATTCGCTGATCCTCCTGCATTAACGGGGGAGGAGAAATGACCCTCCAAATCTACTAGGATGAGTGCCTCAATTTCCCCATATCCAGCTAATTTGGGTGCGAGAGAAGCGTGAGCCACGCTAGGAGTAAAGAAAGCGCTTCCCCCACCCCACAACTGCCTTTAAACAGGCCTGCTTTGAATGAATAAAAGAAGGCAAAATGCCCCCCAAGATGTGCGATGGGATAAACCCTGAATGCTTTGTATTGTGTGTTTGATCCTGTCAATTCAGTTATGAGTGATATGATTCAAGCCAAATATAATTCAGCTTGGCTTCAATGCTTAACACAATTAAATGCACTTGCAACTTGACACAGACTAATACAGATAAACTAGGGCTGCACGATTATGACAAAAATCATAACTGTCCATTATTCCCTTGAAATTGTAGTTGCGAATATTATTTACGATTATCACAATTTACATTTAATAATGTTTTAAATAGCCTTATACCATTGAGTGAAGCACTGCATGCCACCTTTTCATATATAGTTTCTTCTTTACATATAAAAAAAGTAAAAATTTTAAAATGAAAACAATAAAAAAGAAAAACAACAACTTAAGATAACCTGTAGGAAAAGGTGGATTTTAATATATTGCTTTATTTATTTATTTTTTTGTAATTGTGCTTTTGAACAATTACAAAATCATAATTAGAAATTTGATTAATTGTGCAGCCCTAAGATAAAGCTTAGTTTTCAACTAAACCAAGGTTAAAAAAAAAAAACATTGAACAGATAACCTGAATATTATGTCACATGGTGCCTATGCATAAAGTATATTACACATTTTATTTAAAAAAAAAAAAAATCTTAAAATATTATAATATTTTGTCAAGCATTTATCTATGATGCACACTGAGTAAATCATTTATACTAAAATCATTTTTCATCTTATAATTCTGTTTTGTAATAGTGAATACAGAATTATTACTTAAACATGTTGGGAAGCTGTATTATTCCTATCAAATAGTGAAAATTTAATTTTAAGATTTATATTTAAGAAATGACACTTGACCTCCAACCTCAATCACCTATTTAGACTACATAATGCGTTTTTTGTATTAAACTCTCTCTTGTACATCCACCATCAAGAACCTCTTAATTCAATTCCTAAATTTAAAAATAAAGTCTAGTTCACAGCACTACATATTTGTACCAATACTTCTCTTTAACGTTAGTTTAACACCAGTGCCATCATTATGCAGAAAATGATTTGTTTCAATCCACCTGGAGTAAATTTAGCAGCTTTTGACAGCTTGATTTGCTGACAAAGTCAGGTTGTCACAGTTATTCACCAAAAATTAATTTTAAAAGGTCTGTATTTGTAAGCACTTAGACAAACAGCACATTTTATTTCAATTCTGCGATTCGATGTCAAGAGTGAATATTTCAGCGATTGGATAATTCATCTGCTGAATGTAACCTCAAAATTGGCTGTGTAAATATGGACTAAGCTGAGATTTGCATTGGCTAACATTTGGGAGGGAGAACAGAGTTATTTAAAGATGAGCTTAATGCAGTCGATATGCGAGCAGAGGAAGGTTTTGCTCATATTCCTAACGCTTCACAGTTCGGGAGCACAAAAAGGCAACTGAATTCACGTTTTAATCACCGTCTGATGTCTGACGCCTGTTTTTTTAATGTACAAAGATGAAGATGCATTTACGATCCTGATGCATTTACTTTCCTGCAGAGGTGTTCTAGGAAGTGGCATGATAAAAATAATCATTTTATTTGTCGCCACCCTTGCTCATGCGCCGATCAAAACAAAATACTTTAACCGCATTCCTTTCCACATACAAGTTTAAAAGCATTTTAACTCCGGCACAGAAACATAAGGCAAACAAAGCCTTATTGTGGCACAAAAGATTGTGAAACTAGTGCAAGGTGGCGTCACCAGTCGTGAGACTGCTATTACTCATCGAAGAGACGCCAAACAGGAGAGGTGGGGCTCAGGGAAGGAGTCAACTCAAGGTCAGCTGTCTTATGAAAGACATTCCGGCCAAGTGTTTCGCCTTCTCGACTCTGTGTCGCTTCTACCGAAAGCTGTGCAAGTTTCGACTCATTATCTACGTACTGCCATTCTCTAATAAAAATGAACCGATGGGACTGCTTGTCTTTTTCTCAGAATGAATAAGGCTGTCTTGAGTAATAGCATTGTCTAAAAAAAAAAATCGTAATCATCTGATACATATTTTTGTTGTTGTTGTTTTTTTTTTTTTTGCATGTTCTGCACATGATGAGGTCAGTTTACATACACCTTGCAGAATCTGCAAAATGTTAATTATTTTACCATAGTAAAAGGGATCATACAAAATGCATGTTGTTTAAGATATTTAACATAAAAGACGTTTACATATAGTCCATATAGTCCACAAACTCTTTGGTTTTTCAGCAGTTTTATGTATCTGAACCCTTTGAACCCTTTCTTCAGAAAAATCCTTTAAAGTCCCACATTTTTTTTGGTTTCTTAGCATTTTTGTGTATTTGAGTTTGAACCCTTTCCAGCAACGACTGTATGATTTTGAGATCCATCTTTTCACACTAAGGACAACTGAGGGACTCATATGTAACTATTACAGAAGGTTCAAATGATCACTGATGCTGCAAAAGGAAAAATGATGCATTTTTCCAGGGGGTGAAAACTTTTGAACAGAATGAAGATGTGACCATTTTTCTTATTTTGCCTAAATATCATATTTCTTTCATTTAGTGCTGCCCTTCAGAAAATACTTATATGGTTCCCAAAAGACAAAATAAGTTAAATTTACACTGATCTTCAAATTCAAAAAGTTTTCACCCCTGGCTCTTAATGCATTGTGTTTCCTTATGGGGCATCAGTGCGCGTTTGAACCTTCTGTAATAGTTGCATAAGAGTCCCTCAGTTGTCCTCAGTGTGAAAAGATGGATCTCAAAATCATACAGTCATTGTTGGAAAGGGTTCAAACACACAAAAATGCTGAAAAACCAAAAAACAATTGTGGGACCTGAACAATTTTTCTGAAGAACAGCAGGCAGTTTAACTGGTCAGGACAAACAAGTGACTCATGAACAACTATCACTAAAAAAAAAAAACACAGCTGTGGATCATTCAGGTAACAACGCAGTATTAAGAATCAAGTGTATGTAAATGTTTGAACAGGGTCATTTTTATAAATTAAACTATTATTTTCTCTTGTGGACTATTTGTAAACATCTTTTATGTTACGTATCTTATTCAGGTCAGTACTAAATAAATCAATAACATGGATTTTGTATGATACCTCTTATTTTGGTAAAATAATGAACATTTTGCAGATTCTGCAAGGTGTATGTAAACTTTTGACCTAAACTGTATATATTGGTCATACCTTTGTACATTTGTTACTGTCTTCTTAGAAATGAATAAGGTTGCTTCAAATAAAAGCATTGGGTTAATAAATACATATAAAAAAAGTTTATTAACCTGCTATATATTGTTTGCTTTTTCTGTATTTTTGCACGTTATGAAACACAATCAATATATAAGCCATACCTGTATTTATTATCAGAATATATTTCTAACTAGTGATATTTTTATTGATCTTTTTAACTCAAAATGACACTGAAGTACATCATGGCCTCTGGAGACAGTATTTAATTTCTTTTACAATCAACGTATTTAAAGTGACAGTTCACCCAAAATGAAAATTATGTCATCGTTTATTCACCCTCAAGTTGTTCTAAGCCTGTATGAGTTTTTTTTCCTCTGTTGAACATAAAAGAAGATATTTTGAAGAATGTGGGTAACCAGATAGTTGCTGGTCCCCACTGACTTCCATTGTATGAAAAAATACTATGGAAGTAAATGGGGACCAGCAACTGTTTGGTTATCCGCATTCCTCAAAATATTGCCTTATAATGCCATTAAATCAATCAATCAATCAATCATAGAGGTTTGGGTAACAATTTATTTTAAGGTGTCCTTGTTACATATTATATGTACTTGATATTATAATAACCAGTGTTAGTGGTAACGCATTACAAGTAACGCGAGTTATGTAATATTATGACTTTTCCCAAGTAACTAGTAAAATAACGCATTACTTTTTAATTGACGAAAATATCTGAGTTACTTTTTTCAAATAAGTAACACCAGTTACTTCCCTCCCCCATTTTTTTATTAAAAGCTCTCCTGTCCCCATGCTGAGAGAAATCGGGAGTAAGACGTTAGTTTTAGAATAAATGTGAACATGCATTAATTCATCTCACTCACAAAAAACAGATTCAGTATTCCTCAAAATGAATAAAAACAGTGAAATTCAACTCTGCAAACCTGCAATAATTAAATATATTAAATGAAACAAATATCCTTTATGCATTTATTCCCATTTTATTAGCCAACGTCTTTGCTGCCAACCTTCGATGATCCAATTCAACGATACTAATAAGCAAAAATTACTCAAGATAATCTAACGTTTGTTTTCCTTTTTCTTTTTATTGATGAAGAGTTGACTTTTTTTTTCTGTGGTCTACTGTACAGACGTGAATTTACTTTTCTCAAAGCCTGAGGCTTTTGGTTTGAAAAG
Source organism: Labeo catla (assembly GCA_012976165.1). Lineage (NCBI taxonomy): Eukaryota > Metazoa > Chordata > Actinopteri > Cypriniformes > Cyprinidae > Labeo > Labeo catla. The sequence goes on along the minus strand of VONZ01000057.1, from coordinate 537,057 downwards.
GCTTTTACACTTGCCAAAAACAGAACTTTTTATATTAAAAACAAACAAGCAAGCCCTGCCCAGATTTAAAAAGTAACGCAAAAGTAAAGTAACGCATTACTTTCCATAAAAAGTAACTAATGTAATTAGTTACTGTTTTAGGGAGTAACTCAATTTTTAAAAGTAACTTTTAAAATTAACTTTCCCCAACACTGACAATAACAATTAATTATGCATAATTACATGCAAGTAACCCTAAGCCAAACCCGAATACTAATCCTAGCCATACAGTAAGTACATGTAGTTAATTAATATTACTTAGTATTTAAATGTACAATTACACTGTAACAAGGACACCTTAAAATAAAGTGTAACCGAGGTTTGTAACAAACTGAGGGTGAGTAAATGATGACAGAATTTTAATCTTTAGGTTAACTATTCCTTTAACTAGTCTCCTCCAAAATACTATAGCAATATAAGCTAGTGATACTGAATAAATAGAACAACATTCTGCCTCTTTCATGTCATCATGCTGACCGATCAATCATATCTGCTTGGCAGTATATCTGACATACTGTATGTATGTAGTCATTGCTCATTAAAAAAAATCCATATTGGCTATTATTAGACACAGTAAAAGCTCTTTAGATTGTTTGCAGGAGATCTAATATTAATTCATCATGGTAGGAAAAAAAGCTGTAGCGACTTGCTGTTTGGGTGGAAACCTCATTTGCAATGGTCATGTTTTTTTGTAAGGAAGAGACAAATGGCAAAAAAACACTTTGATCCTTCTAATGACAACACAAAAATGTCCATCAATGGAAAAACTTTTATATTAAGTCCAAATTTAACCCTGCTTTTTCAAAAGCAACACTGAAAGGGCTACAAAACCCTGGCGTGATTGCTGTGCATGTCACCTCAGCGCCCGGCGCTAAAACACACACATAGCTAGTGGTGCGAGGATCCTCAACAAACACATCTTCCTTTGTTCAGGAAATCCTTTCTCCAACACGAACTGCAAAGCTGAACTTTGGGCAATGCAGAAGCGTCAAATCCAAACACAGCTTTTCTCTCTTTTTTCACCCTCAAGGATGAGTGATGCTCGCGGTTTCGACCTGTCCTTCAAACAAACCGGCTTTAAGCAGCGGGACGCTGAAGTGAGAAAACACTCCAGGACATTCCAGGGTTCTTTTCCAACTGGAGAACATTGGGGAACAAACAAAGTTGATATAAATGTGTGATATTCGGATATGGCGGGCACTTGGGCGACGTCGGTGCCACTGTGGGACACATGCGGAGAGGCTTGTGGGAGGTATTGTGTGTTCAGGGATGTACATCACTGCAAATATTTACAGAGCAGCTGATGTACAATAGAGGAATCACATGACTGTCTCTTCTCGAATACATGCTCACGTACATGTGCTTAGATCAAATCTACGCTCTTCTGCTCTTCTCTAAAGAGCGAACAAGTTATTAAGAACTTAGCACAAGAGGACTATGCTTCACTAACCCATGGCTAGGCCCACGTGAACTTTGTACTTCTGACCTTTTCTGAGTTGTGAGGGAAATTTACTCAAAGCTTTGTACTCTTAAAGGCCCATTCATACTAAGGACGTTAACTATAATGTGAATGATTAAAAAAAATCATTCTAAATTTAAAAGAATATCAAGTCCACACCACAACTATAATGATAATGGAATGATATTGCAATAATTACTTTCAAATCAAATTTTCAGCTGATGAACCATAAAAACAATGATAGCCAATAAGAATCCTTCCTGTCTCAATGAGCTCAAGAATTTAAAGTGGCAGAGGACATAATTGCAGCGTGTGGTTATAATAATAATAACGTCATTGTGCATTGGTGTGGACGCCAATACAATACATCATTGAGAATAATGTGAATTACCAACCACAATCCCCTCTAATTCTCATTACTGTCATGCAAAATAAAAATAATGATTTGTATTTATTTAAGCATTAAGGTTTTTACATCATAGTATTTGTTATATAACACAATTTATGCTAATATAAAAAATAAAAAAAAAATGATTAAAATGATTAAATAATAAAAATGATTAAAAGCGATTTAATAAAAAAAATACTTTAAAAAGCATTTATTTTGAAATATTAAACATATTTATTTTTTATTATATTTTTTATTACTATAATAAAATGAGAACGTAAATAGAATTTTTTTTAAATGCTATTTACCAAATGTAATTTATGCTGATTTAAATAAAAATAATGCTTTTAACAGCATTTTCATTTTTCATTACTATAATAAAATGAGAATGTAAAGAAAATCATCATTAAAAAAAAACAGATTTTTACCAGATATAACACAATAAAAAATACCTTAAAAAAGCATTTAATTATTTGTTACTATAATAAAATTAGAATGTAAAGAGAATCATTATTGAAAAAAATTCTATTTACCAAATACAACACAATTTATGCTGATTTAAATAAAAAAATGATACTTTAAAAAGCATTTTCATTATTTATTACTATAATAAAATTAGAATGTAAAAATAATCATCACTAAAAAAAAATTTTTTTACCAAATGTAATACAATTTATGCTGATTAAATTAAAATAATTTAAAAATAATAATAATAATAAATATAAAAAATAATAATTTAAAAAACATTTTCATTTTCATTACTATAATAAAATGAGAATGTAAAGAGAATCATCATTGAAAAAAAAAGATTTTTACCAAATATAATACAATTTAGGCTCATTTAATAAAAAAAAACCCTAAAAAGCATTTTTCATTACTATTATAAAATGTAAAGAGAGTCATCATTGGAAAATGCTATTTACCAAATACAACACAATTCATGCTGATTTAAATAAAAAATTGATACGCATTTTTCATGATTCATTATTATATTAAAATGAGATTGTAAAGAGAATCATCATTGAAAAAATGCTATTTACCAAATAAATAAATAAATAAATAAATAAGTAAAGTCGATGCTAATATAGTTATCATTAGTTATCGTTCTTAGTGTTAATGGGCCTTTCTTAGTAGATAAAAACATTATCAAAACAGGCAAAATAAAATAAGGTAAAAATGCGTTTCTCCAATTCTCAAACTTTGCAATTGTGTAACTTTAACGAAAAGAGTCCACTATGCTGCTTGATATTGCAAATTGGTATTTGTTATCATATTATTTTTATTTATTTTTGTAATCATAACACATTGGTTTGTTGCACAAATACTATTTATTGCACTTCTATTATTGTAGTAGTGCTGAACATTAAAGAGCTGGTAAACCGGTTCACGCAACTGTTTCACGCATTCTGATTAATATAAACACACAGTCAGGGAAAAACCGTGATAAACTGTCAAACCGCTAGAATCTTAAAACAAAAAAACAAAACAAAACTAAACAAAAAAAGGTGATACAGATTTTTGATCTTCTAGTTATTTACCTATAATGCCTAATGAACCAGAAGTCTTGCATATTCTGAGAAAATGGCCTATTTCCGCATTGCTAAATCAGGTGAATACAGGAACAAAGCAAGTAGTTTTTTATTTTAATGACAGGTCAAAGCTTTTCAATCCTCTGTTCCCACTCTCTTAATAAATTCTCCAACTCGAGTGCCAGCCATCTACGCCCAGTATTTCTGGTTGTCGCAGGTCTGTCTAAACATTCCCGAAATACAAGTGTGTAAAAAAGCAGTAAAAATGCCACTCTGTGAAAGTGGCCCGTCATTGTTCGGCCGGCGTCCTTTGGGAGCATGAATGTGTTGAAAAGCCGAGGGGAGGCCGGGGCAACAGGACCAGGCACTCCGTCCTCATTACCACTTGATGTTTGAACACAGGCCACAGGAGTGACCGTTTAAATTGCTCCCTGTTCAAACAGTTCCCAAGCATCTGTGGTTCACAGCAAAGTAAGCCTTGTTTGTTTTCCTCTCTGCTTCATGGGCCATCACTAGGTCGTCTGGAATCCTGCTCGCAACTGGGTGGTAGGAGTGTTAGCATCATACGAGTGTCAGTCTGAAAACAGTACAGCTCTTGCGAGTTCAAGGATCAGAGCTTCTGAACTGAATTTGATAAAACTTAAACATGAGGGAATCACAAGGCATTAAAATTTGGGGGCCAAACATTTACTTACTGAGCAGCACACATTATATCAGTTAAAATAACCCTGACTATCTAAATCATATCTAAAACATGAATGTGAATAGTTAAAAACTAAATGTAATTTCCATAATGACTTTAACTGTTTTTATAACGGTTTAACTTGTTTTGACACATACTAGAAAGATACAATCTTTGTATAAAAGACTGTATATAATAAAATAATAATAAAATTCACAGAAAAATGAATGAATCTCACAAAATCTGGGACATATTTCTCCCCAAAAACAAAAGAAAACATTAAATTATATGACCAAATAAAAAATGTGTTTGTTTGTTTGTTTGTTCACCCTTTTTTGGCTGCTCCATGCCACTTTGAAAAACAATCAGAAAGTGTAGCAACTATAAATATGGGTATAATTAATAGCTAAAATTGATATTTAAAAAGCAAGGTGGTTGATGATTGATAAAATGTTGCAACAACATTGCACTGTATTTTACAGTTTAATCATGGCAAACGAATGTACACAATTGCTGAAATTTAAACACTTATTTTGCACAATATTGTGATTTTTTTTTATTATCCTTTTGATTTCCACACTATATACTCAAACTTTACAAACAAACAAACAAACAAACAATAAATAAATAAATAAACCAAAGCTGTTGTGGATTTAACGAAAAGCAGCATTCACTAATATTATTATTTGTGTAATTGTCCAGGCTGGCATAGACATTAAAAAAATATATAAAAATGTCAAAAAATGCCAGATATATAACTCTTATTATACTCATCTCACATATCCAATTAAATTTATTTATTTATTTATTTATTTATTTTACCCGTATTGTGACATTATTTTCATTACAATTAAGGACATTTCCCCCCAACTCTCATTATGGTCATGCAAAATTAAAATAATTATATATATTAAAATTGTCAAGCATTTTTATGTCATGGTATATGTTATAAAAAAAATGTATGCTTATTAACATAATTATATTATATTATATTATATTATATAGTTTACATGTAGTTATACTATAGTGATTTTATAATAAAACTGCTATATATTTGCCTTTTTTTCCAAAACATTATTATTTCTTACTACATAATAAATGAGCATGTAAAGAGAATCTGCAAGAAACGTGTGAATTACTGGCAATACATAAATAAATAAATAAATAAATAAATAAATAAAAACAGCCACAATAATTACATTAGAGAGAACTTGGGAAAAATGCAAGAAAATTATAGTGTTCAGAATATAACTTCTTATTTTAGCGTTTGAAGTCAAATATGACCTGTACAGGTTTTCATAAGTTTGATCCAAACATCCACAAAAATTCTTCATTTCGAGAACGTTTCAAGAGATGCCAACCTCTCGTTGGGTTTTATAGCTCGAGTCTTTGTATGTTTGTGAGTGCGTTGGCCTTTCTGCTAGGTTTGTTTGGTTTCAGATCACAGTAACCAGGCTTCCACAGTTAAGCAGTGCCCATCCTAGGTCTATTCCTTAAACCAACACAGAGACACAAAAGAGTAGGACAGAGCCCTGAGGAATCCCTCTGTCACTGGTGGACCACCCACTTAGGGAGCAGACAAGCCTGATAGGCCACACGGCACTCCATTCTAGGGATTTTGAACTTCAATGGGACCCACAAGGAAGCCGAAGGGGTCGCCAACGTGCCTCCTGCTCTCTGTGAAGCCAAGCACGGCGGAGAGCGAGTGAGACATGATATCAGGGTGGGTGGCTGTCGGAAAAGCCGAGCAGGACCACACCGTACCGCCGTCGGCAGAGCTGAGCTGATGCTACCAAACAGTACGTTTACGCTTTACGTTTCCTGTCCGGACGGCCCACACAGGGGGAGGGGGCGTGACGGGTTATGTCAAAGGTCGATCCACCTGCTAAGAACAAAGCTTGTTGAGACTGTAGCCCTATTTCTGCTCTAGTCGGGAAGACCAATTCAGCTCCATAGGAAACTGAGCATGTTTGTTGTGATGGACTTGGTGTGTGTGCTTTGAATTTGGACTGCGAAAGAACAGTTTACCCATGCAAGAAAACAATCCACCGTCTCAGTTGTAATAACACGACCCAGCCTACAGCAGTCCGCTTATCCCAAACCACGTCAGACAAATAAAATCAGCAGGGAAACAGACGCAAGAGAAACACTGTCTCAGAGGCGTGAAATTCAATTTGGGTTCAAAGATGTGCGTTCACCCTTTTTTGGCTGCTCTATGCCACTTTGAAAACAATCGGAAAGTGTAGCAACTATAAATATGGGATATTTAATAACTGATATTAAGAGAGCGAGGTGGTTGATGATTGATCAAATGTTGCAACATAGCTGTATTTTATACATTTGCTGAAATTTGAACACATCTTGCACATTATATAGTCAAAATTCACACAAAAATACCAAATAAATCTAATAATCCAATGCTGTTGATTTTTTTTGATGATTTTTTTTTTCACTGTCCACTTGTTTTGCACATTATATGTGACCCTGGACCACAAAACCAGTCTTAAGTCGCTGGGGTATATTTGTAGCAATAGCAAAAAATACACTGTATGGGTCAAAATTATAGATTTTTCTTTTATGCCAAAAATCATTAGGAAATTAAGTAAAGATCATGTTCCATGAAGATATTTTGTAAATTTCCTACTGTAAATATATCAAAACTTAATTTATGATGAGTAATATGCATTGCAAAGAACTTAATTTGGACAACTTTAAAGGTGATTTTCTCAATATTTAGATTTTTTTCCACCCTCAGATTCCATATACTGAAATCTCGGCCAAATATTGTTCTATCCTAACAAACCATACATCGATGAAAAGCATATTTATTCAGCTTTCAGATGATGCATAACGCTCAATTTCGAAAAATTGACACTTACGACTAGTTTTATGGTCCATGGTCATATATAGTCAAAATTCACAATAAATTAATAAATATACCATAGCCGTTGTGGATTTGACAAAGCAGCACAAATTTTATTATTTTTTTAATTGTTTATGCTGCCATAGACATAATCTAAAAATGTCAAAAAAAAGCCAGATATATAACTCTTATTACACTCATCTTACATAGCTAAACTAATGCAAAAAGTAGAAAAAAATAAAGAGAGTTCAAAACATTTTAATATTGGGCAATTTAAACTATGATAAAAAAATAAAATAAAATAACAAAAAGCATGTGAAATCTGCTACAAAGCAGCTAATTTAAGGAAATTATATAACTTATAATTTATATCAAAGAAATGTTATGCCACCTCCACAAATGAAAAACAATTATTTTTGATTGCACTGCATATGTGACCCTGGACCACAAAACCAGTCATAAGGGTCAATTTTTTTTTTTATTTAAAAGCTGAATAAGTAAGATTTCCATTCCATTTCCATGGTTTGTTAGGACAGGACAATACTTTGGCAAAATTTTGAGATACAACTATTTGAAAATCTGGAATCTGAGGGTGCAAAAATAAATAAATAAATAAAGAAAGAAAAAAATAGAAATATTGAGAAAATTGCATTTATTGTCCAAAATTGTCCAAGTTGTCCAAATGAAGTTCTTAGCAATGCATATTACTAATCAAAAATTATTTATATAAAAAAAAAATAGTTACGGTAGGAAATTTACAAAGTATCTTCATGAAGCATGATCTTGACCTAACATCCTAACAGAATTTTTGGCATAATAGAAAAATCGATAATTATGTCCCATACAATGCATTTTTGGCTATTGCTACAAATATACCCATACTACTTAAGACTGCTACTGGTTTTGTGGTCCACGGTCATATATTTAAAAGTTTAATAATTGAATCCGATAGTCCTTTTAAACTAATATTCTATTTAATGACAAATATAAAACAGTTCTGGTTTGCTAATTTGATCAACACATATTTATTCAAACAGTATTGGAATTCACATCCCTATTTGTATCACTCTAATTGTCTGTGTTTACTAAATATAATTACAGTTCTCTGATTTACAATATACTCTCATTTGCAGAGCAAAAATAAACAACAACAAAAAAAATGTACTGCACTGTGTACCAATATTAGTTTTTTGTTTGCAGAACTCTTCTCTAACAGCAACACTGGCAAATGTTGTAACAGTGCTGATATCGTTAATCAATCATTATATTCATGTTCAAAACACCTTACTTTCAAAACTGAATCAGTAATGTGCTTGTCGTTTTAGAGGAACATGCACATTGTTATGTTGATGTCAGCTAACTGTCACTTGGATCCCAATAGCTGTACACTCTTTATCTGTGGTAAAGGATAATAGCCTTAAACTAAACAAACATTCAAGCTAAATTAAAGCATGAATTGGGTGGGATCAGTGTTTCATGCTTATCTGCCACCGAAAAGGAAGGAGATGGCTTTAATACAGATAACTGCAATGCAAAACTGCACACACAAAAAACCCCTACAGATAATATTAATGATCTTAAAACATAAACTTGCATGCATGAGCGCCAGACATAATGTCTGTGCTCCAAAAACACACAAACCCATAAAAATCAGGCATGCAGCCATATACCCAGAGGCGCGCGTGCACACACGCTTGGCGTCTAAGATATCAGGATACATGCTAAGTAGATCCTGTTCCAGGTCTTGGCCTCCACCCATCACTAGGATGTAACGCTTTGGGTTGGGCACTTCTACTGCAGGATGTGTCAGCACATCAGAGAAACCGCTAACCTGGCATTGACTCCGATAAAAACAAACACATGCAACGCAGAGGTCATGCTATTCAGGATCGAACCTCATCGGCAGCCTTTACAATGCACGTCGCTGTTTGGGAGTGAGTGACTGATGCTCAAATGAGGATTGGTGAAGAGCTTCAACATATATACATAGATTAGACCGTACAGATGGAGACTAGACAGTGCCGATGCAAAGCATAAAGAGGAAGCAATAATGCACAACGGATAAACCACTATTACAATTATTATATATGCAAAGAGTATAAAATGTCTTTTTTAGCGTTTTTTAAAAAAAGTCTCTTAAATGCACCAAGAACGCATTTATTTCATCAAAAATACAGTAACCACAGAAATACCAGGAAATATTATTACAACTTTAAAAAACTTCTTTTTATTGTAATATATGTTAAAGTGTAATTTATTTTTGTTTGTTTTTTTCATTTTCAGCATCATTACTCCAGTCTTCAGTGTCACATGATCCTTCAGAAATCATAATAATATGCTGATTTGGTTCTCAAGAAACATTTATTATTATTATTATTATCTATTTTAAAAACAGTTTTGCTGCTTAATGTATTTTGGAAACCATCATATGTTTTTTCAGGACCCTCTGATGAACAAAGTTCAAAAGAACATTATTTATTTAAAACAATTTTTTTTTTTTTTTTTACTTGCATAACATCTTACTAAAACATCCCAAACTTTTGGACGGTAATGTAATGTGTGCATAATATTGTACAAAGCGATGGGGATATTCTTATGGATGCAAAAAAATATGGTTTTGCAACAAAAATCAAAAGGTTCTTCCAACAGGGTACCATGTTAATACCATATTCCACAGTATATTTACATGAAGCACCATGCAAATACCATGGTACATGAATCTTTAGTGCTATGTTTTTATCATCTTATACCACTGGGCTTTTAGCAAGAATACTGCCTGTAATATGCAGGCTTTAATAAACCTTTATAGCTTTTTAAAAGTTGACAATGCAAATATGTGTCATTCTTAGAACGCTATGATATTTGGTTGTTTTCAAAAGTCAGTAAATACTAATTGCAATCTTTAAGGTTAATACAATGAAGAAATGCCACAGCACTAAGCTCTTTGTGAATATATGATATGATAAGGATGCCCTCTAGTGTCCAGATTTAAGAATGCACTGTTCTCCAAAAATTGCCCCAAACAGTTACCTTATTAATTGCAAACAAAGTCCAAATTTAGTCCATTACAAAACAAAAACCCCACTGACAAGTATACAAAAGACAGGCTATTCTGGTCATACTCACCTTTGTACATGTCAACCAGAGAATCTTTCAGTTCCTGTTTGTGCATCCATGACAGCTGATGCAGCTCCTCCTCACTCTCTGAGAAGCTTTCCCTTAAGATCAACAGAGGATATGTATCAATAACTTATTACTGTTGTTCTTGAATGCTAACGCTTGAGCTCAGTGTGTTGAGTGGGTTGTGGTCATATATTTACTAGCTCTCAGTGTGGGTTAGACTAATCTCTTTTGCAATGTCCTCATGAGCTTAGGGTTCACATATCAAAAGCTGAGTGTGTGTATGACCAGCCCTACAATTACTTTCCTTTCTGCAACAACATCAAAGTAGCTGCTACATTCATAATGAATGGGTTTCTGTGACTGGGATATTCCATATTACTCCAAAGCACATGGGTGTGATGACTAGTAACCATATAGGATTCAGTGTTTCTTACTGTGCAATTATTCATGCAGATAAACTGGAAAATGAGCAAAAATCCCAGGCAGGTCCTGCCAACCAGGACTGTGATGAAAACTGCCCAAAGTCCAATCAAATATGTGAAAATGGTTATTTATGTTTCTGTCATGACAACTCTCAGAGAGGTTAGCATGGTCATATACATGGCAGTGTTAATGTATTTGGTCTTGGTGGAAAAGATCTGCTACTGCTGCAGCAAAGCAAGCAAATGAGACTTGTTTTTGCCAATACATCCACAGACATGCTGTGAGAATGTAAGAAATACTGCTGCTGCATACACTGCCCTCCAAAAGTTTGGAAACACCCCTGGCAAAGTGTGGTTTTGGACGATATCAGAATAAATTCTTATCATTTACATTTAAGTAACTTGACATTATCATTGAAGAGCAGCAATAATAATTTTCATTTTGATTACATAATGGCAATATATACATGTCAAAGTCAGACATGCCCCTTTGCCAGCTGTGATGCCTGGTTACTGGTTTAAACTTGGCCCAGGGTTTTAAAAAGATTTTTGGGTCAGCACACCATAATAGCTTTTTTCTATGTATAAACTGTTTATGTAATAAAATATGTTTTCGTAGTTTGTGTTGTCCCTTATCAGTGCAAAATTATCACAAATTAAAAAGGATTCATGCCAATATTTTCCAAAACCCCACTTTTCTAGGGCGTTTCCAAACTTTTGGAGGGCAGTGTATATAACATACATAAAATTATCCTGTAGCAGATCTATAGAGGTGGAGCTGGGGAAGGTTGAGGGTTTCTGAAGCGTACTGCAACTGCTACAGCAAGCACTAGCCAAATTTTGAATGCTGAGCAGCAAGCTCATTGGCTGTTGATTGGAAACCAATCAGCTGTGTCGTGTGAATAATGATGTCATTACGTCAGATTGAGTTAGAATCTATCGGCTTGCGCCATCTAGAGTTTCATAACAGAACGTTATATGTGTTATATTATGTTTGATGATATTGTAGGATGTTCCAAATCAACACATTTTGTCAAGTGAACTTCTACAGATATACCCTGCTCAGTGTACACTATGCAGGGACTCTGTGCGTTGGAGCACAAGGTGCATTCAAGTCTGTTTGGGAAGTTTGTATTTACTAGTTGAGAAGTCATAATTACAACATCTGATGCATTCAAGTCACTATGGTTGAAGCAAGATGGTGATGTACCTTTTCTACAAAAAGGTTTTTAAACTTAACTTCTACAAAATTATGAATAAATGATGTGCGTCAATTATTTTTGCTTTTTTTGTTTTTATTAAATTTGATATATTCTATCGCAGCTGTGCAGTACTATTGTATCTTCCACATGCAACTTAACTAGTTTTATTGTAAAGACAATTTCTACACTACCAAAAAAAATGGCTGCATTTATTTGATCCAAAATAGAGCAAAAACAGTAAAAGTTTACCATTTAAATTTTACACAATTTTACCATTTAAAATAACTGTTTTCTATTTGAATATATTTTAAAATGTAATTTTTTCATGTGATTTCAAAGCTGAATTTTTAGCATTATTACTCCAGCTGCTAAAAAAACATTTATTATTATGTTGCAAACATAATTAAATAATAATCAAATAATTATTTCTTTGATGAATAGAAAGTTCAGAAGCATTTATCTGAAATAGAAATCTTTTGTAACATTATAAATATCTTTATCATCACTTTTGATCAATTTCCTTGCATCCTTGCTAAATAAAAAAAAACATTAATTTCTATAATTTCTTTCCAAAAAATTAATAAATAAATTATACTGACTCCAAGCTTTTGAATGGTATAGTGTATACTATTACAAAAGCTTTTTATTTCAGATAAATGCTGATCTTTGGATCTTTCTATTCATCAAAGTATCCTGAAAGAAATTTACTCAACTGTTTAAAATACTGATGATAATAAAAAATGTTTCTTGAACAGCAAATCAGCATATTAGAATGGTTTCTCAACGATCATGTGACTGGAGTAATAATGCTGAAAATTTAGATTTGATCACAAGAATAAATTACATTTTAAAATAGATTTAAATGGTGAGCAGAAGAGTATTCTTTCAAAAACATTAAAAATCTTAAAAAAAAAAAACTTTTGACTGATAGAGAAAGTTATGATTTTTCTGACAAGACTTGAATGCACCAACATTTCCACTGTCCTACAGAATATAGATCCAACTTTAATCAAACACAACTGAAGCAGGTAATGAAGGTCTTCAGGATTACTTGAAAACTATTGGTTGGAGTGGATTGGACCAAAACTTTACAGAACAGAGAATCAGCAGTGTTAAATATTCCTGATGTAAGTATAACAAAATTAAACATTGCATTTGCTTTTAAAATATTTTGTTATTAAAATATTTTAAACAAGATTAAAATATTTCTTTAAGTTTGCAAATGTCACTTAAGTCAAACTTAAAATGACTGAATGACAGTGTCAATGCAAAATCTCAAACCAAGTGGTATTTATTTTAAAGAAAGTTAGCACAAGCATGCAGTCTATGTAATGAAATACACCTGTGGTTTCACTGCTAAGAAACCTGTGGGAACTTGAGGTGATAATGTGCCTTAAGTCATGTTGGAATGATCATGTATCACAGGCAGAATCTGTATTAATAGTAATTTGTTTTATCATAAATGGAAAAAATCTAAGTTGCATGTACAAATACCATAGTATTGTGCAACTACAACAGAATACATAATTCAGTTTACAGCAACTTTATATATTGGATAAAAACAAAGTAAAACACACACTACAATTTTGTATATGTAGAATTAAAAAATCTTGTTGAATTTTATGTAGAAAAGCAGCATCGACATTTAACTTAAGCAATTTGAACGTAACCTAAAGTGTACGACTTCCCAAGTTAATACAAACTTCCCAGGGGACCATGAATGCACCAAAAGCTCTAGCATAATTTGTTTGCAAGTTCCTGTTTTGATATTTTATATAACAAAGTGCCATCAAGACAATTTGTACTGTAACTGTAAAAGAGCTTTTTGAGTATATTTCTGCACCACTGTTTACTTTAACAAGTTTTAAGGAGACATTCTTACAACCTAAACATTTTAGAATTATTTGGTGGAAAAACATACAAGTAAAATAAAAATAAAAAAATAAAATTTAATTGTCTTCCTGACAAAGCCAAAAGTTACATATTTGTCTGAGATCTAGAAGACAAGACGATGGCTATCAGTTGACATTAACAAATTGTGTCATCCAATTTCTATCAAATAGTTTAATTTCCTACTCTACCAACACCCTGCTAAATGCACAATTTATACACTAAACTAAAATCTAGTTACGCTTATGCAACCTCACTAATATTTGCATTATGCACATCAGTGTACCTGGTAAATAACTAAGATCTCATCATACTCACTTTATAGACAGCTCATTCTCCAAAGCTGATATTTTGTGTTTTGCCCTCTGAAGTGCACACTGAACATCCCGAGCCATGCTTCTGATATTCATGTATGTGTTAGTGTGTGTAGTAAGCCGGCGTTTTCTGACTGGACACTGTATACTTCATCTCAGCTTGCACATCGCATGCACACGGATGCAACATGATCCACTTGAGGGGACAATGGCTGTGTCTCAAAACCTAGAGAGCTCCCCATCTACATAGCCACCATGGTTATGTTTTTAAATTTTATTATGATTTAGGATGTCTGAGATTAATTTTTTAAAAACATTTTTCAGTGTGTCATTTCATAAATAGCCAAAATATGTGATATTAAAATAATAAATAATAAAATTAAAATTAAATAATTATAAAATGTTAAAATAAATGTAATAAATATTTTATATATATTTTATTTATTATAATTTAATTTACAAACATTTTATTTTAATACCACACACACACAATCACTGAGTATTCATTGAATTTTAATAGAAAATATGCTCTCATCCCTGCGATAACACTCAAGTGAAATAATAATAAATAACAATAATAATCAATAATCCAGAATGATCGTTCGTTGTTGTTTTGTCTAAATTGTAGAATTTTTAAAATATATATGCATGTATGTAAATAAATAGATAAATAAATACTTTTTTCTTTGTGTTTTAGCAGGATATATAATGACTTAATAGATCCAGGGTACAACCTACCAGGGTATTACCACCACTGTACATGCAGTACTTATTTGTAATACCAAAACAAGTAAGTGCCTAAAGTGCTGTCTAGATAGGCAGCTCAGTAAGTGTTGAGACACAGCCCTTGAATCCATCCAAACAGCGGCGCACGAGTATACGTGTAACAAAGTAACACTTGACTGAAGCCGGAATGTTTCAAACAGGTCTAATGTGTTACCATTTCAAAACAAATCGTAACTAGTCAAAAAAGTAAACTAGCCGCTTCAACTTGCTGCCTAAATCCCTTCTAGACTGACACACCGTCTAAGGCGGCGTCAAAACACAAACACTGCTTTTATTTTCTTCAACTTCATTAGTCATTCAGTGAAAGCATGAATATTTATGCTGTGAGACATCGATAGGAGTGGTAACTGAAAGATGGACCGTCGTCGGACTTACCATGATTAGGAATATGAGGTCGGCGTTCATTTGGTGCAGGTCGGGTAGGATTGTTTCCTAAAAGTTTTGGAGGGGAACTTCCTATTACAGTGTGCGGAGGTACTCTTCATTCCGGCCCAACGGGAGAACGACAGGCAGTGCTGCGTTTGACCACCAGAGGCCGCTCACCTCTGCCTCACACCATGGTACCGTGGGAAAAAATATAGCATTATATTAGAAGGGGTCAGGTTTCATCAAGGTGCAGAAAATTCAAGACCATAAGAGGAATAGATGAATGAAAAATTAACCAAAAATGAAAATGTATAAATTAATGAATGAATAAAACAAATATGTAAAATTGAAAAAATAATTATGTAAGAACAAGAGACTGTAAGGCAATATTCTTTGTTAAATCACTGTTTATTGCAGAAAAAGGCATGTAAATAATTGTAATGAATTTAAAATGTGTCTCTTGATATTAACACACAATTGTTTATTTATTATATAAAACACGTTGGTATTTTATTATTCTTTTTTATTTTATTTTATTTTAGTTAGTAAAATTTAATTGAAAATATAATTGACTATTTATTTATTTATTTAGGCCTTACTACAATATATAAAATAATAAAACAATAAAATAAAGCCAGTATAAGCCAATTAATTTGGCAAAAGCATGCTGTTTTTATAATATAATATGTAGAAAACTGTATGCATTCAGCTTCAGAAAGTTTGGAAACTCCTGTACAATTTGGTAAAAACAAACAAACAAAAAAAAAAACAATAATAATAATAATAATAATAATAAAATAAAAAAGTAAGAAAATGTATGCAACAGAGAGACTGTAAGGCAATATTCTTTGTTAAATCATTTTGACACAATATTTATTGTAGAAAAAGCCATGAAAATAATTGTAATAAATTGAAAATGTTTCTCTTCACATTTACATATATATTTTTTTTATTATATAAAACTATTGGTATTTTGTTATTACTTTTTTATTTTATTAGTAAAATATAATGGAAAATATAACAGACTATTTATTTATTTATTTATGTAGGCCTTACTACAATATATAAAATAATAAAACAATAAAATAAAAGCCAATTAATTTGCAAAAGCATGCTGATTTTTATAATATAATATGTAGAAAAATGTATTCTGTATTAAAAAATATAAGAAAATGTATGAAAGAGCAAGAGACTGTATGGCAATATTCTTTGTTAAATTACACTACAACACAATAAAAAGCCAGCATAAAAGCTAATTAATTTGGCAAAAGCAAAGTTTTTATAATATAATATGTAGAAAAATGTATTATTTAGAAAACATTTTATTTTATAATTTATTATTGAAGTTTTTTTTTTAAATACAATGGCCTGTTCATTTATGTTGCATCTACTACAACATATAAAATAATGTAATAAAAGCCAGTATAAAAGCCAATTATTTAATTTGCCAAAAAGCATGCTGTTTTTATAATGTAATAATGAATATATGGCTTCAGCTTCAAAAGGTTGAAACCCGGGCTGTAAATAACATTTTGAGATTTGTTATAGAGTGAAGTGTAGTTGCGTCACGTGACCAATAGGCGGCAATATTCACGCCTCTCCGACTCCTCAGATGTTTCCTGCTGTGTTTTCCTAAACCAAGCTACTTGACTTGAACGATGATCACCGTGCTCTCACGAAGTCGTGCAGGATTTATCAAAACAGTGAGCAAAATGATACTTTTACCGGTTTGACCTCGGAAGCCTTGTGAAATAAATGAAAGAGAGTGTGATTTTGAAGTGAAACTCCGATTAAGTCTATCAATATAATGGAATTTACGAACAAGAAGTTAATTCATTAATCACCGCTGCTCAAACTTTGCTGAGGTGAAGGAGATTACTCCGCTCTTCAACAGAAGATGTTATAATGGGGGTTTCTCTTTGTATCGTGCTCTTTTTACTGCACTTAAATGAGGGAATTCACGGTAAGTTTGTTTGTTTTGTCATAATCGTTTGATCAGAGTTTGTGAACGTAGTGTTTCATTGAACTCATCATGTTGACGTGGATACTTTGTTTCACGATAAACATCGGTGTAAGTGTGAAATATACGGGATATTTATTATGAACACAAGCAGAAAGTTCTTATAATCCTCTTTTGTGACCTTTCTCATAATAATTTAAGATTTTGTTATGAAATACTAAGGATTGACAGGATGTCATTACAGGTTCAAAACTAATGGAGCCTGAACGAATTAGTTTGTTGTGGTCGGTTGTGATTTAAATAATTAAGTTGTTTTAATATTTTAATCAATTGATTATGGACAGTAAAGGTATTTGAAGATGTTTTTTAAAAAAGAAACTTTTGTTTGTTTGTATGTTTTGTTTAAATTAAAAAGAAACACTTTTGTTGTGTATCATTTAGCCAAATAAACTTTTACAATGTTATTTCTGCTAAAACAAACAGCCATTTAGAGTCTCTATTGTATTACAGCTGATTCAATCAGTGTCATCATAGATAGATAGATAGATATGCTACTTTATTGACTGTAGAGTTACATCATGAACAGGTCACTGTAGTTTCCTCATTCCTCTTTCCTGGGACATGAATGTGATCTTTGATGCAGATGTTTTGGCCAGCTGTGTTGTGTTGTCACAGTGGAGACCTTTCAGACATCTGCAGCATGCATTACGTCTGCTGTTCACAGTCAGAACGTGCACACTGTCGGAGATGCCAGAAACGGTCCCACAATAGACGTCTTAGATAAAGGCACAAAAGCCTCTTGAAGGAAATATGAAGCTTCTTTCCAAATTTTAAGGCGTAGATTACATATTGCACATGTCTTGTTCTGGTATTCTTGTGTTTTTTAAAGGACTAGTTCACCCAAATATGAAAATTTGCTGAAAATGTACTCACCCTTAGTGCATTAAAGGAGAAGTCCACTTCCAAAACAAAGATTTACATATAATGTACTGACCCCCTTGTCATCCAAGATGTTCATGTCTTTCTTTCTTCAGTCGTAAAGAAATTGTTTTTTGAGGAAAACATTTCAGTGTTTTTCACCATATAATGGACTGATATGGTGCCCTGATTTTGAACTTCCAAAATGCAGTTTAAATGTGGCTTCAAACGATCCCAAATATGGTTGTAAATGATCCCAGCTGAGGAAGAAGGGTCTTATCTAGCGAAACAATCAGTTATTTTAATTTAAAAACAATTTAAGTACTTTTTAATCTCAGACGCTCGTCTTGCCTTGCTTTCCATGAACTCTGTGTATTGTGGCAAAAATCATTTCAGAATCATCCTACATCGCTGCAGAAGTACCGACCCAGTCTTTGCAAAGTGAACATGCAAAGAAGATCAAACACCCTTAACAAAAAAGGTAAAACAGCGATATAGGATGATTTCGAAGTTGAGGGAGAACATGAGATGGGAGTTTTTCAACATACCCTAACTGTCGTGACCCGGAAAAAAGACGAGCGTTTGAAATTAAAAATATATAAATTGTATTATCTTTATGAAAATAACCGATCGTTATGCTAGATAAGACCCTTCTTTCTCGGCTGGGATCGTTTACAATCACATTTGGGATCGTTTGAAGCTACATTTAAACTGTATTTTGGAAGTTCAAACTCGGGGCACCATATCAGTCCATTATATGGAGAAAAATGCTGAAATGTTTTCCTCAAAAAACATAATTTCGTTACGACTGAAGACAGAAAGACATGAACATCTTGGATGACAAGGGGGTGAGTACATTATATGTGAATCTTTGTTTTGGAAGTGGACTTCTCCTTTAAGATGTAGATGAGTTTGTTTCTTAATCAGAACACATTTGGTGTAATGTAGTATTACATCACTTGCTTATCAATGGATCCTCTACAGTGAATGGGTGCTGTCAGAATGAGAGTCCAAACAGCTGATAAAAACATCACATTAATCCACTAGTAATCCACACCTCTACAGTCCATCAATTAATGTTTTGTGAAGTGAAAAGCGTGTTTAGGGGTGAGTGTTATAAAGGTGTTTAAACTTTAAATTTTGGGTGAACAGGTCCTTTACAGAAATTACAGAACACAGTGCAGTTATGATCTTAACTATACCAGTCAAAAGTGGAGGCACATACTCATTCCTTACTATTAATATTTTCTACATTTTAGACAAATAGTAAATATTAATGAGATTTGTATGTAAGCACAGTTTGCATTTGTTTACAAAAATCATTTTAACCATTTGAGGATACGTTTTTAAATCTGTTAGATCTAGTGTCTTTACCAGAACTCTCTCCTACAAGAAATCTAAAATTTTGATCATCCAAATGTAAGTTTGCTTTAGAAACATGTCACACTGTGTGTCCTCCAGGGTTACGGTTCACCAAAAACCCTTCCAATCAAACGGTGACTCAGGGTAACATGGCCCGTCTGGGCTGTGCCTTTGAGGGTTTGATTGAACCGGAGATCATCTGGATGAAGGATGGAGAGAAGATCTACAGCACTGATCAGATGTACATCACACTGGATGCACATCACTGGGAGACCTTTTACAGGTAGGAAGATGTGAACCTGGAACTGAAAGTCCTGGATGTTATTCAGCACAGACTGTATGAAGAGGATGTTGAAACTAATTACACTTGACATTCAAAGTTGTTTACTAAGGCAAGCACCACTATTACTATTGTTTCTCAAAATAGTGTTACAGATTTGAACACAAATAACATGCGTCTTGTAGGCCACTTAGACCAGGCATGTACATTTAAGTAAACATATAGACACCAGAGTATCATAGAGACTTGTGGATGGACTATTTCAGCTTGGGCCAGTAAGCCAAAAAATCTTTGTCATTTACACTTTTTGCCTAAAAGGGAGCCTGTCCAGTTGTCATGAGACTGTGGCCTTGAGATTGCAACTTTGTGTCTATATCAGTATCATTTTTTTGTATTATCACAGTGTGGACGCAGAGCTAGAACACCAGAACAGTTGTTTGTGCTTTTTATACCACAGTAACTCCAACATCATATGATCACTTGTTTCTGTCAAGTCTAACATGTTTGTTACTGTAGCAAGATTTGACCTGCAAAGTTATGCAAGATTATTTTCAAACTTCGTGAGCACATGTGCTTATTTTGCTTGTTGTGTATTGTGTATATGTGACCCTGGACCACAAAACCAGTCATAAGTAGCATATTTGAGTATATTTGTGGCAATAACCAACAATACATTGTATGGGTCAAAATTATCGATTTTCATTAGGATTTGGATTCATTAGGAAAAATCACGTTCCATGAAGACATTTACCTACCGTAAATGTATCAAAAATTATTTTTTTTATTGATTAGTAATATACATTGCAAAGAACTTCATTTGGACAACTTTTAAGGCAATTTTCTCAATATTTTGATTTTTTTTTTTTTTTTTCACCCTCAGATTCCAGATTTTTGAATAGTTGTATCTCGCCCCTATCCTAACAAACCATACTTCAATGGAAAGCTTATTTATTTATCTTTCAGATGATTTATAAATCTCAATTTCAAAAAATTGACCCTTATGACTGGTTTTGGGGTCCAGGGTCACATATTATGTATTTGTAACAAACAGTCTTTCGGGATACTCTTGGGATACTTGTTTTTGAGTTCCTGTACGTCCAGCTCAGGGTTCAGCTTAATCAGGATAGTTTAGGATGCGGTACTCTTTACAAAATTTAGGCTCAGTAAAATTGTTTTTAAAGAAACTAATACTTGTATTCAGCAATGATGCGTTAAATTGATCAAAAGTGACAGTAAAGACATTAAAAATGCATATGATTTCTTCTTCTAATTAACGCTGTTCCTTCAACTTTCTTAAATGTATCATGATTTCCACAAAAATATTAAGCAGCGCAACTGTTTTTACCAGTGAGCATCAAAATTAGCATATTAAAATGATATGTGATACTGAAGACTTGAGTAAAGATGTTGAAAATTCAGCTTTGCATCACATAAATAAATTGCACTTGAAAAAATATATTAAAATAGAAAACAATTATTGTAAATTATTGCATTTTTACTGTATACAAAACATCAAAAAATCCAACCCAAACTTTGAATTCTAGTACAAGAAATGCCACATAAAGACCACATTAAATAAATACATATAGACCATATAAATCAAAATAAGGCTCACAAACAATGTATTTTACTCTATAGCAACCTTGGAGATCATTTTGAACTTTCCATCGAACATCTTTGCAGGCAGGGTAATGTATCCCCGTCTGACTGGAATGTGTGCAGAAGACAAGAAGTAATGCAGATGGACATTAGTAACATGAGCTTGCTTTACTGAACGCTGTCAGGTCTGATAATCTCTTGCACATGTTGTGACGTAGTCCAGTTACCCATTTCCTAGATGCTGATTTAGTCCAGTCTTAGACTAAACACAGTTTGGGTGGAAGTTTGCTTTTGAAAGTATTGCCTGCTCTAAGATTAGGCTAAAGAGGATAACAAACGGTGAAGAGAGAAACTAGCTTAGTGAATTATAGAAGTCACGTTTCCTTGATGGACGGCACACTGCCAGCATAATCTATAAACATCTAGTTACACCCGTGGTGGGTGTCATAGCTGTAAACAAATGTATGCGTCATGCATTTATTTTATGTGAATGCAAGTCATGCCATTGTTTGCGTAACTGACCTTTGTCTACATAATTCTCAGCACTCTTAGGCTGACGGGCTGTTGTCTAGTTGTAAAACTTTGAGACGGATGTGGCATTATTCCATGATTATTATAAGAAAAAGTTGTGGCATTTGCTACTTTTCTAGTCTAAGTCTATGTCAAGCCAAATCACATTTATTTATATTGCACTATATAAAATGTTTTATATAAATGCATGCATTTGTGCTTGAGGCATATCTGTTTAGTAAATGTTATCTTGGGTTACATCAACATGAGGGTGTGTAAATGACAAATTTCATTTGAGGTTTATTTGACCCATTAAAAGTGCCTGGTCTAAAAAGTGTAATAAGTGTTTCTTTCTTTTTAGTGTTAAATCTGTGCAGCAGCAAGATGCTGGGAAGTACTGGTGTGAGGTTGAATATCACGGCACAATCACTTCTTCAGAGCCTGCTTGGATTACAGTAGAAGGTATGTCAGTTGCTCCTTCAGAATCCATCAAGTAATCGATTTCTTAGACATATCTTGTTTCTATAATGCAAACACTACATATGTGTCCTCTTACTGCTCTTAATTGTAGGTGTGCCTCATTTTGTGGAGGAACCCGAGGATGTTGCTGCATTTGCAGGGGAGCCGTTCAACTTAACGTGTGCTGCATCAGGTCCTCCAGAACCTGTGGAGGTGCTGTGGTGGCTGGGAGGTGAACAGAAGGGGGATTTCATGCCCTCGCCCTCAGTTCTCTTTGTTAAAGGTAGGATACACCAAGGATCTGTCTCAAAACACACATTCACACAAACTCTAAACAGGCCAATTAATGGAGAAGGATCAGTGTTAATTTAGTTGACAAATAATTTTCATCATAATTTTCGCCAACGACATTCTAACTTGTTTTGAATGTCAAAAACTATTACAAAAATCTATTGACATTTTCATCAAGGAATAAAAATGAAACAAAAATGTTAGGGATGGACGATTCAGGAAGAGATTCATTCAGAACGAATCTACTGCGTGGTTAGGAGGTTACATGTGTACATTTGAACTGTACCATAGCCTAATGATCTATCCGGCGGACATAAGCTAGCATACACTTGATGCACGTCTCATAAAACGTTAAAAAATGTCAATATCTGGGAGTAAGAGAAGAGCAGACAAATGGATAAATCTGACGACGCAAAAGAGAGCTCAATTCAGTCCGGTTTTCTGAGAGCAGACACCGAAGCAGCACCTCTCATGCAACACACGAGTACTCTTTCACATCCCATGGACGGAGAAATACATACAAAATGATGGCGAATTGTCTGTTTTTACAAATATTTACGTAACCACACTGATTTATGTCTTAGGTGAAAGAAAAGAGTTGGGAGAATATCGGACGTGCATCTATACATTCCATCTGTGTGTTCGGTTTTAAAGGGACAGCAGCATAATTTAGTTGCTATTGTCTGTGGCATTGATGTTAATTAAACAACAAAGGAAAGACAGAAAATCACTTACTGCTCTTGACTGAATCATTTTAGTAGCCCTAATAGAGATTACATAAATAAATATGTATGCTTGAAAGAATGAAGAATGTGGTAAACAGATTGTTTTAAAAAATGCATAATTAGCCTATATAACCATTGGTATTTCATTGAAAATAATACCATGTTCTTGTTTCTTTATGAGAAGTGGTTTTGTTTCATTTGAATATAAAGGCATGTTGTATGTCATGGCAGTTAAATCTGTCTATCATGGTAAAACCTTAATATCAAACCTATACAATAAGTTAATTTGGTGATTTTAGAGAAATGCTTAATAAATGCATTACATTGTAACTATACCCATTAGATTTTAGCCAACTCAATCTACTGTAGATTTAGTTGACTAAAACTAAAAACAATTCAGAAGACTAAAATATGACTAAAGCTAAATGGCATTTCAGAAGATTATGACTAAATCAAAATTTGTTGTCAAAATGAACACTGAGAAGGATGAATGTTAATAGATGTAATAGCTGAGAGTGATTCAAAGACATATTTCCAGAAAAGAGACTGAGCAGGACAGAGTCCAGAACATGTGAGTTAAATTAGCTGGTTCTACATGACATTTGTCACAACTTGGATCAATACCAAGGAACATACAGTACGAGCTACTTTACATTTAGGCCAGTGGACTCTTTGGACTGTAAAACCATGTGACGAGCATAAACAGATGATGAATGAACATGTTTCAAAGCTGACTGTCAGAGGCCATGGGATGGTACATGAGTAAGAGGTTATAAATCTTAGAAATGGCTCCATTTGATAAGGACTGATTGGAAATGGTGTCAGTCAGAGTAAAGGGTGGAATCAAAAGGAAACCCAAAATAATGCTTGCGGACAATATCCCAGATCTCCAAATACCTGAAAAAATGCAGCCTTGGCAAGTTAAAAACTTGAGTCAGTTGTTTGAATGATGCGAATGTACCATCAATGTAGATCTTCAAATTTGTCACTACCGAAACACAGTAATGATAATTTAATTTGAAGGGTTATATTGACCTATTAAGATTTTGCTTGCATCTAGATTGTAAATATATATTTCTGCTATTTTATTAATATTTTTTCAGAGGTAAATTTAGAACAATTACAATTTTAACAATATTTTAAGTGTAATTTATTAGATTTGTTGTATTTTGAATCCAGTTTTTCTTTGTAAAAGGCAAAAAGTTGATTATACTGATTTTAAAGTTAAGGATTCATTAGTTTGAATATACATTGAACCAAACACTATCATAACATCTTAGCTGATAATTTAGTATACTTTATTTTTGACAAAACATCCCATGTTTCTGTAGTGACAGCAAATTGTCGGTAGTGACAGTAATGCTTTGATAGCGGCCACATCACATGAGAATTTTAACTCACATACTAAAACACTACTAAAACATAAAATACAAAACAATTTTGTTTATTTCCCCCAAATATGAGGATTGTGTGTTCCCTTTTGTCACTACCAAAACAATGATTACATGTTTCGGTAGTGACTGTTTCGGTAGTGACTTTTCTATGGGATAACACCCAAAAAACAAAGATGTCACTACCGAAACTCCACCAAAAGTTTTGGTAGTGACTGTTTCGGTAGTGACAATTTTAGATACTTTTGAACCTAGCTCAAAGATGCTAATCAGCACATGGTTAGCTAGCACGGTTCTGAACAGTGGTATACAAATAAGAACTAAATGTTATGGAATAACTCCCAAAAAAGTGTGCTTAATTGCAGAGAAAGGTGTTTGGCACACCAATTTTTCAGACTTTTAAACACATTTACCTCAAAATCTACTCGCACCTTTTAGCAAGAGAGGGGGACACAGGAATATTTCCTGATCTTAAAGTTATGGGTTTAATTAAAATCAGTCTCTGCCAATAGATTAAAGCATACGCTGTTTCGGCAGTGACATAAAAAAATTATTTATTTATTTTAATTTTTATTTTTTATAACTTTTTAAAAGAATAAAAAAACAACACTGGAAAAAAAACCCAAAAAATTATTTCAATATCATTTTCATAAGTTGAAATTGCACAACACAAAATGCAGACTTGTCAATAAAATGTGCATCACTTTACGTTTTTTTTAGCAAATTATATGTAATATCTAATTCATTTAACTTACATTGGAAAGTTTCCCTTAAGTTACTGAACATGATGAATAATGGGATACGCTTGGACTCAAATAACTGCTTTAAAGCGGTATTAGAGATAGTGTTGAATTGGTGTGCGATAAGGGCACATTTATGGCATTTATCAGATCTGGGAGAGTTATATACATATGCATTACTTCCTGACATATACACACACATTCAAGTAGCCAAGACCACAAGTGTGGGTACTGGGCCCCATCATCAGCCAATAGGCAGTCTTTCTAGTCATACAAGCCTTAAAATCTCTGAAATGGTTTAGCAAGCTTACATTCCAATTGCAAATGCCAAATCATAAATGTCAACATACTGTATGTTCAAATCATTTTATATGAGGTGATTGACACACTTTAAAGTAAACCTTTCCAGCAATTATTGTGTTGAGCATTGTAACCTTCACCCATTCAGTTTTCAACAAGTTTAGCGTTTTTTACAGTTAACCTTTTAAAGGTAAAGTTTATTCTCATGCTACTTTAAATATGGTTAAATTAGCAGCACCACTTTGCTTTGTTAGTTACTCCCTGATACTGTTCTGAAAACACTCCTATATTTCATTATTCAGTGAAAGTTTGTTTGTGCATAGCATCAAACAGACAGTGATTAAGTAGAATATTAATCACAATATGAAACATCATCTGAAACATCTAGATTTAAAAATCCTCTTTCAGATCTTCTGTCAGGTGACATATTGTGCAGTTAAATTGTAGAACTGAGTCACTGGTTGCTTTCAGTAGGTGGAGTGACTTTTTGACTCTGAGTTTGTACAAAAGGTATAACAGTCATGTGTTTCTGGTGGGGCAAGATTGTGCTTACATGTAGTTTTAAAATTACATAGATTTTTTTAACAGCAGGGTGACTTATGAATATTTTTGGTAGGTTTTGTTTATTTATATGTTTAAGATTTTCACAAGTCATCATGTTCTTGTGGTAAAAAAGACTTGACTTTAAAAGACTACGGCCCTGCCTTTACATTTTGTAACTGGATCTTTTGTTCTGTAAAGGAATGCATTATAGTAATCAATACTGCTGGTGTAGTGAAGCCCAGTAAAGTAAACTTTCTATTTTAATAGCCTAATGCTGAGAAATCATTGAGTCATTAAGTCTGTGTAAAACTGTGTCATGCGTTCATATTATCAGCCACTTGCACCTTTGGCATAAATGGGTTTTGACTCACTCAATATTGAGAACTGTGCTGTTGTTTTTTCTGAGCAGTTTACTGAGGTCAGATAACTCATTATAGATACAGAAAACTCACTGTCATTATTTAAAACAAGTCACAGTTGTCAAGGCCTTGTTTAGAAAGCAGGTTGAGACATGAATCAGGTTGTTTTTGGAAGCTTTCTTTGAATTATTCGGAAAACTCCTGTTTTCTGATTCACTCTTTTTGCAACTCACTTCTGTGGAACAAATTACAATACAGGTTGCCCAAGTTGAACCAGTTCTTTTTGAAACCACTTTTTAAAAGTATAAAAAGTATAAGCATAAAAAAGTATAAAAAAAAAAGTATAAAAAATTATGATATCGTATATATAATATTTTGTATATTTAAAATATATATTAATATTATTATTTTAAGTATATTAAGTATATTTGAATTATACTGAAAATAACATTTGATTATAATGTCATTTTCTTTATCCAAAATATAATTTCCTTGCTTCTTTAATTTTATTTTGGGATGGCATATGACCCAGCCATGTTCTTGACATGCATCATAATATTTCACCCATTTAATATGCATATTTACAAAGTTATTTTGAGATATCAGTACCCCATGAAGCTGACCACAGCAGTGTGTTTCTCATTTGCTCAACCAGGTGTGAATGACAGTATAAAGTTTTACTGTGAGGCTAAGAACGCTCGAGGCATCTCTGTGTCACGCACAGGCACAGTGCATATTAAAGGTAAGATACCA
This sequence comes from Labeo catla, assembly GCA_012976165.1. Taxonomy (NCBI): domain Eukaryota; kingdom Metazoa; phylum Chordata; class Actinopteri; order Cypriniformes; family Cyprinidae; genus Labeo; species Labeo catla. The sequence goes on along the minus strand of VONZ01000057.1, from coordinate 509,804 downwards.
CAGTGTTTTTCACTTCCAGCTCACGTAGCTTTTATCGTTAAGTTCCATGCAATGGCATACAGAATGCAAAATTATCTGCTGGTTTTTGTTTTGCCACTAATCCATCATACATTTTAACAACTGTATTACACAGTTAACCACACAAATAAGAAAATAAACATATGTTGCTGTTATAATGTTTTTTTTTCTTACATGTAATTTTTATGTACAGTCCGCCCTGATTCCCCCCAGGATGTGAAGGTACATCATGTGTCTGATCTTAATATAACCTTAACATGGAGTCCAGGTTTCAATGGGCACTCAGAGCTTTCCACCTGCACTATACAGGTAGAGTATACTTGTCCTACATAGATTTTGACATTGTTGCGTGTCTTTCTCTGTTAAAGGAGTAGTTCACTTCCAGAACAAAAATTTGCAGATCGTGTACTCACCCCCCTGTCATCCAAGATGTTCATGTCTTTCTTTCTTCAGTCGCAAAGAAATTGTTTTTTGAGGAGAACATTTCAGGATTTTTCTCCATATAGTGAACCTCTATGGTGCCCCCGAGTTTGAACTTCCAAAATGCAGTTTAAATGCAGCTTCAAAGGGCTCTAAACAATCCCAGCTGAGGAAGAAGGGTCTTGTCTAGCAAAACAATCAGTTATTTTCTAAAAAGATTACAATTTATATAGCTTTTAACCTCAAATGCTCGTCTTGTCTAGCTCTGTGTATTCCGGTTCATGACAGTTAGGGTATGTCGAAAAACTCCCATTCCAAAACTGTTTTACCTTTTTTTGTATAGGGCGTTTGACCTATCGTTGCATGTACACATTGTAAACACTGGGTTGGTACTTCTGTGACTCCTGCAATGTAGAACGATTTTGAAGTTGGAGGAGAAAATGAGATGGAAGTTTTTCAACATACCCTAACCTTCATGAACCGGAATACACAGTTCACATAGAGCTAGACAAGATGAGATTTTAAGGTTAAAAAGTAAAAAAAATTGTACTTTTTTTTTTCATTTTGCTGGATAAGACCCTTCTTCCTCAGCTGTGATCTGATCTTTGAAGCTGCATTTAAACTGCATTTTGGAAGTTCAAACTCGGGGGCACCATAGAAGTCCACTGTATGGAGAGAAATCCTGAAATGTCCTCCTCAAAAAAACATAATTTCTCATCAACTGAAGAAAGAAAGAAATAAACATCTTGGATGACAAGGGGGTGAGAACATTATCTGTAAATTTTTGTTTTGAAAGTGAGCTACTGCTTTAACGTCCTCATCTTTGTCCTATTGCCATACAGTCTTAGTAGACCCCAAGATAAAAATCATTTATTCGCCCTCTTGTCATTCCAAAACCGTATGACTTTCCTCCTGTGTAACACATAGCAGATGTTAGAAGGAGTGTTTTACACTGCTCAAATGTCGTATGGACTACTTTTTGAGGTGCTTTTGTCCTTTTTAAAGCACCCAGCCCCATTGACTTCCATTGTACAGAACCCTTCCTTTAATGTGGTGTCAGGATCTCAGATAACACGGTTAACTTTTTGTTTTTAAATTGTGCTAGTGACCCATAAAATAGATCCTCATTACATCTGGAGATGATTGAGACATCTGTAAAAACAAAAAGTCTCAGTGTTCTCTTGAGAAAACATGTTTCATGTAAAAATTTAAGGTCTCTTTATGTAAGCCTATTCCTACAATGGAATAAAAATCTAAACAAAGGGTAATTATAACTGTTTATCTCACAATTCTAACAATTCAGACTTTTTTCTTGAAATTCTGGGGAAAAAACTATAAATTGTGAATTTATAACACATAATGCTCACAATTCTGAATTGAAAGAGTTCAATTCACCTTTGTGATGGGGAAAAAAGTCAGAATTGTGAGATATATAATCAGACAACCCTTTTTATTGCTTTATTCTGTGACAAGCAAAAAAACAGAATTGTGAAAAGTAACGTCAGAATTCCAAGAAAAAAAGTCATAATTATGAAACGTAAACTCTCAATCGCAAATGTATAACTTATGATGTAACCTCACAGTTATGAGTTTATAACTTGTAATTGTGGGATATAAACTTGCAATTATCGTAAAAAAGTCAGAAATGTGAGAGAAGTCATTTTTACGCAATGGTCGAAATATACATGGCGGAAGTAAATAGTTAGCAAATATAGTTTCTTCTAACATTCTCATAATCTGCTTGTGATCTGTTTGTAGGTGTCAAAGGGACCTGGAAAGAAGGTAAAACTTCCTGATGTGGATGTGGTAGTTCCTCCCTTCCAGCATGTGTTTGAGGGACTCAGCAGTTACTCAAATTACAGTGTGAGAATCCGGTGTGATAACGAGGTGGGCTCTTCCCCCTTCTCTCCCTGGCTGGACTTTCACACTCCAGAGGCAGGTATGTGAAACATTAGATAAGGTAATGACATTATGCATGCATGGTGTTTCTTTTTAATGTGTTCTGAGTCAAATTAACATAAATGGCTCAAATGGCATTGCTATTGAAATTCATGCATTTGGCAGACACTTTTATCCAAAGAACCTTGTATTGTATTCAAAGTAAACATTTTATCGGCTCTTGCATTCCCTGGGAATCGAACCCACTGCCTTGGCATAGCTAGTTCAATGCTTTACTGTTTGAGTAGAATAGGCAAAATTGACCAGATGTTCTCTAGGCAAAATTCTTATTCTCCACTTAAAAATATTTAATTGGCTATAAATTGCACTTTATGAGTGTAGTATCTATAAAAGGAATTTTGGTGATGTGTGTAACTTTCTTGATTTTAAAATACCCCATCCCAAAATCATATTATCTTTTACTATTGTAGTTTTTATTAGTTTGAATTAGATTTTATTTTTAGATTTTGTTTTCATTCAATTAAGGTTTTAGTTATTTTGCTATTTTTATTTTTTATTATATGTCTAATAAGTTTTTTTATTATGTTTTGGTTTTAATGAATTCAATTTGAGTTATTTTGGTACTTTAATTTAAACTAAAAGAAAATGATAAATGCCCTGGCAACTAGCAAATAAACTTATTTGTTTCAGTTATTAAATTTAGATTTGTTTGCGTGGTCTTAGTTTTAGTATTAGTTAACAAAATTACAATTTTATTATATATAAATAGAAAATAAGATTATTTTAGGACTTATATGATATGTGATATGACAATCAAAAATATTTTTAATTAAAAAAAAAAGTTACTAAATTATAAAATACAATTTCTTATATTTGTTTTATTTTTGTGTGAAATTTGATCTGGTCATCCCACTGTGTCTGCATGAGTGTTGAGGTACTAAGACAAAAGGAAGGAAGGAAGGAAATTGCGTTTGTAGAATTCAGATCCATCTCAGAGAAAGCTCTACAACATGCTTTGCTGCATACATCACTAAATTATTAGGTTTTGATCAATGAGTGCTAATTGACACTGACATATTTAATTCCAAACTGTGGTAGAGCAGTCCTGAGTGACTAACATTTTTAACATTCCATCGGGAATAAAACCGTTAGCCGGTCCGACCAACATTTTGGTGGGTTGGAAGTAAACAAACAGCCCAAATAGCTGGTTCTGGCCAAATGCCTGGGGCGAGGGGGTTTGGAAGGGGAGGAGCTGCTGGATGGGTTTGAGGAGCAGAAGGGGTTTCTGAAGTTGACCCTGTTTGCATGTTTGTAAACTGCTAGCACTGGCTGCAGTCCAGTAGATTCCAAGCTGAGTGGTACAATGCGCCATTGTGCGTGTCCCCAATCCATATCAATGCAATGCTGCTACATACAGCATCCAATATGCTGCCACCTACTGACCGAAACAGTCATTGCAACTGTTTAAATGGATTTGATTTACTTTCTTATAAACTCTAAATAAAAGTGTAGTACTCTCTTCTCCATTTAAAATCCATTCCAACAATTCTAGAGTTTCCTCCTTCCCCCAAATCAGTGAAGAAAATTTAAATAACTTCCGCCTGGACCTGTGACTAATTTATTGACATGCAGAGGTGTTTTGACTCTTGTCTATACAGTGGTAATTGACCCTCTTCACTTGTTTTCATATCTTTCTTACACAGCACCATCAGCAGCTCCAAAGAACTTTACCTTTGAACTCAGCGAGCAGCAGCTCACTCTGTCCTGGGCGGCACTGGAACAGGAGGAGCTACGTGGAAGGTTGCTGGCTTATAAAGTGCAGTGGAGCCAGGGAGGAGAGAGTCAGGTACATCATTGTAAAGGAACACACACTTATAAAGGAAATTTTGCACTAGGGATGTGCTCAAATAGTGAATCTGTGTTCAGAAAGGCATGGAAAATGAATAGCATGTTCTACAGTGCCAATAAAAGGACATAGTTGGCCAGTTGCAAGCGGTAGCATGTTACATTGCAGTACATAAAATTTCACTTAAAAAGCGAGCACTCATTCAACAACTATTTCAGTGCTCTGCATATTAATAGTGCCTCCCTGATGCCCGCAATTTATATATAGTATAATGACCCAATGATATAATTGTGAGGGAAAGGACTAAACTATATTTTTTCCTCCCATCTATTTGTTTCCATATGATTTTGAGATCCATCTTTTCACACTGAGGACAACTGAAGGGAATCATATGCAACTAATACAGAAGGTTCAAATGCTCACTGATGCTTCAGAAGGAAACACAATGCATTAAGAGGTGGGGGTGAAAACTTTTGAATTTGAAGATCAGGATAAATTTAACTTGCTTTTGTCTTCTGAGAAACATGTAAGTATCTTCAGTAGCTTCTGAAGGGCAGTACTACATTTAAAAAATATGATATTTAGGCAAAATAAGAAAAATGCACACATCTTCATTCTGTTTACAAGTTTTCACCCTCGGCTCTTAATGCATCGTTCAACTATTATTTTCTCTTGTGGACGATATGTAAACATATTTTATGTGAAATATCTTATTAAGGTCAGTACTAAATAAAAAATAACATGCATTATGTATAATCCCTCTTATTCTGGATAATTAACATTTTGCAGATTCTTTGCAGATTCTTTTGCAAGGTGTATGTAAACTTTTGACCTCAACTGTAGATTTTTTGCTTATAAAAGTGAACGAATTCCAGTCCTCAAAATCAAAAAAATGACATTATTTTTAAACAGCAGAGTTTGGATACCTAAATGCCATTGGTTCACATTTTTCGTGACATTTAAAAGCTACCCGCTCTTAACTTTTATGCACAATTTGATTTTTGTCTTTATAGGATCCCTTACTTTTTAAAGACAACGTTGCACGTCTCTCGGGTGCAGGGCGCTTCTTTAACGCTACCTTCCAGGTTGCAGCGTGCACAGTGGCAGGATGTGGCCCGTGGACTCATCCTGTTCTTGTGATGCCTGTGTCAGGTCTGTCCACTCTCATTGTCTGCCCTCCTGCCTTTTGAAATTAGGATTTCTGCTGTCACTGCAGGTTTTTAACATAATGCAGCACTCTGAGAGATTCTCTTCTTTGTGTGGCTCATTATGCAGGAATGGCGTGGCTTCAGGCACTTTTGAGCAGAAGTGGTGTTTAATGCCCTTGTTGTCTTGTTTCAGCCATGCAGGCTCAGACCCAGAGGGGCCATATGTGGGTGGGGCTGCTTTTCGGCCTTCTTGTAGCCACCATGGTGGGACTGCTGTTGATTGTACTGGTACGCAACAGAGGCAAAGAGACCCAGTTCGGGTACGTTTTTACTGAATGTGATACATTCGTACACCATATTTGCTGCCCAAAATGCAGTAATTACACATTCTGTTTAAAATCTAGTCTCTTAGACCGTAATCTGTCCTTTTACAGACAAGTTTGGATCAGCAATACTCAAAAGTAATGAAACCTAGATATAAGATTTATCCAAATTGCAGTCCAAGAACTTTAAATCCATTTTTCTCTCTCAGTTCCAGTCATGATGTAGTTTGGAGAGTTGGTTAAGGTACATTTCCAAAAAAAAAAAAAAGTTAAATGTAGGTCAAATTTGTTATATTCTGGTTGGTTTGCAGGTCTGCCTTTCCAGCTTCAGGGACAGATGTACCAGTTTCCTTTACAGCTGCCAGGTCCTTCAACAGGCAGTTCCCTGAGCCCCCTGAATCCACATGTAAGTGAACACCTTGCTGTCATGCATGACTGCCCCATAATTGACATCCTACTGTACAAGTTTTACAGGAAACTATGAATTTCAACTCTGTTTCCCTCTAGTGGACAGTCTAGGAATCAACAGTGATTTGAAGGCCAAGTTACAGGATGTTCTCATCTCTGAAAGGCTATTAACTCTAGGACGCATGCTTGGAAAAGGTACATTATTAATTATTAACATGGTTAATTTCTGCTGCCTAATATTTTTGTGGAAATTGATGCGTTGCTTTTCAGTATTCTTTGATGAATTTAAAGTTCAGAAGAGGTAAATATTGCAGAAATATATGCCAAAACAGATGCCTAAATATCTTTTTTAACAATGTAAATGTATTTACTGTCATACTTGATCAATTAGTTCATCCTTGCTAAATTTCTTTTTTTGGGGAAAAAAAAGCTTACTGACCCCAAACATTTGAATGCCAGTCTTTCACAGTTTCCACAGAAATATTAAGCGGCACAGATATTTTTAACATTGATAGTAGATGTTTCTTAAGCAGCAAATCAGCATATTAGAATGATTTCTGAAGGATTGTGTGACACTGAAGACTGGAGTAATGATGCTGAAAATTTAGCTTTGCATCACAGGAATAAATTCCAATTAAAATATATTAATAGATTTGTAAATGTATCGATAGACAAATTACTGCACATTGTAATTATATTTCAGAATATTACTGTTTTTTTTTTTTTGTTCAAATAAATGCAGCATTTGTGGGCATAAGAGGTTTTTATATATACAGAGAGGACAAACAAATTTATATAACAAAAACATTGCCTTAATTTTATTCATTGCTGTCAAAATGACATTAGGAAGAATATTAATAGCATCTGGATTTTGTTTCCTAGGTGAATTTGGCTCTGTGAGAGAAGCTTTCCTCAAATCGGAAAATAATTCTGGGCAGAAGGTTGCTGTGAAAGTGCTAAAAAGTAAGTGTACATCTAAAATTATTGGTTTAATTGGTTAAATTGCAGTTAGGTGTCTATGGCCCATGATATTGGTGTTGTCATTGTTTCTGTGCATTGATACATCTCTCTCTGTGCTCTTACAGCTGACATTAACTCATCCAGCGACATTGAGCAATGTCTGAAAGAGGCTGCCTATATGAAAGACTTCCATCATCCCAATGTCATACAGCTCATTGGTTAGTAGGCACATTTTTTTATGCTTGACCTTTGGATTACAATCCGTTTGCTTTAACATATGGAGCAAATATGGTTGTGATTTCACTCCCACAGGTGTAAGTCTGCACAGGAGAGCCCAGCAGCGGCTACCTGTTCCTATGGTGATCCTGCCCTTCATGAAACATGGAGATCTCCATACATTTCTTCTCATGTCACGCCTCGGGGATGAACCTTTTGTATGTTTATTACCCATCACTTCCTCAAACAGACACATATAGCTACTGTATATCTGATTTATTTTGTCCATGTAAATGTTTGTAGATGTTCTGATGCTATCTCTTGTTTTTGCAGACTCTCTCTCAGCAGATTCTTATCCAGTTCATGCTGGATATTGCTCGAGGGATGGAGTATCTAAGCAGCAAAAACATCATCCATCGCGATTTGGCTGCTCGTAACTGCATGTGAGTTATTTCATGTGAATGTAACAGGAATACAGTCTTATTTAATAAGCATGTAAACTGTCCAAACAATTTATATTTCTAATTAACCACAAACTCTCTTGATTAGCTCTAATGTAATATTTCTCATCATCTGCTTTCTCAATTTTAGGTTGAATGAAAACATGAGTGTGTGTGTAGCAGATTTTGGTCTCTCAAAGAAAATATACAGCGGTGACTACTACAGACAAGGATCTGTCTCTAAGTTGCCTGTAAAGTGGATCGCTTTGGAAAGCCTGGCAGATAATGTCTACACAACACAAAGTGATGTGGTAATGAACACTATTTGTCTGTATATGTTATTTCTTTAATATTAGTTGTTAGTATTTTATAGTTTTAGAAGTTCTAAAATGGCTCCTCTTAAAGGGATAGTTCACCCAAAAATGAAAATTCTGTCAGTAATTACTCACCCGTATGTCGTTCCAAAGCCATAAGACCTTCGTTCATCTTCAGAACACAAATTAAGATATTTTTGATGAAATCTGAGAGCTTCCTTACCCTGCATAGACAGCAACACAACTACTACGTTCAAGGCCCAGAAAAGCAGAAGCTCTCAGATTTCATCAAAAATATCTTCATTTATGCTCCGAAGATGAACAAAGGATTTTTATGGGTTTGGAACAAGAAGAAGGTGAGTAATTATTGACAGAATTTTCATTTTTGGGTGATATATGTCTAAATATATTTGACCACAGAATTATCAAACAAAATCTAGTATCCCACAAAGCCATGTAATACATTAAAATGATATTTTCTGAAAACAAAAATGCTTATGATTTAGTGTATTTAGCCCTTGTTCATGTGGTAAAGAATTTTACTGTGCCTGGTACTAATTATTATTTTTTTTATTATTAAGTGGGCATTTGGTGTGACCATGTGGGAGATCATGACTAGAGGCCAAACGCCTTATCCAGGGGTGGAGAACTCAGAAATCTATGAGTATCTTATCAAAGGAGAAAGACTCAAACAGCCTCCTGACTGTCCTGCCGACATGTAAGTTTTATTAATTAATATCACATATTTTTTAGAATACATAATAGAAAGTCTATAAAAACATTCCTTTTGCTTTTATTTGATCAAAGCATGCATGAATTTGATACAGAAAAATACAGCAAAAACAATAATATTGTGAAATATTATTGCAATTTAAAATAGCTGATTTCTGTCTTAATGTATTATAAATGTTAATTTATTTCTTTGATGCGAAACTGAATTTTCAGCACCATTACTCCAGTCTTCAGTTCACTTGATCCTTCAGAAATCATTCTAATATGCTGATTTGCTGCTACAGAAAGATTTATTATTATTTTTGTGGAAACTGTCATACATTTTTTTCAGGGTTTCTTTGATGAATAGAAATAGAACATTTTTTGATCGCTTTTGATCAATTTAATGCATCCTTGCTGAATAAAATTATTAATTTCTTTTAAACAAATCTGATATTCGTTGTACTTGTAGATAAAACAAAGATTGTTGGAGTAAGTTTTACACAAAAATACTATTTAAGTATTTCTGCTTCAAAATCTCATACTAAATCCAATGTTTTACTTCCCATTTCTTTGTAATAGTTAGAAAAATTCACTAACAATTTCTACACCAGTGTATATAAAATATACTACAAAAACTATTCAATCTTTTCTCACTTCCAGTTATGAAATCATGCACAGCTGTTGGTCTCCTGTCCCAAAGTGTCGTCCTAGTTTCCAGCACCTCATTGACCAGTTGGAGCTCTTGTGGGCAAAGCTAAATCCAGCTCCTGTAAAAGAACCGCTGCTGTATGTGAACCTGGAGGAAGAGGTTGGAGAACAGGCCTCTGGGCCGGCGGCAGATGCCGGGACCCATAGTAGTGAAGAGCCCTCATGGGGGGTACCGTGGCAGTGTGCAGGTATAGAGGAAGATGATAAGGACTGGCTAATGGTGTCATCAGGAGCTGCTCTTGCTATCGGCGGAGACTACCGGTACATCATCAGCCCGCAAGGTAGCGGTATTGATGACGAAAGCAGGCACTCTGACGACGGCCTGTCTGAGGATATCAGGGATGAGGAAGAGGATGTTATCATTAATGTGTGATTTTTTTTTTATATTGTTAGTTTTCCCAATGCTTACATAATCTAGTAGGTTATGATTGCACAAGTCAAGAACAGTAAGTCTGTAAAAACATTCCTTCGTTGTTTTACTGGTGAAATTCCAGGAATAATGCTTAACACAAAGAACTGCTCTTCATGCTAACGCTAGAGGCATGACGTGGACATACAATCAGCTGCTAATACCTTTTAGAAAATGATTTGACACCTTTATTTCAATGGTAATTACTAATTACGACTGTAGCAAAGCCAGTGTTTCACCAAAAGTGATGCTTAGAGTCAGATCTGTGATTTTTAAGGTGTAAAATGTACATATTTGTGCAAATGTGTCTTTGCTGGTACAGTGCCGGCATTTTTTGTTTTGTACACTACAAGTCAAAAGATTTTTAATGTTTTTAAAAGAAGTATCTTCTTCTCGCCAAGCCTACATTTTTTTTTTGTTCTAAAATAAAGCAAAATCAGTAATATTGTAAAATATTTTTACTATTATAAAAACTTTTATACACTATACCATTTAAAAGCTTGGAGTCAGTATATATATTTTTGGGAAAGAAATTATAGAAATAAATTTAGCAAGGATGCTTTAAAGTGATTAAAAGTGATGATAAAAACATAATGTTACAAAAGATTTCTCTTTCAGATAAATGCTGTTCTTCCAAACTTTCTATTCATCAAAGAAACCTGAAAAAATTCTACTCAGCTGTTGTCAACATAATATTAATAATAAATGTTTTTTGAGCAGCAAATCAGAATATTAGAATGATTTCTGAAGGATTATTTGACTGGAGTAATAATGCTAAAAATTCAGCTTTTAAATCACAGGAATAAATTATATTTTAAAATATGAAAATATTAAATAGTAAAATATTTTAACATTTTACTGTTTTTGCCTTACTTTGGATCAAATAAATGCAGACTGACTGAGCAGAAGAGACTTCGTTGAAAAAAAAAAAAAAAAAAAACACATTAAAAATCTTACTGTTCAAAAACTTTTGACTGTAGTGTATGTGTGAAGTCTCAATCACATCCTGGGACTCACATATGTGGTTCCTTCATTTTCAAACAGTTTCTGCACATTTGTTATGTTGCATTAAGAAATTCCTTTGGATTCATAATGCATACTACGACATAAGCTCAGAATGTCATTACTATATTTGTACTTAAAGGAATGTTCCGGGTTAAATACAAGTTAAGCTGTATTATTACTTAATTATTTCTATGGAACAGTGTTTTTTCAGCAGGAAAACGTGAAAGATTTGCCATCAGTTTCACCTGATTAATAATGCCATAGAAAATAAGTGACTTGTCCAACAGCTTATAAAAATGAACAAAAAAAAAACGACTGCACTATAGATCTCCATTGTAAGCATGTTACCATCAACACTTTGTTGTTTGGTGGGGCCAAGTTGTTTTCTATGGTTGTTGCTTTTAAACCGGATCATTCAAATCTTCTATAGAGCATTCTGGGGAAGGGATTTCAAGGGACAACAGGTTTTATTATGTGCACATTATTTGTGTCTTATGTTGTATGGTATGATTACTCAAACAGCAAGAATTCCAGCAGAAAATGAAAGCTTGTTTTTGCTAATTGTTTTTTTGAAACTGTTCATGAATTGTAGATGAGCTGTGTATGATCTCTTAGGTGGACATTTCTAAAATCAGTAGCTTTTGTGTTTTAGTTCATTACTGTACAATGTAAAACTCATTTTATAGTGTCAGGTCATGTAACAAACTTTCATGTGTGTCATGTGTCATATGTGTTGTGAATAAATCTGACACATCATTCAGTGTTATTAACCCTTGTAAACAGATGCCTGCTCATCTCAAAACAATGAAATGGGCAAAGATAATGATGTTAGCATGAAATACCTACCATGAAGATATAAATTATTACAGTTAATTACAACAGAAACAGACTAAAATAGTTTTTTTATAATTAGAGCTACAGTGATTTCATACATAGACTAGATTTCAAAAAAAAGGTTTTGCATTAAAAAAATGCATTTTTGTTGTTTCAGAGTTAAAATTTATATATTACAAATAGCGAGAATGTTGTACAAAAAAGCAATTACTGAGATTTTGATGTTGACCGTCTGGGTGGTGCTTACGACTGTGAATTTGCAAAATTGTTTCCAGTTTGTTTCATAAACTGTAAATAAAACCTTCATTCTAGACTCAAAAAGTTTAAGCTTGTTGGGGCTTCAGAGAGCCAAATGAATTCAAGGCACAACTATATATATATATATATATACACTACCGTTCAAAAGTTTGGGGTCAGTAAGACTTGTAATAGTCTTTAAAGAAGTCTCTTATACTCATCAAGGCTGCATTTATTTGATTAAAAATATAGAAAAGAAACAGTAATATTGCAAAATGTTTTTACAATATAAAATAATGTTTTTTATTTTAACATATTTTAAAATAGAATTTATTCCTGTGATGAAAAGCTGGATTTTTATCAGCTGTTACTCCAGTCTTAAGTGTCACATGATCCTTCAGAAATCATTCTAATATGCGGATTTATTATTAGAATGATCAATGTTGGATAATATCAACAGTTGTGCTGCCAAATATTTTTTGGAACCTGTGATTTTTTTTTTTCAGGATTCTTTCATGAATAACAAGTTTAAAAAGTACAGTGTTTATTCAAAATATAAATATTTTATAACAATGTAAATTATTTATTATTAACTTTTAATAAACTTTTAATTATTAACTTAATACATCCTTGGTGAATAAAAGTATTAATTTCTTAAAAAAAAAAAAAAAAAAGAAACAATAAAAATGTACTGACCCCAAACTTTTGAACGGTAGTGTATGTGTATGTATATATATATATATACAGTAGTCAAAATTTGAAGTGGATCAAAACTTTTCATCAAAGTTGTCTTAAAACTAAAACAATACCCGTTTTTGTCTTAGGACAACTTTGATCAACTTTTTTGATCCACTTCAAATGTTGACTACTGTATATGAAGTTGAGGTCATAAGTTTACATACACCTTATTTTACCAAAATAAGAGGGATCACACAAAATGGATATTATTTTTTTATTTTGTACTGTCTTGTAGTCCACAAGAGAAGATAATAGTTAAATTTATAAAAATGACCCCATTCAAATGTTTACATACCCTTGATTCTTACTGTGTTGTTACCTGAATGATCCACCGCTGTTTTTTTTTTTTAGTGATAATTTTTCACGAGTCCCTTTCAAACAATGACTATGATTTTGAGATCCATCTTTTCACAGTGAGGACAACTGAGGGACTCATATGCAACTATTATAGAAGGTTCAAATGCTCACTGATGCTTCAGAAGAAAACAATGCATTAAGAGCCAGGGGTGAAAACTTTTGAACATAATGAAGATGTGTACATTTTTCTTCTTTTGCCTAAATGTCATTTCTTTTTTTCATTTAGTACTCTTCAGAAGCTACAGAATATACTTACATGTTTCCCAGAAGACAAAATAAGTTAAATATACCCAAATTCAAAAAGTTTTCACCCCCATGCTTAATGCATTGGGTTTCCATCTGGAGCATCAGTGAGCATTTTACCCTTCTGTAACAGTTGCATATGAGTCCCTCAGTTGTCCTCACCATGAAAAGATGGATTTCAAAATCCTAGTCATTGTTAGAAAGGGTTCAAATACACAAAAATGCTAAAAAGCCAAAGAATTTGTGGGATGGTCTAAAGGATTTTTCTGATAAACAACAGACCACTATCACTAAACAAAACAAAAAAACCAACAAACCACAGCTTTGGATCATTCACTTAACAACACAGTATTAAGAATGAAGTGTATGTGAACTTTCGAACAAGGTCATTTTTATACATTGAACTATTATTTAATCTTGTGGACTATATGTAAAGACCAGTACTTAAAAATAACATGAATTTTGTATGATCCCTCTTATTTTGGTAAAATTACTAACATTTTGCAATTGTATATAGGATGTTTTGACGTCACCCTTTACCTCTGCAATGCACCAAATACTTGTGTTCTCTCCAGGTCAGCAAAATCCTAAAACGTACTAGTCTATCTCAGTCGAAAGACATTTAACATTTCTAGTTTTATTATTACATTGTTGAATTCCTTCTACCATTATACAATCGCCTGTCCTCCGACAGCGAAAACAAGTAACGCCAAACAAACAAGTGGAAAGCGTGTTTAATGGAGAATTGGCAGTGCACTGAAGAAAAGAGCTTTAGCAGCATCATGACTAAAACTCCCTTTGTCTTAAAATCCACGTTTATGATCCTCAAGATGAATCTAGCATGACGGATCTTTGCATTTGTGCCGCGTTGTTGATGTAAGATGTAAAAGAAAGAGCTTTTACGTAACGACTATAATCGTCATTCGAATAAAAACCGATGCAGTCGAGGCAGCCATGATGACGTAAACAAAGGCGTTAAGTAAACGCATGCGCGGTACAATCAGCGAGCCTCATCCTCATCAGTCAGAGGCAGCGCCTGCGCATGGTGGTCACACGCGGATAAGCGTGCAATGTTTTGAGCGGCGACGTGCTGACGTCATCACACGCACGTAAACCTCGGAGGGTGAGACGCACGGTGTAATAATGTGAGAAGGGAGAGAGAGAGAGCATAACAGCATTAACGAAGACAGGAGAGAGTGTATGCATAATATGCATTTCATATTGACAAAAGGTAACAGTCTAATCCGGATAAAGCTGTATCTGTTAAAGAAATCGCAAAAGTCGGCTGAACAAGGGTGTTTTTCGTTGTTACTTCGTGGCCAGAGCAGATCATCTCTCAGTGCGTTCGCATCAGATTCGCCCGCCATTCGAGATGTTTCGACGTGCACGCGCCATCCGCGCCAACTTTTAGTTCTCGGGCCTATTAGAGACACGCGACATCGACGAATATAACTCGACGCCCGTTGCACAAAAGGTGACTGAAACTCCATTTCTTGACTTTGAATGGACAAATAACATTTATGTACGTCGGTGGCTGCCGCGTTTACTTACCTGTGATTTAGGTAAAATATTCAGTCTAGTCTTGTTGTTGTGGTAAACGACTAGTTTATGAGCCTTCTCGGTTTTCATGCGCAGGTCGCGTTACAAATGCGTTTGACGATATCATCTAGTTCTTATTATTATCGTAGATGTGTATTAAAAATTGGACTTGTTTTGCGTTTTCAAAGCATGTGGCTAGTGTAATGTCATGACGTTGTTAATGTATATTTTTTTTATTTATTATGCGTAAAAATACATGGCTATATATAATGCTAAATTGCAAATAAAATGTTTTTGAGCATCTTACATTGCATCTTTACCCTAGGAAACAATTTATGATTTATTACACATATTATAGAAGGTTACGCAACATTTACGCTAATTATCGCTTAACAGCGGCTCATTCTAACACTTTTGCAAATAAAGAATAACTCGTATTATTATTTTAACAATATTTATAGAAATAAATAGTAAATCTTTTGCAAATAATAATGCATTTAAAATGTTAAAATATTTTGTTTATCCAGAAAAACAAAGCATACCTGTATTTATTTGCGTTTTCGCTTTTCCATGTGTAAGTGGAAATGGAAATGGAACAAATGTTTAAATGATGCTCACATGGGACCAGGATTTGAGATATAAGTAGCCAAATAAAAGTTGTTTTAAGTTGCATAGAGTGTATTGCCTCATGGAGGCTGACATGTTGCGATCACATGACCAGAGGAACATTAACACTTACTTTTGAGCAGTATGTAGTAAATGATGTGAGTGGCCCTGAATTATTAGAAAGAAGAAATTAGAAATAATGTTCATCAGTTGAATCCCAGCTTATGGTAAATGAATCAACTTAAAGCACATCTTTGCAGTAACATTTAACACTGAACACACATTTAATGAGTTCTCCCCCTATTCTAGAAGTGTAGTGAGTGTAATACACAGCACAAAGATTAAAATAATGGTTGTTACATGCTCATATTTTAACAATAATGTACAAGAGTTTGTGCCATATTGTGAATATAGTCATGCAGCAGAGTGACTGTATTCACAATGCAGCATGGCCGCAATACCTTACTGAAAATAGAAAACAGTTACTAAGCTAGTAGTTGTTTTCTTTATTTATTACCTAGTAAAATCTATTGAAGCATCATTTTATGCAAATTAAAACGTTTGCACCAGACAACATTGCTAAATGTACTGGTTGCATTCAAGAATGCATTGCTAAATATAGTAGTTTTGACCAATCAGAAGCCAATAAGAATCCATAGTTATTATTGTAGCTGACCATCCTAACTCAGAATGCCATTACTTTGTTTTTAAGATGATGCAACTAGTGGCACCAAATGGAATTGCAAGAATAACAATAATTGTTTCCAAAGAGGTTTTCTTGTGCATTCCTTGTGTACAGATTAGGGGTGTCATGATAAATCAATTCGTGGATCGATTCTGTTTTTTTTCCGAATGCTTCGCGATTCTCTCTGGAATCGATTCTGAGGCCTTGTTTACACTAGTGCGTTTTAGTTTTAAAAAGGTGTTTTAAAATAAAAAGATGCAATTTTCACTGTGCTTCAGAAACAATCTCTGTCCACACTACAGAACTGAAAAATCTCTTCGTTTTGGTCCATTTAAACTGAAACGCAAACCTGGACTTTTCAAACTAAAACGGGGTCTGCAGCGTTTTTGAAAGTCACAGTTTTTGAGGGTCGAAAAGCAGGAGTATGACAGGCATAACTGTAGCAAAAGTTATGCATTTTAAAACGAAAATGCACTAGTGTAAATGTTTTCAACAGCAGATGGCGCTCTAGGCTAGTTTTTAACCGCACACTCAAATACTTACGAAGAAGAGCACGTGTGCGTAAGTGCAGGGTTCAACGCTAAGAATTTTTTCTACTGGCCCCGTCGGGCAGGTGGTTCAAATTTTTACTTGCCCAGTCAAAATTTTCACTGGCCCTGCCACAAAAAAACATGAATGAACTGAATAAATGCAAATTCGGTCTCTGCCAGCAGGTGGCTCTTATGGATTAATGATACAGCGTTTCCCTGGTTACCACTGTAAACAAAGCAGAGCCATGCTTATGAACGCAACAGTATAATGCATTATACTGAGACAAATGAAAAGAAAATGCCATGTAAGTTTTAATTTCTTAAAACAGTAATTTCCCCTCAGAGATACATTCATATAAATCCCGTTTCAATATTTAGATAATATTTCCAATATTTTGCGCATTGTGAACCGTGATCTTGCTCTGCCTGCTACAGTATTTGTTCCTCTTTGCGTTTTATGTTCAGCATCTCTCACCTCTGTTGACGGATGTTTAAAGAGTTCGTAATATTTCCACGCGCATGACACTTTGAAAAATGATTGCTTGCCGTTTGTGTGCAAGCCTGGTGTTATGCCGAATTCTGACCCCCGCCAGATTACTACCCCCCTAGTACTGGTAGGTTTAGGGTTAGGCATGGGGGAGGGGTTAGGATTTGGGTGGGGTTAGGATTAGGCAAATCAGGTAGCGATTTCAACGAGAGGGGTAATAATTTGGCGGGGGTCAAAAATGGGCACAACACCGGAACAGAGATCGGTTGGTGCATCTGTACTCCACTGTATAAGTTAAATATAGGTTAATCATTGTTAAAGCTACAAAGTTACTCGTCAAGACGGGTATTTTGACATACTTTTGTGGGCTATATGTCCGTCAGAAAGGTCCGTTTCTCTGTGATCGCTTGAAATTTTAAATAAACAAGGCTTAAAAACACGTCCAAATGATAAACTTTTGTGACGACACAGCAGTGGCTCGATCGGGCCAGTGACAGATTCGTCAACTGTCCCGGGCCATCGGGCACTCCTTATTGTCGAGCCCTGAAGTGGTTTAATGTACTTGCACCTCGGCTTTTATGATGGATTAATGTAAACACAGCCCACTGTGAACACTCTTGTAATTTGCTTCAACCTTTTTGAACTTTATGAATGGTTATTTTAAGTTCAAGTGTTATGTGTGTATGGAAATGGGAGCAAGCAAAGTACAACTGTTTCTGAAGCACGCAGTGGCATCTGCTGTTAAACAAACTAAACTGGTTGAATCGATTCAAGAAATAATCGCGATGCATTCGGAAAATTGTAGAATCGATCCACGAAGCGATTTATCGTAAACACACAGAAACCACAGGACCTCCAAAATTACATTTGGAACAGACACTTTGTGATCAGATCATAGAAAAACAATATAATACCATGTGGAAACAGGATGAAAGTAATTCACTTGTTGCCATGGGCCCTGTCCCAAATGGCACCCTAAACCCTTGCGGTCTTCCTCTGAGTCTGCACTTTCGTGACGTAATGCCGCTTTGACTGTCGGGTAGAAGTCTGCTGCAGAGCTCACACCAGTGCGGGCTTGGCAAAAATGCGTATTGAAGGTGCATAACGGTTGCAAAGGGGATGTTCGCGAGTATCCTTCTGAAAACAACAGTTGGGACAACCTACGGTCTTGTGGACTCGTGCACGGAGACGTGCACGCAGCAACCATTGTAAGTCCGTAAGACAGCAAGTGCACATGAAGTGTTCCATTTGGGACAGGGTCATGGACTATTGAAGGTACCCTGGCAGTATCTTTCATCAATTCCCCTTCTTAAGGCAACATATTCCCAGAAAGTGCTGAATGTATTTTTGGTATCAGTTCCTCCATGTATTTACAGTTCCTTTTTACTTGAATGTGACCAACCATCAAGGCTTTTCATTTACTGTTTGTCCCTTACAGAGGCAGAGGTAGACTGTTTAGGTACAAGGTAGCCACTTTCATGTTCCAACCATGCACCTACATGTTATTTTTTAAGTGTCCTGAAGTCTTGGATTAGCTGATCTAAGTGTGTACAAAACTGAGGTGTTGCAAGGTGAATTTTCAAGAGCTGGGTTGAATACGCTTGACCAATGTCCAAGATTTACTTCAAGTCTAGGACTTACTTAGATATCCTCACAAGTATTACCTTGAGGCTAATGTAATACTTAGATGGCTTTGATGAAAAACCTCTTGTAGTCCACTAAGCACCATACTACACACCAATTTTGTGATTCGAACATTCTTCAAGTAGGGTGTAAACAGTTCGTAACAACCAACGAAATTGCTTATAATGTACTTGTTAAGCTTTCCAGTTGCTAGCTTTTAAACATGCGTTGACCGTGCCATGTCATGTATGTCTTGTT
Organism: Labeo catla; assembly: GCA_012976165.1. Taxonomy (NCBI): domain Eukaryota; kingdom Metazoa; phylum Chordata; class Actinopteri; order Cypriniformes; family Cyprinidae; genus Labeo; species Labeo catla. The sequence continues at coordinate 490,839 of VONZ01000057.1, read as the reverse complement.
TTTTAAAGGATGTAGACCTGATATACCCTGAGGTGAGAGGGTTGGAAGCTTTCCAGATGACTTTGTAACTCCCATGGCCGATACGGAGAAGCAGGGTGCAATGGTGCTTCATGAAGAGGGCGTGACTGCCCCAACACTGGCACCTCCCACTACATCTCCACCATCCATCTTTGTTGTCCTTAAACAGTTGCAGTCTGGTGATAGTGGGAAAGACAAAGGCAGCCTGATGGCAATTAGTGAAGCAAATAAAATGGTGACATCCCCAGTCAGCTCTGTTGTAACAGGCATGCATCCAACATCATCCACTTTTGCGGATACCAACAACACCCCCCAGTCTGAGAACTTGCCAGCAGATGCTAGATGTAAGGGCATCACGGTTACACTGGACAACAACAGTATGTGGAATGAGTTCTATAGATGTCAGACTGAGATGATTCTGACCAAACAAGGTCGTAGAATGTTCCCCTACTGCCGCTTTCGTCTTTCTGGAATGGAACCTTTCCAGAGTTACTTGTTAGCAATGGATATTGTTCCAGTTGATAACTACAGATACAAATGGAGTGGAAAAGGATGGGAAACCAATGGGAAGCCTGAGCCTCATGTGTCACGTTTGTTTGTACACCCAGAATCCCCTGCTACTGGCCTACACTGGATGCAATACCCTGTTTCATTTTACAGACTAAAACTCTGCAACAACCTGGACCAGGAGGACCATATTATTTTGCACTCGATGCACAGATACCTTCCTCGACTTCATATCATACCTGCAGACAAAGACTCTGAAAACATTCAAGTTGATGCACCCAATGTCATAACTTTAAGTTTTTCTCAGACAGAGTTCTTTGCGGTCACAGCCTATCAAAACCTTCGCATCACCCAACTGAAAATTGACTACAACCCCTTTGCTAAAGGGTTCAGGGACGATGCGGTCAATGCTCGATCATCGAAGGCCAAGAATGGAATGTCCACTGAGGAAGCAGAGGGTGAGCTCAAGCTAAGCAGGGAGATGACAACCTTGAATAATTTAAAAACTCTGTTCATGAAGAGAAATGCTACTGTGAAGGTCAATAAGGATCAGAATGTTCCCAGCCCTACAAATGTAGAAAGGAAAGCTGTTAATGGAGATGCTCCCACTGTAGACACAAATGTTCAAAGTTCATGGTAAGTAGTTTTATCAGCATAAATTTGTCAAGCAGAAGCAAAATGTTGCTTTACTTTGAATCAGATTTACACAAAAACATACTCTGTGCAAGTGTTTTAATGCTTTACCAATGCATTATCCTGTTGCCAGTAGCAATAGACCTCAAGACTCAACATGGTTACCCTGAGATGTCTGTGTAGTTAAAGGGATAGTTCACCCAAATGAAAATTCTGTCAATAATTACTTACCCTCATGCCGTTCCAAGTCCTTCGTTAATTTTTGGAACACAAATTAAGATATTTTTGATGAAATCCAAGAGCTTTCCAACCCTGCATAGACAGCAATGTAACCATGTTCAAGGCCCTGAAAGGTAGTAATGATGTTGTTAAAATGGTCCAATTTTATGAAGGATTCTATGTCAGTGGGTTTTGGAACGACATGAGGGCAAGTAATTGACAACAGAATTTTAATTTTGGGTGATCTACCCTATTAACTGGCTTGGTATTATTCAGGTATTTGACCATGTTGACAATTTATCTAGGGTTCTGAGTAGATTTTCTTCAAGCAGTTGATCCACTATGGCATTAGCTGTCTATAAAGAAAAAGAAGTAGCTGTAACTCGAAGTGTTTACATTCACGTACTTGCATAGTGTGTTTTAAGCTGTAGCCTGCATATGAAAATACAAATGCCATTCTGACAAATTAAACTTTTTTTTCTTTTGTCTTGTTTTCTGACAGCAGCAAGAAGCGGCCATCGTCATTGGCATTCTCAGACTTCATTAAAGGTGCTCATGTGAAAGTAAAAAGGTTATCACTCGAGAATATCAAGAAAAATGGTGTGGTTTTGCAAACATCCACAACTTGCACGAGTGAACGAAAGGAGGTGATGGACATATCATCCAAAACAGAAAATATACAAGTTGTTAGTACAGATGAAACTGTGGTAGGTGACATTCCCAAATGTAAAAGCACAGACACCTCAAAAACAGAGTTGAAAATAGATAAAAATAAAACAGAAACAGATGAACACAAAGCTGACAAGGTTACATTGCCATCCAGTGACCAAAATGATGAAAAGGGAATGGAGACCCTTTCTTCCCTGGACACTGAGGCCAAGTCTGAAGCAAACACAAAGAAAGCTTTACCACACAAGCGGCCAGAACGTGTACCCCTACCACTCCTTGCTCAGTTTCTTAAACAGAGAAAGTCTAAGACAAGACCAGCTACGCCAAAATCTGATGTTCCCAGCTCATCCGTAGACTCTGAAAAGTCTTGTGAAGCTGTCTTAACCCCTGAAAGCTCATCTGCCTTGATGTCTTCCATCCCTTGTGCTACCACTAACTCAGATTCACAACCAGTACTTACCTCATTATCTGAAATAGTTAAATTATCAACAACAGATGCAAGCAACACAACTTCTCAGTCCACAGCGTTATCATCTCCATCTGCAACTGCATCCCCAATTCCAGCAGAAACACAATTATCTGTTAGACTGTCACCTTCCCCAGTTTGCAGTGATCCATTAAATGCCCCAAACACTACCTCTCGTGCCAAACCTGATTCTGACCCAACACTTGACAATATCTCTAGTGTGTTTCATAATGCTGATGATGTTCCTATGCCAGATCTTGACAACACACTGAGGTCTCAGTCTGACATTTCATCACTCCCTACATGTGACACTGTGCATGACTCTCGTTCACCTACTACACCTGAAGTTAACACAGACTCTGCTGACACACCAGTTGTCCCCTCTGTCACTACATCTCTTTTTGACGTTCCATCTAGTACAGACAGTAGCGTTATTCCTTACCAGCAGCTTACCTCAATGCCTGAAGTTGCTGAGAATGAATCCATTTCTAATGGCCTCCTAGACAGTTCCAAAGACTCTTGCCCTGAGCTTTTGTCTGAAGAAGTTCCTCAACACATGATCACACAAGAAGAAGAGGAATCTCTTTCCTTGCCATTAGATGACCCACCATCCCCAGCCTTCTCCTTACCCAGCCCAGCTCCTTCTTCTCCTGATCCATTTCCACCAAGTCTATTCTGTGAAAGACCAGTACCTCCTAGAAAGACCCTAGATTCTTTTCCAGAAAGACTATTGGATTGCACAGTTTCTTCCTGTCCTGACCTTTTCCAACTAGGTCTATTCAATGACAGGCCTGTGCCTCCCAGAAAGAGCCTTGATTTTGTTCCAGAAAGACCTCTGGTTGGAACTATGACATCAAAAGAATCAAGTGTCCCCAGTGAGCCAGAACATCCCATGGAAACAACTGACTTGACCTCTCAAAGTCAGTGCTCTGATAGACCAAGTCCTCTTAATGACTTGCCATCTGCTGTTAGTTGTGAGACCACTGTTTCTGATCACATTGGCCCTCAACCAACCAGACAATCGTCTCATGGAAGCACTTTGAAGAAATCCAAGGCAAAGCAGAAAAAAACAGGAAAATTGAGGTTCAGTGAAGATGAGGCGTTCGAAGGACCCATACCTGTTCCAATGCAGCCCAGCCTGGAGGATGTTGAAGGCCAATTGTTTGTCTCCTTCACGTCAAAGGTAACATAAATAATATGTCTGTTTACTTGAGAATGTAGAAAGGAAGCTTTAAAGCCATCAGCCACCTAAAAATTAAAATTCACCCTCCAAAACATCCATATGATGATTGTGCCAAGCTTGATGTCAATGAAATTGTTTCCTCCTGCCTTTTTGTAAGTCACTGTTATTCACATCAAACCTGGGTCACTATGTATTAAATATATGCCATATTTGAATATACTGATCCAGTAATTGAATGTATTCAGATGTGACATGGAGGGGGAGTTAGTTATTAATTGATTGATAGTTTTTAATATTTTTTTTTTTTTTATTTGACCTAGTGTGTATAACGTCTACAACACATTTTTTATATAGTTATTACAGTTCATCCTTGTGACATTCTGTGTGGTTTATATACTTTAATTCTGAAATAGAAAGCTCTTGAGATTCACCTTGGAGATGATGCCAAAACAGAGACTCCACAAAAAACCACAGAGGATCCTGACGGTAAGAATTAAACTTCTTACCATTGTTAATATGAAGGAACCACTTTAAAATGACCTACTTTTTGCTTTAAACAGGGGCCATCTATGAAAATCTAGAGGAAAGGATCGAGGAGCTAGAGAAAATCCTCTTACGTGATCTCAAAGTCATGAGGCACAGACAGGTCATTCACCCAGTGCTACAAGAAGGTTTTTGACTTTGAACTACCTTTTAAGTATCACAGTTGTATTACAATACAACATACAGTAGTTGATAAAGTTTTACATTTTCTCTCATCATAGTTGGATTGAAGTTGAATCTGCTTGATCTCACCCTGGAAATTGACCTGCAATATCTGGGTGTGCAATTACCAATACCCCCTCCTGTACTCTCACCTGAAGGAAGTTCAGCGTCATCTCAAGGTAACAATTTCATAATATTAACAATCAATAAACCAGTTAAATCATGCATGTATGATGATTCAGATTTCCATTGTCATAAATGTATTTTTCCCTCTATAGTCCGGTTTGTTTCGAGGACAGGAAAAACCACAGATGTCACCAAAATTAAAGGATGGAGAGATAAGTTTTCTGGCTCAGGATCCCTTAATGAAGGTATACTACATTATATACATTATATAGTATATTTTTTTAATATGATATTAACTGTAACTTGAAAGGTTGATATGAGAATGCTGATAAAATAATATTACATTTTATTTGCAGGCGTTTCAAGCACAGATGGAGGACAAAAGAATCTCTCTGCATTTTGTAGTGACATGCTGGATGAGTACCTGGCCAGTGAAGGCAAACTGATTGATGAACGAGCTGCTACCTTATCCCAGGCTGATGTTACGCCTGTTGCATACCAGCTACCCACAAAGAGCACTAGCTATGTTCGTACCCTGGATAGTGTACTTAAAAAACAAGTACCACCTACCTTATCCACAACATCCAATAAAGTCAAGCCAACATTCAAGTCTAAAGAGGAAAATAAATCTAAAAAACATTTGAAGTCCGGCACAGGAAAGCAAACAAAACTAGTGTTTGGTGTTAAACCACCTTTGTTCTTGAAAAAGCCACAGCAAAACAAGAAATGTAAAAATAAGAAGGAATCAAAAAGTTTGAGTCCTGAAAAGCCTGCTCTAGAAACTGCTACAGAGGTGGCTTCTAATAAAACACTTCCCATGGTTGAGGTTTCTGGCTCCACACCATTAAGTTCCACAGCTGGACGTACTACAGGTTTGCCTAAGACTCTGGTGAAGCTGATGGATGTGGAAGATGGAGCAGTGTGGGAAGGCAAACATCGTACCTATATCACAGAAGAAAGGGCAGCCATTGCACTAGCCACTCTTGTCACCGCTGAGGTACAAGTTATCTTAGTGCATAGATTGATTGTCAAGAACGAAAGAATGTTCTCCAAGACACCTTACGTTCTTCCTGATCTTGTTTTCTCTCTGTTTTAAGGGGGTATCAAAAGGAAACCCTGATGCTACCAGAATTATAAGACGACGTGCACCACCCTGCCTCAATGTGTTCTGTAGGCTTGGCTGTGTGTGTGCCAGTCTGGTTCACTTGAGGCGGCATCATCACTGTGGAAAACCACAATGCATGTTGGGCTGTAGCTGCCTGCGACGCAAAGTTGTTGCACTAAAGACCCCCAAACAGGAGGAAAGTGTGACAGATGAGTCTGAACCTCAGGGAGTGTCAGAGGAGAATAAGGCTAAATGGAAGAAGAAAAACAAAAAGAGAAAGACTTACGGTCAGTCTATAATTTATTACAATAGTATTGTCATTACTAGCATTTGACCACGTCATTAGTTGTGACCCTGGACCACAAAACAAGTCATAAGTAGCATGGGTATATTTGTAGCAATAGCCAAAAATGCATTGTATGGTCAAATTATAGTTTTTTTAAATATATCAAAACTTTTTTTTTTGATTAGTAAAATGCATTGCTAAAAACTTCAATTGTACAACATGTATGGTTTTTTGTAATATTTAGATTTTTTTGCACCCTCAGATTCCAGTTTTTCAAATAGTTCTTGGCCAAATATTGTCCTGTCCTAACAAACCATACATTAATGGAAAGTTTATTTATTCAGCTTTCAGATGATATATCAATCTCCATTTTAAAAAAAACTGACCCTTATGGATGGTTTTGTGGTCCAGGGTCACATTTTAACATAATATTTTTGTATCTTTCTAATATGCTTGTATTGCATTAAAAGCTGCTTTGAAATGATGAGAAAAAAGCTTTGGAAATGAAATTAACTGAATTACATTGCCCTTCAACTGCAGTTCTCACAAATCCGGAGATAGCACCTGAACCGGCTAAGCGTGTGAGTACATTATGGGATCGAAAAAGAGACCGTTCGGATTCAGAAGTTCTTTTTTGTCCTCCTCCTTCAAGAGCTCCTTCTGCAGCACTCTTGTCTCGAGAGCTTCAGCATGACCTGGAGAGCTTTTTCAGTCCTTCAAAACAAAGAAGGGTGAGACACTCAGATTTAAAGTTTTAGAAGGCATTGCAACCATAACATCAGTTTTGATCACTGTTCATTTAAACATGCTTTAAGGGAGAAGTTCACTTCCAGAATGAAAAATTCCCTGATAATTTACTCACCCCATGTCATTCAAGATGTTCATGTCTTTTTTTTTTTGTTCAGTTTTTGAGAAAAATTTCAGGGAAAAATTCCACGATTTTTCTCTATATAGTGGATTTCAATGGTGGCCATTGGGTTGAAAGTCCAATTTCAGTGCAGCTTAATGATCCCTACACGATCCCAGCCAAAGAATAAGGGTCTTACCTAGCAAAACGATGTGTCTTTCTTTTTTTTGTTTTTTTTTGTTTTTTTTTTAAAAACTACGATTTAGAAGTTGGAGGAGAAAATAAAATGGAATTTTTCATCCTACCCTACCTTTTTTAACCAAAGTGCATAGATGAAGAACTAACTGCGTGATTACGCAATGCGTGAAAATACATGCGCATCACAGAGCTGGTGCAAGACGAGCATTTGTGGTTAAAAAGTGTATTGTTTTTTTTTTTTTTTTTTTTAAGAAAATAAGACCCTTATTCAAGATTGTGTAGAGCCCTTTGAAGCTGCATTGAAACTGCAATTTGGACCTTCAGTCCATTGGCCATCATTGAAGTCCACTATATGGAAAAAATCCTGGAATGTTTTCCTCAAAAACCTAAATTTCTTTGCAACTTAAGAAAGAAAGACATTAACATCTTAATGACATGCAGGTGAGTAAATTTTCAGAAAATTTTCAATCTGGAATTGAACTTCTCTTTTAATGAGTTTACTATTTTGTGTGTGCAATGTTCTTTCCACTATCAGTTCCTTGTACTTTTCTCATGTTAGCTTAGTTTCATAAGTTCATTGATGCGTACACTTAATCTTAGGATATCCTAAATATTTCCTTACTGTGTTCAGGTGGAAGAGAGAAATTTGAATATGACTGAGGACAATATGGAGAACGAGGTTTCATGTGCTCGTTCGCGACCGTTTTCCTCTCTGTGCCATGAAAAACAAAAAATGGTGAGATTTCTACATGAAGAATGGCACACTTTTTGGTAAATACCATGTGCAAACTTTACACTAACTGTACTTTTTTTGTCATTTTTGCAGGTTGACCAACACCATATCTCACAGGTCTCAACACAAGGTCAGTTTTGTCCTAATACAATCATGATTTATGCAAACAACATATTGTCAAGTTCAAGGACTTCGAACTGGCTTGAAAAGCTGGTCCTTATATTAAAAATCCCATTTTCCTTCCACTCACAGATATCGAGGAGGGTGAGCTTGTACCTCTTAATTTGTCTGGCCCTGCCAAGCGACTTGAGATCATATCTGAATGCAGCTGGGCTAGTACGGATGCCAGAAATTATGTTATGCGGATAGTGTGTGAGCACATGGCTCAGGATCGTCTGAAGCATCCTTTCTGGATTGGCAAGTACTTCATTCAGCCAGTCTCCAAGACTCAACAAGAGAAGGAGGATGGTTCTGTCGATACATACAAAGTCATCATCTCTCAACCTGAGAAGAAGAAAAAAAATGAGAAGGTTGCGCAAAACGAAGTTGAGCTGAAAAAGGATGTAGAGAAGAGTGAGGTGAAAGGTCTGCCCTTCCTCTCCAGGTGTTGCCCTGCAGGCTTGCTCAAGGCTGAGAAAAAACCACCTGATGCTCCAGGACGGATAATGGTATGCATGCAAAATATTTGAAAAAATCATTTAGATGTATTTAGGAATACACAATAGCATAAAGTAAATGGACTAGAACCTGACCTTTAAAACCTGTTATCAATATTCTTGCAGGTTAATGGAAAGACCTATCCACAAGCCAAATTAGAGCTGGGAAAGATGGGAGCTTTGCACCCTGCCAACAGATTGGCAGCTTATATTACAGGGAGAATATGTCCAGTCACTCAGTCTGGATCTCATGTGGTAACAACATCAACCGTTACCAAGGCTTCTGTGACATCAGTTCCGGTTTCAACTGTGTCCACAGTAACTACAGTTACCAGCACGCCTACTTCTACAACTACGCAGCCCATCAAGTCTGTAGGTAAGTCAAGAAAATGTTCGCAGTTTCACCTCCAGACATTTTCTTCTCAAGGTTATTGACCAGAATATTAGACGTCCAGTAAATTATTGAGCAGTGCATAGCACTGTTACATTTGTGCAGCTTTACTACATGTGAATATGCACATAAGTAGCAGACTTAACCTGCTCCCTAATTTGTTTTTTGCACAGTGACCACGCCCCCAGTGGGAAAGGTCTTCACCCAGTTTGTGGTCAACCACATCAACTCTCAAAATCAGACCAACACTAGCACCTCACAAATACAGCCTTCTGTTCCAAAAATTGTCATCCCCATGATGATTGACAGAGAGGCTGGGGCTCCTGGGGTGGCTCTTTCTCCTCATAAAGCAGGCTTGGTTACTCAGGTGTCTAAGCCCTCAGACTCCACAGGTAGTGCCAGTTTACCCACTGTATCAAAAGTCCAAGCCCCTGCCATCACCATCCTCACTAAATCACCCAGCCTGCCTCTGGGTAAGCCTGGCTTCCTTGGTTTGCCATTGTGTGTCTGTGCTTCCCCTTCCAGCAAACCCTTGGCCATGCATCTACTGGGAGAATTTAACATACTTGGCCTTCATATGGGTCTGTGCTTGTGATTTAGAGCTTGCTGTAGCTTCAGAGTATGATGCTGGATTACTTACATCTTACTGTTTTGTGTACCCTTCCCATGATCCTCTTTTATCGCCGTTTGTGACTGTGGTATTGTAGACTTCAACAAAACCATCTTTGATTTTGACATAACACAACTCAGTGTCAGATCTTTCCTTTGTGTAGACAGACGTGTGAAGATGTGTGACACTATGTTTACAGTGGTAAAGGAAAATATGAATCTGTTTGATTCCTCTGTATTCATTCAGGATTGTGTTCATTAAACATGGCCTGATTAACAAATAAAGTTCAAAACAAAGCAACCAATCAGACATTTTAAATTAAGTGGCATTTTGTGGTTGTATAATCGTCACAAACTATTTGCAGTGCAACTCAGGTGAGCATTGTTTGACTTGATTGATGCTCCTTATACTTCAGCAGTTTTGCTATTGTGAACATAATGTGTCACCATCATCATTTGTTTTGATTATGGGCTAGTGTGGTGCTTTGGGCCTACTGACTTCACATGCATCAAAATGTCGCTGAATAACCTCACCAAGCCACCAAGTCCAATGTTTAAGTTGCCATAATAAATATTTTCCTTATTTCCAGGTGGGTCTGGTCTTACCCCAACAACAACAACTACTGTCTCTTCACCTGGATCGACCACTCCTGGAAAAAAGACTGTTTATATCACAGTTATGTCTCGTAGTACAGGCCTCACCAGTAGTGGTCCAAAGTTTACAAAGCCTGTCACACAGACTCGTCCCCCACAGACCCCAGGCCAAAAGGTGTTGCTTCAAGTGGTGAAGACAGCTGATGGCAACACATTGTACCGTAATCCTAACGGCCAGCTCTTGCAGTTGGTGCCTCTGAGTCAAATCAAAGCAATCAAACCCAACCTCCTAACTCAAGGCCAATGTAAGTGGTTCTGAAAAAAAAAAACCGTAAATATAGATGTGTAACATTGACACATTTGGCACACACTATTACCCCAAGCTGCTTTGCATTCAAGGTACACATTTACATTTTGTCGGCCCTTGCTTTCCCTGCGTATCACACTCATGACGTTGGTGTTGCTTGCGCCATATTCTGTTGTTTGAGCAACAGGAATGCCCATAAGTCTTATATTTTGTTCTATAAATATAACCAAGTAAGTAGAGCTGTTACAAAACATAGTTAAATGGATAGTTCACCCAAAAATGAAAATTCTGTCATTATTACTTACCCTCATTTCATTCCAAACCCGTAAGACCTGTGTTCATCCTCAGAACACAAAGATATTTTTGATGAAATCCAACCTTGAATGTGTCAGTTGGGTTGCTGTCAGAAAGCTCGAAGGATGATACGAAGAATGAAGGTCTTGTGGGTTTGGAACGACATAATGGTGAGTAATTAATGACAGAATTTTCATTTTTTGATAAACTATCCCTTTAAATGGCAGAGTTGCAGACAGGAATATAAATCAAAACCCATTAAACTAAAAAAAAAACAAAAAAAAAAAAAACAAAGAAAAACAGATTTTACTGTTTTGTTAAACATGTTCCAAACAGGAAAATGATACATTTGGTCCTGGTCCGCTTAGCTTTCACACTGGCATTTTTGAAAAAGATACTGAACCTAAAGGCACGATGATACATTCACAACCTGATTGGTCAGGTTGAATGACATACATTTCGTGACGGAACTCACCGAACACTCCAAACAAAAAGAAAAGGTGAGTTCAGTTTAAAGCGTCATTGTGGGTTTGTGACATCAAAGTGCCCATTCATGATCGGTCTTCTTAGCGCCACTTTAAATCGAATACACCTAATCTTGTCTGCTGGACTAAACACACTCGTTGCGTGTATGTGATTTTATTTTCACCACCTGCGAACTCACAAGGAGCTCATAAAAGGCACTTTACCTCCTCGTTGCTCCATGTTTGCCTTCTGCGATATATATATATATATATATATATATTTTAGATACACCACTTGTTCCCTTCGTAAAATCATGTAGCGTTGCGTCGCATCTTGCCATTACTTCCTGTTTTTGGTTCGTTTAGCAGTATTTGGTCTGTGTTGCATTCGTATTTTATACAAACCGCACCAGAGCTCATTTAGAAGCGGACCAAGGTCACAGTCCGCTTGTTTGGTCCACAACAGGATTCAGATGGCACCTTATCAAATCAACTGCACTAACAGAGCAATTGCACCTGAGTTTGTTTTAATTTAACCAAACATGACAAGTGTGAACACACCCTAATAGCAGTTGCCATTCTGAAACATCACAGGCATATTGACAGATTTCAAGTGTTTTCGAAATGGCATTTAAATTCACTTTTAGTGTTTTAATTTGTTAGTGTTTTGCTGGCAAACAGTGTTAAATATCAAAATTGATGTGGTAAAGACTATTTTACTCAAATCTGGTGAAACGTTCATACGCTTGTATGGAGAAATAGCAAAACAAATGTGTGTATATCCCCAGAAGGCATTATATTAATTATGTTTTTTCCACCCACAGCAACCTTAATACGTTTGCCCGCACCTACTGCAGTCAATCCAAAAAAGCCTCAAGCCATAGTCACATCTTCAGGCCCAACACCACAAACGCAGACAAAGCCTGTTGTCACTATACCAGTCTCTACAGCTTCATCTTTGAGTGCCAAGCCAATCACACTTACCACATCCAAGACAGTCTCATTGAACAGCCTTCCTTCTACTCTTAAAGTTGTCCCAGGTTTTCTGGGACAGTCTGGCACTTGTACATTGAGAATTCTCCCAACAAATCCTGTTCAGAAGACTGGAATTATCACTCCAACTTCCTCTCCTGTCCTTCCTCAGAGTGGCATTACATTGCTTAAGCATGGAAGTTCAACGCTACTGAATCAAAACTCTGCTGAGCCTGAGGCTGCCGTTTCTGTTAGCACAGTTTTAACAGAGGGGGCAGTTGGTCAAGTCCAATCTGAGATGGATTCCTCTAAACAAAAAAGCTGTGACAGTTCTGAACAAGTAGCAGAAAATGTATCAGAGCTTTCATCTTCTGCTGCCTCATTTCCAAAACCCAGCCAGGTTTCTGGAGGTGGTTCAAGTTTGGCTGAAGCCGGTGACGGAGCTAATTCCAAAGAGAAGGAAACCGATTTTGACATAGCTCCAATTTCTGACGAGGAAGAGATTGGTTCGGACGTAACAGAATTAACTGATGACTCTGAGCTGTATAGTGATGACCAAGAAGATGCAAATAGTTTGAGTGTAAGAGCTTTGTAAAATTGAGTCTCTTCACCTTTTCAGAATAATTTTATGTAGTTCAAAAAGCTGTTATATTGGTTATTCAGGCTAGTTTTATTTTTTCTGTTATCCAGGGTTCTGATAAACAGGAGAGGACGTTGGATACAGATGGTGTTGGCTCTGAGATGAAAGATTTCGCAGAGGTGGTGGTTGATATTGAGACCATTGAAGAGTCTGCAGAGGAAGACAGTATTGCCAAATTTCGGGCATCTGCATTGAGGCGGAATCATCATTGGTAATGCACACCTGATTATGCGGAAGTGCAGTTTGCATTATTTTAATGTTTTATTTTGATTTGCATGTACACTACAAACGCACCTGGAAATACTGTTGAGGTCAAAAGTTTACATACACCTTTCAGAATCTGCAAAATGTTAATTATTTTACCAAAATAAGAGGGATAATACAAAATGCATGTAATTTATTTAGTACTGACCTGAAAAAATATTTCACATAAAAGATGTTTACATATAGTCTACAAAAGAAAATAATAGTTGAATTTATAAAAATGACCCCATTCAAAAGTTTACATACCCTTGATTCTTAATACTGTGTTGTTACCTGAATGATCCACAGCTGTTTTTTTGTTTAGTGATAGTTGTTCATGAGTGCCTTGTTTGTCTTGTCTTCCTTCAATGACTATGATTTTGAGTTCCATCTTTTCACACTGAGGACAACTAAGAGACTCGTGCGACTATTACAGAAGGTGCAAACGCTCACTGATGCTCCAGAAGGAGGCACAATGCACTAAGAGCCGGGGGGTGAAAGCTTTTTGAATTTGAAGATTAGGGTAAATTTAACTTATTTTGTCTTCTGGGAAACATGTAAGTATTTTCTGTAACTTCTGAAGGGCAGTACTAAAAAAAAAAAAAAAAGATATTTAGGCAAAATAAGATAAATGTACACATCTTCATTCTGTTCAAAAGTTTAAACCCCTGTCTTTTAATGCGTCGTGTTTCCTTCTGAAGCATCAGTGAGTGTTTGAACCTTCTGTAATAGTCGCAGATGAGTCTTTCAGTTGTTCTCAGTGCAAAAAGATGGATCTTAAAATCATACAGTCATTGTTGGAAAGGGTTCAAATACACGAAAATGCTGAAAAGCCAATGAATTTGTGGGACCTGAAGGATTTTTCCAAATAACAGCAGGCAGTTTAATGGTTTGAACAACCATCACTAAAAAAACACAGCAGTGGATCATTCAGGTAACAACAGTGTTAAGAATCAAGTGTATGTAAACTTTTAAACGGAGTCATTTTTATAAATTCAACTATTATTTTCTCGTGCACTATATGTAAATGTCTTTTATGTGAAATATCTTATTCAGGTCAGTACTAAATAAACAATAACATGCTTTTTGTATGATCCCTCTTATTTTGGTAAAATAATTAACATTTTGCAGATTCTACAAGGTGTATGAAAACTTTTGACCTCAACTGTAGATGCTTTGCTTATGAAAGTGAACCAATTCCAGTCCTCAAAATCAACAAAATGACATTATTTTTAAACATTTTACAGTAAACGAAAGCACATTGAAGATGCAAGGTTGGAGGTGAAGGTCAGGGTAAGTGTTATCTTCTCTGTTTTACGCATACATTTTTTCAAATGACTGATCTAACCCTTTCTGTGTGTTCTGTAACATACACGTGTAATATATTTCATGTATTATAAAACGTCTTTACAGAGAGTGAGGCTGGAAAGAAAGAGGCGCCACACACTTAGAGAGGGCTTTCTTAAACTTCAGGCAACACTCGGAGGGCCTTCAAAGAAGCTTAAAATCTCCAAGATGAGAATCCTTACAATGGTTTGTTGTTGGTTTTAGATCTTCTCATGCTTGTAATCACATTGAAAATATTATGTTTTATGTCATTTGTTTATTTATTTACTTTTAAGGCTCTAAAAGAGATCGAGTCCCTGGTTAAGAAGGAGGACCACTTAGTAGAAAGAAGAGAGAAGCTGCGATTTAAGAGACAGCGTTACCTACAGACACTTTCACTATTGTGTGGTAAGGCAGTCCTTTAGATTGTGGAGTCATTTCAAGTTGTAACAAATCAGCAACATTGTGTTTGTGATATTTTATATTAAATGTATAATGTAAATGCGTGAACATCTGTTTTTTGCTAACAAGCATTGTATCTGTTTTTGTCCACAGACAAGAGTACAGAGTCCATTAGCCAGAAGCTTAATGAAATTATTGCTAAACAAAAAGCCCTGGAATCCCAGTCTAAAGTAAAAGAGATGAAGTCCCAGCTGAACCCGGCAACGCCCAAAGCTAAACCTAAACCCAAAACTAAACTAGCTGATCTTGAAAGTAAACAGAAAGGTTTAGCATACCAGGACAAATTGAAAGATGTTTCCAACCTCACCTGTTCTCCCTCCAAACCGATGGACTTGAGTATTAAAAAACAAAAAAGCCTGGAACAGACTGAAAGTGTTTCCGAATCCGTAAACCTCGATAGCAGCAAAAACACTCTTAAAACTCAGGATACAGAGAAAGGTAACACACCTAAACCTTCTCAGCCATCTTTAGCAAACTCCAGTCCACAAAAGAAACCTGTCTCTGTCCCAAGTCCTATAAAACATTCCTCAATACCACGGGAAAGAACACGGCCAAACATTCTCTCTCGTGCATCATCCCAAGTGATACAAGGATCTCCAGTCAATGAGCCTCTTTTAACTAATGGTTAGTCAGAGAAGAAAACATTTGTGCCATGTTGAGTTGACTTGGTTGGAACTGTTTTTGGATGTTCACACTTTTCATTGTCTCTTTTTTTTTTTAGTGTGTATACCTCAAGTATTCCCTCTGATGAATACCATGGTTCCATGCAATCAAATCATTACCATAAACAACCCACTTCAACCAATTGGCATCACCTCAGTAGGGACACAGCAATCATCCACACCAGGTTTGTGTTTGAACAGGTCAATGATATTTTTAAAAATGTCAGATATAAAGTGATTTGATAAGCATTTTGTGTTTGTCTTGTGTTCTAGGTGTAGCATCTGTGTCCATAGTTCCTGCAGTTTCTCACCCGGTTGGAGTGGAAAATCCCCTTCCATTATTGCAGCCTCAGTTTATCAAGATTACAAACAGTCCTGTTAATATAAACAAACAAGGTAAGTTACCTTGGTTGGTATAGTCATTTATTCAATCTGTTGAAAAAGTTTACTACATTAAGTATGGAACGTCAGTATGGACACCCGTTTCCGCCACTGAATAAAAAAAAGTGCAACTTATAAAGATGTAAACTCACAATTATGACTTTTTTTTTCTCAGAATTGCAAGCTTATGTCTTGAAATTCTGCCTTGGGATTTATAACTCACATTTGTGAGTTTATAACTCACAGTTCTGAGAGAAGTCAGAATTGCTGGATAAAAACATGCAATTCTGATGTTTTTCCTCACAGTTGAGTTTATATTTCACAATTTAGACTATAACTTGCAATTGTGTGTTATAAAGTAAGAATTGTGATATAAACTTGCAGTTCTGAGAAATAAAGTCAGAATTGCCAGATGTGAACTTGCAGTTGACTTTTTTTTCTCAATTGCAAGTTCATATCTTGAAATTCTGACTTTATAACACACAATTGCAAGTTATAAAGTCAAAATTCTGAGATATAGTCACAGTTGTAAGAAAATAGTCTTTCCCTCAGAAATGGTCTTTATAACGCCTTTATGAGTTTATATCTCACAGTTCTGAGAAAGTAAGTCAGAATTGCAAGATATAAACTCATTTCTGAGAGAAATTCACATATATATTTCTGGCTATAACTTGCAGTTGCATGGAATAAAGTCAGAATTGTGTGATATAAATTTGCAATTCTGAGAATTGCAAGATGTAAACTCGCAATTGACGACTTCTCAGAATTGCAAGTTTATATCTCGAAATTCTGATGTTTTAACACGTAGTTGTGAGTTATAAAGTCATAATGGTAAGATAAATTTGAAATTGTAAGAAAATTGTTTCCTCAGTTTTGAGGAAAAAGTCAATTGCTAGATATAAACTTGCAATTCTAATGTTTTTCTCGCAGTTTATATTTCAAAATTCTGACTATAACTTTTAATTGTGTGTTATAAAATGAGAATTATGTGACAAACATGCAATTCTGAGAAATAAAGTCACAATTCTGAGAAATTAGATCAGAATTGCAAGTTGTAAACTTGTAATTATGACTTTATATAAAAATTCTGACTTTATAACACGCTATTGTAATTAAGAATTGAGTAAAAGTAGTCTTTTTTTTTTTAATGAAAATAGTCTTTCCCCTCATAATTTGGATTTATAACTCATTTGTGAGTTTCTCTCACAGTTCTGAAAATATAAGTCAGAATTGTGAGATATAAACTCAATTGTGGGAAAAAGTCAGAATTCTGGTGCAATTCAGTTTACATTTCACAGTTCTGACTATAACTTGCAATTGCGTATTATCAAGTCAGAATTTGAAGATATAAACTTGCAAATACGAGAAAAAAGTCAAAATTGTGATTCTGATTTCTCAGTTTATATCACGCAATTTTGAAAAATAAGTCTGAATTGCAAGTTTATGTATCAAATTTCTGAGTTTCTTAGAATTATGAGAAAAGTCACAATTATATTATTTTATTATTATTGTTTTTTTTTTTTTTTTTGTTTTTTGGATTCAGTAGTGAAAATGGGCTTCCATACTTCAGTGATATTCATATGGCTAAAATGTCTTTATTGTATTATTCCTCATTTCAGTGGATTCTGCCAAACTTCCAAATATCACCAACGTTATTTCTCTGGTTCCACCAGCTGAGAATCTGGTAATACCACAGAAAGTTGTGGAAAATGCATCTGTTGTCCAGACACAGTCAACATCTGTCTCTGCACCTGTGGAGAATCAGCAGAATCCCTCCGATGTTAAAACTCTTGATTCAGAGGAAAGGGTGGTTGTGGATGATCCCCAATCCAAGGATGCCCCCAAAAAACCTGTTGGAGAAGACGAGAACAGTGCATCTGTTACTTCATCCAACCAGGACAGACCAGACAAGAAAAGTCCGGATGACAGCAGCGACCCTGAGGATGAAAATCTGATGTCTTTGCTAGATGAACTCGTTCTCCTTAGCCAGCAGCTGAGTAATGAAGATGAAGATCAGAGAATTGTCGTGCCAGGCGAGGTACAGTCATGTTCGGACAAGCAGGCAGATCCAGAACGAGATGATGATCGTGCTCTTAGTCCCTTGTTTCTAACTCTGGATGAAGATCTGATGTCTCCAGACTCTAAAGATGAAATTGATATCCCACCCAAAGTGGATGACTTGGTCAAAGTCATTTTTGGATCAGATTCGCCGTCGGTTTCATCCGAATCTGGGGTTGCACCGTCAACAAATGTTCAAAGTCCCACAGCGTGCAGCGTTAAAGGTGATGCCCCTACTCCGCCACCTCTGTTGCACATGAAAGCTGCATGTGAGGCTGCATCGGGCCAGTCTGCCAATGAAGGATCCGGTGTGACATGGCGGCCGATGCCTAAACTGGTTCCTCTTGGGTTAAAGGCTCAAGATACTGTTGTGAATAAAGTGACGGGCTCCCCAGTTCTCAAATCGGACTCAAATGAGGAAGATGTTCATTGATCACAAATGTGATCGACCAATCAATGAATCAGGTATAGCTGCTGCTCACGTATAACACATTTATGTACAGATAGGAGTTTTTGTTTCTGATGTATTTATTGTTTGTTTGCTGAATAAGTCCTGCTGCCGTGGGCACCACCTATTGTGCCTCTGGTAAATCCAAAGATGTGTTGTTGTTTTTTTGTTTTTTTTAAACAACTCAATACTTTAGACTCAAAACTACTAGACTAGCAAGATGTCTGACTGGTTTTGCTAGCCATTATCTATCCACTCTTTGTGGCAATAGTTGTGAACGAAGCTGTTTACTCATCCTAATCTCCATATTGGAGCATGTTGGTTTTTTTCCCATTGGAGTTCATTAAGAAAATAAAAAGTTTACTTGATCGTTAAACATAGGATTCTTTCTCCATTAGCGCAAAGAAGGTGAAGCTGATCATAATAGTTTGCGATGGGGATTTTGTGGAATCATTAGGGTGGATTTCCAGGCAACCTTTGTAGGAATGATTAAATTTGCCCAGTGACTTTTAACAGTAAAGCCAGTTCACCCTTAAGTTTATCTGCTAATGAGTTTAGGCAAATGTCATTGTCTTGCATCAACACCGCATTACATCAGTGCATGTTAAGGCAATAATAGATGTTAAATTCAGTACAAACAATCTGTGTTCTTGTTACAGATAAGCTAGCTTATGTACACAAAACTTTATATCTTACGTTGAGTGCCTTTCAAAAGGTTCTTCTGTATGCATATTGGAACGCAGGTTTGTTGTAATAGGGAATAGTAAACCTATCACAATAGCATTGGGAGCTTAGGAATTAAAACAGGATGTAGTGAGGTTTATTCTGATGCGTTAGTACTGCGGTTTTAATCCTTTTGTCTTTTTGTTTGTTTCGAAAGTAATCGGTGAAGTTTGAGTGCAGTCAGGTGAACATTTTAGTTGAGAAACCTCATATTGTCCCTCATATTATTCCCCACCTCAACAGCAACATAAATTACGTCTAAAGCATTTCAAATGGTTGTAATGCAATTTTCACACTTCCAGTGAGGTGGTTAACTTTGAAAACCCTCAGTTTAAGCTTACAAATGTAGTAATCACTATGCAATTGTTTTGCTTTAGATTTAGACAAAACAGGTACAGAAAACTACACAGGAACATAAAAAGCTACGTAAAACAAGATGCAGTCACTGTTTATGTTCATGTATATATTTAATGCTACACTGGTTTATTTTGTAAATATGTTAGCTTGTTAAAAGTCTGTATATTGGCTGATATAACCTTTCTTGGATATTGTAAATATGTAAAATCTATTCCTTTTGTTAGTCTGCAAACTGTCTGTTAAAAACTTATTTTTTATATGCTGTAAATCAGTGCGCTCTTACCTTTGTAAAGGAGATGAATGTCTTTTTGAGTCAATAAAAATGTAAACAAGTCAATGAAAGTAAATGTTTTTACATTTATTCATAAAAATGTAATGAATTTGGGCATTGTGGGTGATTAAAAAGCAAGATTGAAAAGAGGTTTTCATTAGGGCTGCAGAACGATTAATCACGATTAATAGCATTTAAAATAAAAGTTTGTTTACATATTATATGTTTGTACTGTGTATATTTTTATATATATATATATATATATATACACGTATATATATTAAGGAATAAAATTATTTATATATAAAATGTAATTTATATGATATGTAAATAAGTATAACTATATGTATGTGTGTGTGTATATATATATATATATATATATATATATATATATATATATAAAAATATATACATATACATTATATATATATATAATGTATATATAATGTATATGTATATATATGTTTTTTTTTTACAAATTTGCTGAACTGTACCATACATTTGTCCTATGGTATTGCAGCAAAATTTAAGGAAAAAAACTCATAATATATAAATAGCCTGAGAAAGATTTATCTTCATTGTTAGACACTTATTTTCATATAGTGTTATTTCATGTGAAATTATAATTAACATTATTTTTTCCCCATGACTTATTGCACAATTTCAAGACAAACCTTGCTGTCATCTGTTCAAAACTTCTGAAAATTAAACCATTTTAAGATGAGAGATATTTCTATCAACCCTATTGCAACTTTATTTATTTTTTTTTTAAAGATATTTTGAGATAAAAAGCAAATTTGTGGTTCTTTTATGTGTCACTATAGGACATTGTGTCACACTAAAGGACAGAAATGGTAGTTATTAAAGTATTTCTTCTTAAAGGATACTTATATATACTCTGGCTTAGTCTAGAATGTACTCCTTTGAGATCAGATGTGTTGCATTTTTTGTTGATTTTTTTTCATAAGAATGTATTTTGCATTTGCCAGTTATAAATATAAATGCTCAAGATAATAAATAAATGATATAAATGAAAGTTATAAATGAAAATGCTCAAGTTCATTAAAGCATAATTTACTCACTAAAGCATATTTTATTCACATAAATAATAACAAATGCAAGTTTGTTACTCTAACAAGGTTGTTGAAAGATATTAAAACTAAACTGGCAAAATGGACAATTCCAGCAATCTTAAAATAAAAATATGGTCACTTCAGCTTTTGATGCTTTTGGGAAATGTAGCCCACGTCACTATTAACAAGTTGTCCAAAAACACAGAAGCAGCATTTGATTTGACATTTAATCTAGTCTTTAGACAATTACAGAAGCAGTTAATTATCAACTCGTGGTCTTTACCTTGCACACAACTCCCAAGAGCAAATACATATGTATTTCAAGGAGGGATCAGAGTTGATATACAGCAGTTGACAAATGGGTGTAGTCAAACCTCTTTCAGCTTTCTCAAGGTAAGCTCCATCCATTCTTTAATGCACAATTTCCTTAATGTATTGTATAAGATGAGTGAGAATGAAATTGCGATTGAGTTCAGCATCCAGACCAATTGTTGTTGGGAAGCTAATTATTAATAATAATTTACAAGAGGTAGGTAACTAACCATGCCTTTTTCCTCTTAGAAAGAATATAGACCAAGCATAAGAAATGTCGGCAGTAAACAACAGTTCTTATTGGGCTTGGAACTGCACCTATCCTAGTGAATTGGCCCTTCCTTTGGTTCCCTACATGGACTGTCCCTCCAACCGCATGTATGCCTCCAACTTCATACCTATTGTCTTCTACACACTTTCCATCTTTGGAACAGTTGGAAACCTCTGGAGCCTTTGGGCTTGCCTGCGGCCCTCCCAACCTTGGAGTATTGGGTCCATTGGTGTACTAAACCTGGCTCTTTGTGACCTTGCTTATTTGGCATCTATGGGACCCTGGGCTGCCTACATTAGCTCTGACTACCATTGGAAAATTGGCCGTTCGCTCTGCGTCGTGGTGAAAATATTATACTTCGGCGGGTTGACGTCTAGTACCATGTTCATCTGCGCCATCAGCACTGACCGCTTCCTTGCAATTGTCTTCCCTCTAGAGTCCCGGATGATCCGGACACCTCGGAACAGCGCACTGGTTTCGCTTCTACTCTGGGCGATCACCGGCCTCTTCATCTACTTCAGTTATCCTAACATTCTCTACTGGGTTAGGAAGGATGGCATCCATGTGTGTGGAGCGGTGGTGATCTCCAGGTTCAGGACCACTGAAGCAACCTACAATCTCCTGTCCTATTACTCCATTCAGGTTTCTGTTCCACTGCTCCTCATCATTCCCTCCTATGTGAAGATAATTTCCCGGATGAAGCAGTCAAGGCAACAGTGGGGCCCAGGCAACATGCAAGGCCTGGACAAGACCATCTGGCTGATTGCCGTTTTCATTGCCAACTTCTTGGTTTGTTGGGTGCCAGGGCAGCTGCTTCATATCATCGCCTGTATCATTTTCTTCAGTTTGGATCACTGCAAAAACGCTTGCTGGGTTGCATGGGTGGTCAACCTGCTCTCTGAAGCATCACAGATACTGTACTGTCTCAATGCATGTCTCGATCCTTTAATTTTCCACATGCAGCAGGGACACTGTGAACTCTTCGTGTTGGCAAATTGGGTTAGAAAGGTCTTAAAGGTAAGTAAGAAGCAAGATTTGGAAGGGACTTCAGAAGAACCTACCAGTGTGTTCCAACTTAATGGTGGTTCCAAAGACAGAACGGGAAAAATTCAAAACAATAAAAACATTAAAAAATGATATATTTTAAAAGACCACCGACACTGGTCTAGTTGCACAATTGTGGGTTGATGCATTTAATGTTTTCATGTTCTCAAGCTTATTTCCAGTGTAATTCCCTGTAATGTAACCATTTATGTAAATTTTTTTCTTACTGATGTAGTAGTTTCTTATAGTTAAAAGGTGTATCTTGTATCTGTGTATGTCTGACTCTCAGTTTCAATTGTCAAATGAGTTCTATCAACTTAAATTGCTCTAAAGGTTGCCATATACTATGTGCTAGTCAGGTTATGTTTACTGTTCAAGAAAAAAAAAAATTCCTAAGGTACTTCTTGGCATCACTAGATGGCAGACTTGATGTATAAAAATAAGTATTCACCAGCAATAATTCAGTCCAACAAATAAATGTTATTACTAACAGTGATAAATCTGTTGAATTTTTAAGCAGTTGCTTTTTTCAGTCTGAATGGCACAGGGGCCTGAATTTGTTCTTCATAAATCTCTATTTGCCAGCCATAGATACCCTTCAATGTTCATCATGCATGGGGATTTATGACATCTCCTTGTTGTCTTTCCATTAGAGCATTGGAAAGTGTATATTACAATGTTTATGTTTATGGAAAGCTACATGGATATCACAGAATGACACATGTCTAGAGTGGAGAATTGCAACCATGCAGTTTTTACATTGGAACCGCTTCTGTAAAATGCAAAGGACATTTATGCAGGTTTATTGCTGGTACATTTGAGCTTAGACAAGCTTAAACCACCTACCAAGTTGCAAAACGAAGTTACCATCTTAACTGGATTTTCCAGCTGGGGAAATGAATATGATAAGGCCACAATTTTCTGTTCTACTGTAAGTCCTATTATTTGTAAACGGACATTAAAATAAACACTTTGCCTTAAGTAAACGAACTGCATACACCTTAGCTAAACACTGTAGCATCACACAACCGCCCATATGTGCAGTAAAATCCATCTAGTTGTCATACGTGATATGTGTATTTAACGTATACTATGGCTAAGGCTAATTTTAATATTAATTAACTAAAACTCGCGTTAATTCGTAACCTTTCTGGGGTATCAATACACGTCATTGTATTCATATTCAGGAGGCAAGCGTTCCCCCATAGAAGAAATCGTTCATTGGTCAGCTACCTTGCGCCCGCCTCCCCACGTCATCCTTTCAGCCAATCAGAAAAGCTGAGTGAAACAAACGTCGCACTGCTTAATTAATATTCATGAGATTTGCCTTTACAGTAGTAGGATTTGTAAATACACACACCGTACCGGTGAAGGTATCACGGCTGGAGGTGATTTGCGGAGCTTTCAGACCGGCTCGCCGTCAAACTGCTGACTCTAAACACGAAACATGGTCCATTTTAACAAATGGACGTTAGTGAGGAGCGCGTCGCTCACCGACAGGACTACCGCACGGGATTTAAAGCTCCAATAGTGGCTCGCGATGACGGTGGATTGGTTTAGTATATGAAATAAAAGCCTGTGAACGGATCATGGCTTGTTTTAAACGCGTATCGTTTAATTGATTACCGACAGTGATTGTAGAGCGAAGGGCTTCAGCTGCCCTGCCGCCGTTTGTTTGTTTGCTTGCTGGAAACATTTACTCAACACACCAAATCAAGATGACAGTGGAAAATACAACTATCAAAAGTCGGATTAAAAATCTGCTCCGCTCGCCTTCCATTAAATTGAGAAGAAGTAAACCTGGGAACAACAAAGAGAATCTCAGTAATAAGGTACTGTATGACACGAAGCATGTATGGAATCTGTATCTGCAGTTGCCTGCAAATGTATCCTAACAGGATAGCTGTGATTTTCTGCAGTTTAATGCAAGGTGACAGTGAATTGGCACTGATATGTCAGAATGTTTCCAGGGTTTGTTATGCAAACTCTACAAAGGAATACTGTGGCTCTGTCAGTACAATGCAACAGCATGAAGACTGTAAAATTCACTGACCTATATTTGCCACATGTCACAAATAATTTCAAGCCCTGGTAAATGGCATGCACAATTAAAAAAAAAAATGTGTGTGTGTATATATATATATATATATATATATATATAATGTAATATAAATGAGAAAATATATTGCACAAATATGCAATGCAATATACATGTCTCTAATTTAAACAGTCAGTTTATAATATCGTAGGCTATAGTATAATTTAATATTGGGTGCCTTTTCAGTTTGGGGATTAGGGATAATTTTAAGGGCACCTTTTATTCAGTATATAATATAATTAAAAAATTCAAGCAGTGGTCAAGTGCATGTTGTGAAAATATAATGCACTTGAAAATATTTCATAGTGTGCATATAATATGTGTCCCTGGACTACAAAACAAGCCATAAGAGTCAATTTTTTGAAATTGAGATTTATACATCTTCTAAATGATGGACAATATTTGGCCAAGATACAACTATTTGAAAATCTGGAATCTGAGGGTGCAAAAAAAAGAAAAAAAATCTAAATATTAAGCAAATCGCCTTTAAAGTTGTCCAAATGAAGTTCTTAGCTCTGCAAATTACTAATCAAAAATTAAGTTTTGATATACTTGCAGTAGGAAATTTACAAAATATCTTCATGGAAGATGATCTTTACTTAATTTCCTAATGATTTTTGGCATAAAAGAAAAATGGATAATTTTGACCCATGCAATGTATTTTTGCCTATTGCTACAAATATACCCATGCTACTTACGGTTTTGTGGTTTAGGGATAAGGTTATAGTGTGTATTTTCACAGACAAGTGTGGATAGATTTTCCGCCTCAAACTCTACACTTGTTATTGTTTCAATCATGACACTTTGCATGCATGCATCTCTTGCATATAGGTGTGCAATGCATTTCTTATTCTTTGAATATGAGACTGCTCTTGTTATTGTAACTGTAACTATTATTGTGTCAAAGTAGTCATCCCTGACTGTTGCATTCCATTCAGATTGCCTGTTTACTGCTGCAGACCCTTGGATGACTGTACTTCCCTTCCATACACAGGAGCACTGTGACTTTATGATTGTTGAGACTGTTTTGCAACTAAGAAGAACGCCTTGAATAACTCCGAGACCTCAGCTGCATATGATTTGTTGCTCATAAATTACACACTGTTGTTCACACTAGCACATGCATTTTCAGTAACCAAATCCATGTCTATATGGAATGTTTTTACCAGTTGGTATTATGGAGTTCATAGTGCTGCTGGTATTATTGTTCAACTTATGCCCCTAACATTAAACTTTAAAGGATTATTAAAGTTTATTATGAAAGGAATAGCTCACCAAAAATTGAAATTTCTCGGGCCATCCAAGATGTAGATCAGATCAGATTTGGAGAAATTTAGCGTTACATCACTTGCTCACCAATGGATCCTCTGCAGTGAATTGGTGCCACCAGAATGAGAGTCCAAACATCATCACAATAATCCACAAGTAATCCACACGACACCAATCCATCAATTAACATTTTGCGAAGTGAAAAGCTGCATGTTAATAAGAAACAAATCCACCATTAAGGCTTAAAAAAAAAAAGTAAAATCATTGCTTCTGGGCAAAATATGACATCTATAATCTATAATAACACTTTCTCCTGTGAAAAATCCATCCCCTCTTGTCCCCTCACATCAAAATTTTTCTATTTGACATATTTAGATGTCTAGACCTGTTTTTCGCTCGTAAACGGTGTTTGATCTGTGCATATTTCTCTGATATTATGGATAGAAAACTGTATTTTGACCATATTTTTATCAGAAGCAACAGTATGCGGACAAAAACATTATAATGATGAATTAGTTTATTACAAACTTGTAGCTTTTCACTTTAATTGCAAAATTTCTTCTCTGTTCAAATAAAGAACCAAACTCTTCTACATCTTGGATGGCCTCTGGATGTAAAACATTTCAGCAAATGTTCAATTTTACACTGAAATGTTTGCTATTAGCTTTCTAAGTGATTAGATTAATGCTTTTCGATTGTCTGGTGGGAAATTTTGTTCAAAAGACTTATAATGAAGGAGGGACCCAGACTGTGGGGCCAGAATATAATAAGCAATTTTAAACATTTGTGACCTGTATTTGTAGCAATAGCCAACAATACATTGTATGGGTCAAAATTATCAATTTTTCTTTTATGCCAAATATCATTAGGATATTAATTAAATATTATGTTCTATTACAATAATTTTGTAAATTTCCTACCATAAAAATATCAAAACTTTAATTTTTTATTAGTAATATGCATTGCTAAGTCGATTTTTTTTTTTTTTTTTATTTTGATTTTTTTAAGCACCCTTAGATTCAAGATTTTCAAGCTTCTAGGCCAAATATTGTCCTATCCTAACAAACCATTCAAAAAATTGACCCTTATGGTTTTGTGGTCCAGGGTCACATTTATGCTTACTGAATGGTTGCAAATCGCAATAATATTAAAAAGGCTAATTTAATGTTGAATCGGTCAAAGAAGACACCTTCTGCAATTAAATCTAATGCATAAAATGTGCAATTCACAGTGGTACTATTAGAGTATGTGATGATGACTATTCTCGAGACAATATCTTGTACATACTACCATTTAAGCGCTATGCAGAAGAGACAGTCAAGGTGCCTTTGTTTCATACAAAAGAGCAGATCTGTCTCTCTCGTTGCCTAAAGCGCTTGAAGAATCTCTGGTGTATGGATCTAGACAAAGGCATCTGAGCTTTTTGTAAGACTACACATCAGTTCAGGGCTCTATTTTCCACGGTTTACACGCTGTATGAAAATCAAAGCCGTTCCTCCAGGTGCTGTACAGTTCATTGACTCCTGGCTCAAGGACTTTGCTGATCTCCGAGGATCTGACATACAGCGATTGCAAGAAAGTTTCTGGAAAAGTACATGACACAGCTGTCGGTTTAGAAATTCCCATTAGAGAACGAGAAATGGTTTAAAAACAGCATGCATTTGAAAACGAGCTCTTTTTTTCCGTTGTTCCAGCGCTTGGAGACACTAATATAGTGGATATATGGAGGTCTGTCAAAATGTCTTTGGAAAGATGATAAATCAAAGCAACAACCACAATTATAGTGTTTTTATATCAGCATGTTCAGCACTATTTGTGGTGAGGCTACATTCAGCTTACGGTAGGGTAATGAATGTACATACGTAGCATTTGAAGTCTAAACGCTGACTTCAGCTTATGGATTTCTTGAAACCTGCAGTTTTGAGGGATAAAACAGCATGGAAAGACTCTTATAAACGCATACAGTGAGGAAATGGTCAAAGAGGACTAATTAGAGGAGACCACTTCCATACACCAGGTGTTGTTCCTTTCATTTCTCCACTGTCCTGTACTTAAAGTGGCCATGACTGATGTGAGAGAGTGTCCTCAGCTTGGATATGGCCAAGCTTGCTTTGAAGAGATCCATAGAATAATCCATAGAATAAAGGAATAAGATGTCGAAGACAGGTGCAGATGTTCAGTAAACTGTTTTTTATATGATGTTGCACTTAGTGCATGTGCATTCCTCATTGTTTTTGCTAGATTGTTAGTATGCATTATTATGTATTCATCTTATACTCATTACACAATCTTTGTAATTATGATGTAACAACTTAGTGTAATTGCTGGCTGTTTTACAGAAAAAATGCATTTAAAGCACATTATAAATTAGTATTAGTCAAAGCTTAATTTAATGTGGACACTGTAATGGAAATGCCTTTGAAACAATACCGAGCCTGTTTAGTGTTTGCAGATTTGTGCATTTTATATTTAAGCTTGTTTTTGTGCTTTGCCGTGTTGCCTTAAGTTTGAACAGTTCAGCACTACTTAAAGCCTCATGGAAATTTCTAGCTCATAATTTCCATTTAAGATGACAACACCACTTCGGAGCATTAGGTTGGAGTCAATCTGTACTTTGGGCATTTAAAGTCTCTCAGGTTCTTTAAACAAAGTCTTGGATAATAAACTATTTTATATGTGGTCTTTATCCAAGTGAATTTGTTTCACATCAGCAGTTGTGCTGCTGTAATTTACCAACTGAATTGTTAATCTCTCACTGACTAAACAGATGTCTATTGTACAATCACATCATTTACATGCAGTTATACACTTTATAATTAACCATATAATAATAGAACACTTACGTAATTTATGTGGTTGAAATTGTGCTCACACCAAAATTAGTTTTTCCTGTTTTTGTTTTGTTTTTTAAATATTTTTAAAATAAATTTTTGGTTCTTTTCATATGAAATCATTTTATGTGATTTCTCACTTTTCATTTAGATGTCCAATTTAAATATAAATTAGATTAATTCATATATTTAATTTATATTTGAGATATTTTTAAATTGTTTGTATTTAAGTTATATATATTTAATTTATATTCCAGATATTTTAAAATGTTTATGATTTATATATTTAAAATGTTCTATTTTAGTTTATCTTTATTTAAAAATATTTTAATGAATTTTAATTTATATTTAATCTGTATTTTCATTTAGATTTTTTATTTATGTAAAATATTTACATTTATTCTAATTTAAATATTTAATTTGTATATTGTTGATATTCAACAGTAATTAAGTATTCAGACATTCAAATAATGTTGCAGGTGTAAAAGCTGAACTGATACATTATTTCATTTCATGTGACATTAAAGGCTCTTTGTAACTTTTTACATTTTTCTATTCCACAGGTGACTTTGGAGAAAGTCCTGGGAATCACTTCCGCTGGGAATCGTGCTTTGGCGTGTGACCCACATTCGGGACTGGTTGCCTACCCAGCCGGGTGAGTAACTGCGCTTCACACGATAAGGCATGTTTTTAAGCAATTGTTTGTGACACATGCCTAAATAACCAGGTGAATGTAGTCAATGGAATGATGATCTTTGACAGTGAGTCAGATCTCATTTTGGAGTTAGTCACATAAAAGTGGTTCATTTTGTAGCACATTGCTAAAAACAGAGCTTGGTGAGTCACATAAATATCCTTGTTCAGCATAAGCGATGCAGGAACTTCCTATTGGCAAAAGAAACCATAGAGAGGAAAAGAAGAGAGATAAGAGTCTGATAACAGATGAGTGACCTCTAAGGGAAATTAGGTGTGGTACAAACAGGAAGTGCAGGATCTGAAAGAGATTTTTGAGTGTGTGCTTCAGACACGACCTACAAACTCCTGAGAGTTAGTCTAACATTTTACACAGACAGTCCGGCTCACGAAACATCCTGTAGATGCTCGGTTCATTCTCCAAAGCAGCTTAATTTAGATATTTTTGCCATGCAAATGGACTGAATTAGGGCAGTGCCAAGAATAAAAATTACTTTGGCTATTCCATCTCTGGAAAGTGCACCTGGTCTGTGATTTATAGTAGAACACATCTGCATTATTACAGTCATGTCATGTTTTTCTGTCACGCACAAGAGCAATACCACAGTGATCTTTTAATTTTTTTTGTAAGGGTCATCAAATGCCAAACACGTATATAATATTCTTCATATTTCGTCTTCAGGCATTAGAAAAACTATTATGTCTTTCAGTTTGTATAGATTAAATGGAATGGATTACAGTTTTACTTTAAGGATCCAGTAATGCTGTCTATGTATATAAAGGTGAAAAACCTTCCTCTACTCATCACATGGTGCTTGTAATCTGATTAACTAGTTAAGCTTCTCTGAATTAAATTCCTAACTCTCTGTTGCCATAACATGTTGTCGTCTTAATAAAGAGGTGAAGTTTGGAAATTAAGTATTAATGTACTATATATGTACACAACTTTTCAAATGTTTGGTATTATTAAGATTTTAAAACTTTCATTCAGCATGGATGCATTCAGTTGATCAAAAGTGACAGTAAAAGCATCACTGAAATGATGAAACATTGAAAAAACATGTTTAAAAAAAACATAACTAAAGAATTAAACATGACCTGGCTAGAACCTTAAAGGGATAATTCTCTCAAAAATGAAAATTCTGTCATTAATTACTCACCCTCGTGTTGTTCCAAACCCATAAGACCTTTGTTCATCTTCAGAACACAAATTAAGATATTTTTGATCAAATCCAAAACCTTATGCGACGCCGTTTTAGCGGCACATAAAATAAAAAAAAAAAACGATTACAAGATTAAAGTTGTAATGTTTCGAGAGTAAAGTCGGAATATTTCGAGAGTGAAGTCTGAATGTTTCGAGAGTAAAGTCGGAATGTTTCAGAAGTAAAGTCAGAATGTTTCAAGAGTAAAGTCAGAATTACAAGAATAAAGGCGAATAAAGTTGAAAAAGTTTGAGAGGTCGAGAGAAAAGTCGGAATGTTTCCAGAGTAAAGTCGGAATGTTTCCAGAGTAAAGTCGGAATTACAAGAATAAAGGCGAATAAAGTTGAAAAAGTTTGAGAGTTCGAGAGTAAAAGTCGGAATGTTTCCAAAAAAGTCAAATTACAAGAATAAAGGCGAGAGTAAAGTCGAATGTTTCAAGAGTAAGTCAAATTACGAGAGTAAAGTCAGAATGTTTCAAGAGTAAAGTCAGATTACAAGAATAAAGGTAATAAAGTTGAAAGAGAGTTGAGTAAAGTCAGAATGTTTCAAGAGTAAAATTGAATTACAAGAATAAAGGCGAATAAAGTTGAAAAAGTTTGAGAGTTCGAGTAAAAGTCAGAATGTTTCAAGAGTAAAGTCAGAATTACAAGAATAAAAGAAAAGTTGAAAAGTTTGAGAGGTCGAGAGAAAAGTGAATGTTTCCAGAGTAAAGTGAATGTTTCCAGAGTAAAGTCGGAATTACAAGAATAAAGGCTAATAAAGTTGAAAAAGTTTGAGAGTTCGAGAGTAAAGTCGGAATGTTTCCAGAGTAAAGTCGTAATTACAAGAATAAAGACGAATAAAGTTGAAAAGGTTTGAGAGTAAAGTCAGAATGTTTCGAGAATAAAGTCAGAAGTAAAGTCAGAATTGCAAGAATAAAGGCGAATAAAGTTGAAAATTTTTGAGAGTTCGAGAGTAAAGTCAAAGCTGAGATTTTTGAATATCTCCTGGTGCTCCTAATCCGGGCCATTTGCATGCACAATTGGATGGAATATACTCTTAAAAAATATTATAACTTTAATCTCGTAATTGCTACGAATTAATTCTCGTAATTTTGACTTTATTCTAAAACAATTATTCGACTTTATTTGCAAAACATTTTGACTTTATTCTTGAAACACTTTGCCTTTATTCTAGTAATTTCGACTTTATTCTCAAAATATTTAGATTTTATTGTCATAATCTTAATATTAGATTTAATTTTTTTTTAAACATGGCACTAAAACATTGTTGTAGCTTTCTGACCCTACATAGACAGCAATATAACTACCGTGTTCAAGGCCCAGAAAGTCAGTAAGGACATCATTAAAGTAGTTCATTACGGTTGAACCACTGATGTCACATGGAGTATGTCCTATCTTTTTGGGCCTTGAACATTACGTTTCTGTCTATGCAGGGTCAGAAAGCTCTCGGATTTCATCAAAAATGTCCTTAATTGTGTTCCTAAGATAACCGAAAGTTTTATGGATTTGGAACGACACAAGGGTGAGTAATTAATGACAGAATATTTTTATTTTTGGGTGAACTGTCCCTTTAAGACAATAATACATTTTGAACAAACTGTACTTGTGTCCGCAATCTGTTGACTGCAGTGTAGGAAAGTAGAAGTGTTCTTTTTATTTTTAAAGCTCGCACAGCTTCCATAACAAACTCCACCCTATGCTAAGTCAGCAGTTTGATTGAGCCAAGCGAGCATTTGGTGCAGATGTCTTGGCTTGCTATAGGTAGGAAAATTAGCGCAGGCTTATGCAGCTGTCACAGATCCATTGACAGACCCCACATGTCTATGAGATACCGAGCCTGTTTTTTACGAGGGCCATGAAATGCATTTTTCTTGTTTAAATACTGCATTGATGCTGTAAACAAGTGCGAGGCTATCTGAGGTTGACTTTTATGGTGCTATAGTTCAACCGAGTGCATGTACTATTATATACAGTGTATATATGTACTAATATATACATATTTATATACAGGTACTGTAAATGGAAAGGTACCAAGTCTGCATTGTTGTAGTTATAGTCCTCTACAAATTGTCCGCAGCAGATGTTCCCCAGCAGTATGTTGTCATGCAGATTTAACTGTTTATGACCTCGGTTATCATCTGCTTTTAAGATCAATGAAGGGTTGGAATGCATTTAAAGCATCCGACCTTAAATCAAATCTTGGATTATTATTATTCAAATGAAATATGAATATTTTTTCAGGTCTAAAAGAGCAGCTAAGTCCATCTGGACTGTAGTGTATTAATTAAAGATGAGGGTTTCTTCAGGGAGTTGTCCTGTTTTCATGAATTGTACCTAAATTGGTACATTTGCGCAAGACTAGTTTAAGGACACTCTGGTTCTGTCTGCATGATCTCAGTATGTGTTACAGCTTTTGTAGTGAATATTCACACTAG
The DNA here is from genome assembly GCA_012976165.1 of Labeo catla. NCBI lineage: Eukaryota > Metazoa > Chordata > Actinopteri > Cypriniformes > Cyprinidae > Labeo > Labeo catla. The sequence goes on along the minus strand of VONZ01000057.1, from coordinate 458,056 downwards.
TAATTTTTGACAGATTTTATTTTTTATCAGATGAGGGGAAACTTGCTGGCCAGTATGATAGAAGATTTGGGTCATATGTGCAAAACCGCTGTAGCTACACACATTTTGTACCACTCAGCGTGTTTGTTGATAAATGCCACCATTCCACAGTGAATTTGTTTTTCTTTTAATTTTTATTATATTAACTAATTGTTTTAAAATTAGTTGTTTCAGTCTTGGTGTGAATAGATCATTCATTAGTAATTCATTTTGCTGTTTGGTTTTTAACCTTCACATTAAAACAGTAAGGAATGCAAAATGACAAGAAAAAGACTGTCAGTATATTTTATCTTTGCGTGCACCAGCAAATATATTTTTGTTGGACTATATAAATATTTCAGCTTTGCAATCACAGGAATAAATTACATTTTAAAATATATTAAAATAGAAAACATTTCTTTTAAATTGTAAAAATATTTCACAATATTACTGCATTTATGATCAACTAAATGCAGACTTGGTGAGCATAAGAAACTTTCTTTTTTTAAAACAATAAAATATCTTAATCATTACTTGAGGTTGACGATGCTTAATATCAGTGCCAATATTAGGCATTTTTATGGTTATCAGTATTATCATTTTCAAAACCGATTTGCGAATAAAATACTTTAAATGCATTTAAAGAAAGTATATTACTGTATTTTTGACCAAGTAGATGCAGACTTGGTAAGCATAAGAAACTTTCTTTTCAAAAACATTTCAAATATCTTAATTATTACTAGAGGTCGACGATGGTTATAGGTATCAGTCATTTTCAAGACCGATTTGCCAATAAAATACTGTCTTTAAATGCTTTTAAAGTATATTATTGTGTTTTTTGCTCAAGTAAATGCAGACTTGGTGAGCATTAGAAACTTTCTTTTTCAAAAACATTAAAATATATTAATTATTACTAGAGGTCAACGATGCCTAATATCGGCACCAATATTAAATTTATTAAATTTTTATGGTTATCGTTATCTGTCTTTTTCAAAACCGATTTACCGATAAATTACTATGAAAGCATTTAAAGAAAGTATATAACTGCAAATTTGATTAAGTAAATACAGACTTGGTGTGCATAAAAAACTTTCTTTTTCAAAAACATTAAAATATCTTAATTATTACAAGAGGTTGAATAGGTATTGGTATCGGCCATTTTTAAAAAAATCAGATTTACCGATAAAATACATTAAAAGCATTTAAAGAAAGTATATTACTGCTTTTTTGATCAAGTACATGCAGACTTGGTGAACATAAGAAACTTTCGAAACCATTAAAATATCTTGATTATTATTAGAGTTCAATGCTTAATATCGGTGCAAATATTAAGCATTTTTACGCTTCTCGGTATCGGACATTTTCAAAAACGATTTGCTAATAAAATACTTTAAAAGCAATTTAAAAAAGTATATTACTGCATTTTGATCAATTAAATGCAGACTTAATTATTACCAGAGATCGATGATGGTTATCAGTATCGGTCATTTTTGAAACCATTTTTGCAGATAAAATAAGCATTTAAGAAAGGTTTTTGTCAGAGCCCTTGTTAGTCTTAATTTTGACATTCATTTTTTTTATTTTTATAACAGGCATTTATATCAGTTATCGGTCTGCTTGATCTTATAATCGGCATTGGCCCTAAAAAACACGTCAGTCGACCCCTATTTCTTTTAATACAATAAAAAATCGTAATTATTTACTTTATATTACATATTACTTAAACTGTTCTCTTTGAGACTAGACGAGTATTCTAAAAAAAGTAAACAGTGTCATTTTTGATTTTACGTTGATTAAACATGGCTTTGCCATTGAGCGAACCATTTCATGCGCCTTTTCAAACAACCTGTCATGGTTCTTACAATGTTTTACAATGTTTTTACTCATAGTCTTGAGGGGAAATACCGTAAAACTCCATATTAGGCACTGTTGTACAGTATAATGGCAGTGTTCTCCTGAGGGCTGAATAGTTTATGTGTAGTTTAGGACCGAGTCTTCAGCAAAGCCTGGAAAAACAGGAAAAACCAGATGCAGACAATGAAAGCTGAGTGACATGTCGTGTTGATTCCTTAGCATTTTTGTTGTAGATGCATAGGAAGTTATGATTGCACCTGTTGTGCTTTAACATGCGTTGAAATCTCTTAGTGTAGCTCCCAGTGATGCAGGCACCACCAAAAAAAAAAAAAACGAATTACTTGCATGCGTTACAATCATTTTTATGTATGGAACACACGTACTGAAGTAAACGGATCAATTTATTGCAAATCTACAAGGTCATTTATAATAATAAGGCACCCTTGCTTAATTTATCCATTTCTGCATGCAGGAGCTTCACCGAACTGTATTCGAGTGTTTGAATGATGAATGAGTTCTGGTGTAATGCGGCGGTCACTGTAGAATAGATATGAGCGTAATGAATAAACGGCCCTCTGTGTTAATCAAAGATGCATGAAAATGTGTGTCAGAGTCTCTCTCGCCCTTGCGCGCTGCAGTAGAGTGGGTCAGTAGAGCTGAACGGACCAATGCGACGAGGAGAAATGAAAGAGAAAAGGATGACGGATGTGAGGAAGGAAGGAAAGGGTGACATGGCGTGAGTGAAAAAAGAGAGGAAGGTTGTAGGAATAGAGGTTGATTTAGCATTGCTGTGGTGTGTGTGGTCGTTCTCTCTGCTGCATTGCAGTATTCAGTGCTCGTGAGCCTCTCCGCCTCCACGCACACACACTCTCTAATGACATCTCACACACACGCATGCTCTGAGAGGAGAGCCGCAATCTAAAGACACCCGCGGGAATACAAAACAAGTAGAAAGCACTCATACTGGAGATTGTGTTAGGATAGATTAAAAGTAGCATTTTTATTGCCGTCATGTGCTTGAAAAAGGCTTGGTGGATAATAATTAAAAAATCCTAGTTGTGTTGTACACACTGTTGGCTTCTTGTAAGTGTTTAGAGGAGAACTGAATTCAGCTGAATTAAATTTATGTCAGTTTCTTTGCATACTGTGTTTTATCATGAGCGATTATATATTTAAACACAAATATAAGCATCACATGCAAAACACACACACACACAGAGTCATAGCATTTCCTCTAACCATCAATTTAACTCACTTGAAGGTCACTGCTGAAGGAGAATGCTATTTGCAGGGCCTGTGGAATCCCTTTACTAACATCCTCTTCCACAAGTACATGGTTAGTGATGTACTGCATACAAATGATGGTCATTTAAAGGAAGAAGAGTTGCTGTGTGTGATCCTAGATAGCAGTTTCTTATCAAAACTAATTTTTACAAGTTGCAAATTATATTAAAAGCAACATATACATATATATATATATATATATATATATATATATACATTGCTTTTTCATTTATTATTTTAATTTGCAACTTGTAAAAGTTAGTTTTGATAAGAAACTGCTATCTAGGATCACACACAGCAACTATATATATATATATATATAATATTTTTGAAATAAGTTTCTTGTGCTCACCAAGGCTGGATTTATCTAATTAAAATGCAGTAAAATCAGTAATATTGTGAAATATTATTACAATTTAAAATAGCTGTTTTCTATTTGAATACATTTATGTAATTTATTCCTGTGATGCAAAGCTGAATTTTCAGCATCATCACTCTTCTGTGTCACATGATCTCAGGATGATTTTAGGATTCTTTGATGAATACAAAGATCCAAAGATCAGCATTTATCTGAAATAAAAAGCTTTTGTAACATTATACACTATACCATTCAGAAGCTTGCAGTCAGTATATTTATGTTTTTTTTTTTATAAAAGTATTATAGAAATTAATACTTCTATAAAAGTATTATAGAAATTAATACTTTTATTCAGCAAGGATGCTTTAAATTGATCAAAAGTGATGATAAAGACATTTATAATGTAATAAAAGATTTCTATTTCAGATATATGCTGTTTTTTCTGAACTTTCTATTCATCAAAGAAACCAGAGAAAATACTGCTCAGCTGTTTTCAACATAATAATAATAATAATAATAATAATAATAATAATGTTTTTAAGCAGCAAATCAGAATATTAAAATGATTTCTGAAGGATCATGTGACTGGAGTAATGATGCTAAAAATTCAGCTTTGAAATCACAGGAATAAATTACATTTTAAAATACATTCAAATAGAAAAGTTATTTTAAATAGTAAAAATATTTCAAAATTTTACTGTTTTTGCTGCACTTTGGATAAATGCAGGCTTGGTGACTTGGAGACTTTTTTTTAAACATTAAAAATCTTACTGTTCAAAACTTTTAACTGGTAATGTGTGTGTGTGTGTGTGTGTGTGTGTGTGTGGTTATTTTTCTATATTTTTGCGATTGCGTTTGGTGACTATAGTGGCACAGGGCAGATAAGCGGGAAGGTTGCCTAAGCTCAGCATAGTAGCAGGTCATCCCTACGGTGCATAATCCTCTGCCATCTGAAAGCGTCCTGACTGCTGGGCCCAGACGCGCAGGATTAGGCCGTCCTGGTCACCATCTGTCTGCAGCAGAGGAGCGAACAGGCCGGGATCAATAGGGAGGTCGTGCTAATAGCCAGACTTACGGCTGGGCTCGGTCTTGGAAAGCAATACTCCTGGAAGTCTTTGATTGTGATGGGGAGTGATGTTGTGTGTGTGTGCCTCACCACCTGTCTGTGTTTTATCCCACTCACCAGATGGAGGAAGACTACAACTGTCCTTATTTACTGGCCACAACATTTGATCCGCCTCTTCTTGAACCTTGTACACACACACCATACACGTACACAAAACTGTCTACACCCAGAACAGTTGTGAAACCTGAGAGACCATAACACAAGCTGTTTGAGATCTGGTTATCTTTAGCCTCTGCCATACAACAGCTTTATGCTTGTTTTAAGTCCTTCCTAAAATGAATGTACAGTCTCTTGCTGTTTTGTATCACACTTGATGCTATTCATAATAATGCTGACTCAAATATTTAATTAGCATCCAGAAACCTGTTGCATTTGTCTAATCACTGGTAGCAGTCCACATTTAACTGGAATGCTAATTAGTAATGCTTACTAATTATTGTTGCTCTTACTTAAGATCAGGAGTTGGTTAAAATCTCTAACCTTAAAGGGATAGTTCACCCAAAAATAAAAATTGTGATAATTAAAATACACACCTGCATGTCGTTTCAAACCTAAGATGTTGGTTCATCTTCGGACCACAAATGAAAATATTTTTAATCAAATCTGTGAGCTTTCTGACCCTGCCTAGACAGCAATGCGACTGACACGTTCAAGGCCCAGAAAGATGGTAAGGATTGTTAAAATAGTCCACGTGACATCAGTGGTTCATCCGTAATTTTATGAAGCTACGAGAATACTTTTTGTGCACAAAGAAAACAAAAAAGATGACTATTTAACAATTTCTTCACTTCCGTTTCAGTCTTTGGCACACATTCTCTAGGTTGAGTACTAGGTTGAATAATTAATGACCGAATTTTCATTTTTGGATGCCTGTAAATACTATCCCTGTAAATATTAAACTTTAAGTTTCATATTATTTGTACTTTTTTTTTTATTATTATTATTATTATAATTTTTTTTGGGGTGGACAACAAACTGGGTGAAAAAAATATATATATATTTAAAATTTAGAATTACATAACTTGTTCATCAACAGATCCTCTGCAGTGAATGGGTGCCGTCAGAATGAGAGTCCAAACAGCTGATAAAAACATCACAATAAAACAACAAGTAATCCACAAGTCTATATAGTCTTTCAGTTAAGGTCTTATAAAGTGAAAGCTGCCTGTTTGTAAGACATTTTTAACTTTAAATAGTTACTTCTGGCTAAGTAAAAAGAAAGATATTTGAGAAACATCTCAAGTATTTTAATGCCAACCTGACAACAAACTTTGAATATTTGTGACGCTGGACCACAAAACCATAAGGGTCATAAGGGTCTTTTTGCATTGGTGTATGATTTGTTAAGGTAGGACAATATGTGGCTGAGATTCAGCTATTTGAAAATCTAGATTCTGAGGATGCAAAAAAATCTAAATATTGGGAAAAATCGCCTTTAAAGTTGTCCAAATGAAGTTCTTAGCAATGCATATTACTAATCAAAAATTAAGTTTTGATATATTTACAGTAGGAAATATACAAAATATTTTCATGGGACATGATCTTTACTTAATATCCTAATGATTTTGGCATCAATAATTTTGACCCATACAATGTATTTTTGGCTATTGCTACAAATATACCCGTTCTAGTAAGTTTTGTGGTCCAGGTTCATATTAGTCTAAAAGTTTTGGATATCCTCGTGTAGTTTGCCTTTTACATTTAACAAGCTGCTATCAAAATGTTATGCCGCTCTATCTGTTTATAATAGTCTGGCTATGGAGTATGAGACTGTATTATAGGGGGTTTTTCATGGCCTGAAATCATTGGAGCATGTAGGCATTTGTTCGATTTGTTCTCTACTACACTCCAATTGGCTTATTCGATTCCCTGCTAGGTGAGATAATGAGCTGGATCAGCTTTTTCCGGGCTGCAAGAAGCACATGATGGCACATGTGGGCCCTGCAGAGTTTCACAACAACAGCCAAAACATTTGCACACAAGAGCAATGGTTATTACTTGGTAACTTGTTTTACACAGAATCTCATGGTTCTTATAAACTTCCTCATTGCAGAGATTTGTTTCATAAAGTTGTCATGTTTGAAATGGTACAGTGACAGTCATATGATATCTGTCAAAACCTTCCTGAAAATGGCAGATTTTCATAGAAATTTGAGTTTAGCTGGGTTGAAACTGTATAGTGATGCATCTACTGTAAATAACTCTGTGGGAAAGTGTTCATGTTGTGTGTAGAGTAACATGAATCTTCTCGTTGGCTCTGGGCAGTCAATCTTCAGTCATACTCGAGTAGCTCTGTGAGAGTTTGGGCATTCTGCCCTCATTTCTCCTCTAGCTCTGCTCACTGGAAAGAAACAGCATTATTATCCCAGTTCAAAGATCTTCCCAAAGCAGAGATTTCTCTTCCATACTGAGAGAACAGGCTTCCGGGAGGAGATCTGGACGAGAGTCTGTGTTGAAATGCCGGCAGGAACACGCATCTTTCATTACAACAAAATATACTGAGTAACACAAACAGTGTTTTAGTTTAAGTTGTTGTTAATTCTGGTGGTGTTTTTGTCTAGATGCACATAGAATAAAATGTGAATCCTCGCCAAGATCTACACTGATTGTTTTCAGGTTAAGTTACAGATTTTGAACCTGTGCTCCAGTGTTGTTATTGTTAAACATACATTAGATGAAACATTACCAAAAGTACCAAAACTGGAAAAAAAAAAAGGCTAAATAAATATTTTTTTAAAATAAAAATTGTAAAAATTACAGAATCACATTATAATTACTAAAACTTACAAGTAAAATGAAACCTTAAAATATAAAAAAATAAAAGCTAATTCAAAATATTAATAAATTATAAAGAATACTAAAATAACACTGAAATTGTTTAACGAAAGCTTTCGTTTATATCAGCTCAAACAATAATGTTTATCCCACATCATCTCATAACATAAGCACTGAATTATTTTAAGAGTTTCCCTTCTGGTTTCTGTGAAACAGTGCTTTGGATGCTTTTATGGTTTATTTTTGAAAACAGAATCACGTCTTGAGACTTTATTAGGCACAATTTAATGTCTTGGTATGTTAGCTGACTAAATTCCACGTCTCTTGTTAGGGTTCATTTGCTGGCTCAACCTGGTGTAACCTTGTTTTCCAAGACAAGTGTTGTGGAAAAAAAACATGGTGCTAACCCTGTTGAAGATTACGCGAAGAAGTGGTGCGGTTGGCTTATTTATGTGACATTTAAGGCAGCTAAATATAAAACTGACCTCAATATAATGCAATAATTGATCATCATGCAGAAAATCTGGAACTCGTGCAAAAAAAAATGTTCCATCCGCCCAAAGATTTCATACGCAAAACTCAAACAAAGCTGAATAGTATGGAAGCCCGTTTCCACCACTGAATAAAAAATAAAAAAGGTTAATACGATTTTTTTATCTCACAATTATGACTTTTTCAGTAATGCATGCACTGTAAAAAACAATTTGTTGAGTCAACTTAAAATTTTGAGGCAGCCAGGTTACAAATTATTTTAAGTTCGGTCAACTCAAAAAAAGTTTATTCAACTTGAAATGTTAAATTATACTAAGTGACAACTCAGATATTTGATTTGAATCAACCTAAAATTTTAAGGCTAATTTTAAGCTGGGTTACTTACCCATCTGTTAAGTTTAGCAAACACAAATATCTAAGTTGTTACTTAGTACAATTCTGAAAAATAAAGTCACAACTGCGAGATATAATGTTGCAATTCTGACTTTATAACTCGCAATTGCAAAATCGGAATGGAATTTTTATCTCACAATTCTGACTTTTTTTTTGCAATTGTGACTCTATTTCTCAGAATTGCGAGTTTATATCTCACAATTCTGAGGAAAAAAAAGTCAGAATTGTGAGATAAAAAGTTGCAGTAAATTTTATTTATTTTCAATTCAGTGTCGGAAATGGGCTTCCATAGAATATACAGTTCAAAGATTTACTGTTTTTTTTTTTTTTTGTTAATTTGATGTTTTTATTTTAATTTTACTTAGTTTTAGTAATTTTGTTGTGTTTTTGTCATTTTTTTTTAGTAGTTGTATTATTATTATTATTTTTTTTTGTGTGTATATTTATGTCTACATAGTTCTTCTTTTTATTATTTTTTGAGTTTTAGTTTTAGTTTAGTACATCAAGATAAAATAAATCAAAATGAGAAATGCTGAAATACGCTTTATACTTATTTTATTTTAGGTAACATTTTGTTTTAATTTTAGTTTTAGTTAACTATAGCCCTAAATTTTTTTTTTTTGTCTGCTAACATTAGTCAATGCACTGTGAACTAACATTAACAAACAATTAACATTAAAAAAAGGCTGTAAAAATATTGTTTATTGTTAGTTCATGTTAATTAATATTAACAAAAAATACATTTATTGCAATTTCTAATATTTGAAGATGTATTAGTGTAGGTAGACATTTACATTAAACTTGATTAATAAATTCTGTAAAAATATTGTGCATTGTCGGTTTGTAATACCTAATGCATTAACTAAAGTTTACAAATATCCCATTTACTTGCTTTTGAGGTCAATGAAAGGTCTGAGTGTGGTTCATGAGTGAGTGGGCGGTCACATGTGTAAACACAAGGTCAGGCATATTTGCTGACTGTGCACTGATTCATATCAGCTTATTTTTGTAATGGGATGAGCTGTAGACGCTCTTACAACAGGCTTGCAATAGTCATTGATCCGAGGCCTGTCAATCCCATCAGCAGCTCGGCTTGTATATAGTGCAGGAGATCCATTAATGGTATTACTCGCCAACAATGAAGGTCTGCTCCTCCCTTGGTTTCCCTGTCTTTGGCATCAGTGGTTTATGGAGACATGAGTAATGTGCTATTGAAGCATGAGGTCATCTGTTCTGTCCATCTCTTGGTAGACGTGCTCGTAAAGCACAGCACTGGACGACAGAGAGGCTTTGAGTTGACGGATTCCAAACAGGCCTCTTCCTGTGGCCGGGGGGAGACCGAGCGCTCGTGTGGCTTTGTCTCGCTCATCTCTGCTACTGACACCAGAAGAAAGAGTGCCAGTGCACTCAGTTCTCTTTGTGTGTGTGTTGTTTAAATTGACCTGTAGAGCTGGACCTCAGCCAGTGGAAGAGACCTTTACTTTGAAGATATAGTTTCACCATGGCAGACGTTTGATTAGCTGTGTGATGCCTGATAGACTTTGCACATTAATTGTTTCTGTGTAATATTACCTCAGAAGAAGGGGCTTGTGTGTGTACATGTTTGTTTATTTATTTATTTATTTTATTTAGTTATTTTTTTCCTCCAATAATTATATTTTGAGTATAAATGAAAACATATTTAAAATCAAAATAAAATAAAAATTATTTTATAATTATTATCATCTATATAAGCTTATCTTCATCTTTATTTATTTACTTATTCACTTATTCCCATATGTATTATAGCTGTCGAACGATTACTTAATATATGTGTGTACTGCGTATATTTATTATGTATATATAAATACACACACATGCATGTATATATTTAAAAAAATATGTTGTTTTTATATTAAATATATTTATATAGAATATAAATTATATGAATATTAATATATACATGTAAATGACGTAAATATTTTCAAAATGTATGCTGAATCTGTGTGTATTTATATACACAGTACACACATAAATACCTATTTTGGATGCGATTAATCGCAATTAATCATTTGACAGCTCTTATATATTTTTTAGATCTTATACAGTACTATATTAATATATTAACAATTATATATTAATTTAAAATCTTGATAATTTATGATATATTAATTACATTATATAATATAAATACATTATATTTTATTCTATACATTTTTACTTTATTAATTTTGAAGATGGGAATTTTATAATAACTATAAATATAAAAACTGTTAATTTATGATGTATGTAATTTAATTAGATATTATAATATATACATTTTAAATTAAATAATTTATAATATATTAATTGTATAATAATTATTTATCTATATATGGTAGGGCTGTCAAACGATAAATCGCGATTAATCGCATACAAAATAAAAGTTTGAGTTTGCCTAATATGTGTGTGTACTGTGTGTAATTATTATGTATATATAATTTTTTTTAATATAATTTATATTATATATGAATAAAAAAATTGTACATAAATAACATATTTCTCTTAAATATATACATTCATTTGTGTTTTTGTATAAACATAACAATTACACACAGTACATACAAATATATTAGGCAAACTCAAACTTTTATTTTGTATGCGATTAATCGCGATTAATCGTTTGACAGCCCTAATATATGGTTACATCTGTCCATCTGTTCATCCAACTATCTGTTTATTTTTCTGTAACTGTATTTACATGCTTAGTGTAATTGCAATTTGTGTATTAGATTAGTGTACTAAGCTAAAGGGCGATTGACTCATCTCCTTTGGATGGCTGTGGAAATGCATGGCAGGGTGTTTTTGTTTTTCTAAAAACTGGTTGCGCTAACTGTCTCTGTATCAGCATTTTACTTTTAGTAGGTACTTATTTATTAATTAATTTATTTGTGGGAAATGTAGTCGTTTTTATTAGTCATCATTTTTCTGAGTGTACTACAGAGCAAATGAGTGTAGCAAATATGGAGGATTCTGCAGTGCTTATTGACGTATTTCCTTTGTGTTCTGTTTGTCTGACTGCCTTCCTTTTCTGTCTGCAGTACAGCAGGGCATTTCCCCGACCTGACATTGTCTCAGGCAGTCTTTATAGGACCAACTCTACAATACGTCCATATAAATGGCTGTAAAGGGCTTGTGTTTGTTTTTCATTCTTTGAAAAGGATTGCGATTGTTCCTGTATTTGGGAGATGAAAGACACAGAGGACGAGACCCAACTCTGTCACGCACTGCACACGTAAAACACAACACTCAAAAAATGTCAGATGGCAATATTATAGTACTTTGAGATATTGTGGTACTGCATGTTCACCAGAAACATAAAAACATGATTTTTACAGTACATAGTACTCCAAGGTACTTTAAAAAAAATAGCATGGTGTTTTCATGGTAACTGCTTTGAGAGATGACACATTGTTAAATGTTGACCTGCAAAATCAGGTATAATCATGAGTCAATTTGTGTCATTCTGTTTTTTCACTTGTGTCTAATTTCAGAAGTAGAAAACACCACTCTGTGATTTAGGTAGTGAAATTGTAGGCTTGTAGCTTAGTGGTCAAAAATCTAGGCTGCTAACCCAAAGGTTGTTATTGAGTAAGGCTCTGTAAGGGACTGTTACCATAGTAAAATGATAATGTTTTGGATTGGAAAGTGTTTGCTAAACAGCATTTTAATTTCCCATTTCTTTTGTCATTTTATAGGTGTGTGGTGGTGCTACTGAACCCTAAGAAAAACAAACAGCATCATATCCTCAATAGCTCCAGGTAAGACTTTCATACTGTTGTAACCATGCGTAACGTGGATAAATGTCACCTCCTATGGCTCATTAGTTGCACAAATGTACTGCATTCTTAAAAATAAAGGTGCTTTGGCACCTCTAACATCCATTAAAACCTTTCCATTCTGCAAAAGGTTCTTTATAGGGCTGAGTTTTGACACACATTTCACGAGTAGTTTTGATTTGATTCTGATTGACAAGCTTGCAATTTGATTCGATTTCCGACTCGATTTGATTATTTTGGATATATATCAGGTACATTACATTCCAAAATCTCTTAACAAATGCTGTAAAATATACATGAAAGTCAGTTGTACTACATTACTATAATATTGAAAGTTTTAAATTAACTTATTTGTATACAAACACTTAAATTACACTTAACACTGTAAAAAAAAAATTAGAATAATTTAAGTTTAGTCAACTCAAATAAGTTTAGTCAACTTGAAATGTGAAGTTGTACTAAGTGACCAGATGTTTGTGTTGACTAGCTGGGTAACAAAATATTTTAAGTTGAAACCACTTTTTTTTTTTACAGTGAATGACATTTTTAATAATAAAGTTACAGTTAGATAATTATATTTCTAATCCGTTTTTAAATTCACAAATTAAACATTGGAGAACAGTAAAAACTATAATGAAGAAGTTATATGGTGCAAACACAGTATTTAGCAAAATGCTCCTCTCGACAGTTCATTTGATCGAGTTTATGATCACAGAATATTTTTTTTCTGAGGCATATGTGACGTTACGTCACATTGTTTACGAACTGTTACACTGACGTCTTTGTGTGATTTGAAATACTGATTGAGTGATTATATGAGACAGGATTAGGATTTCGCTAAGTTTTATTCTTTCTTTTAACATACCTTTGGATGTTTATTCAAGTTTATTTGGTGCTGAAAAATGGTTAAAGCGGAGGAGACGATCAGTTTATGTGCTGCTGCTTGAACTGAGAAGTTACAGCGATCTGTCACTCCACATTTAACAGCGCCAAAAGGGAATTTATTGTAATAAAATGGACAGAGTTTGAAATCTGAGACTTTGTTTCATATCAAAAGTAACAAAGCACAAAGCTTATTTTGATTTATTGGATGAGAGGTGTGCTACAATGTTCCATTCGTTACCTGAAGACAGGCTAGACTAATCGATTAGTGGGACTTAAGAATCGATATTGTTTCGTAGAAATGAGAATCAATTAAAATCAAGATACTTTTCCCCAGCCCTAGTTTTTTATACATTCTTAAAAATAAAGGTTCATTATTGGCATCTGTGGTTCCATAAAGAACCTTCAACATCTGTGGAATGCCACAAATGTTATTTATATTACATTTAAATTTGGAATTCGTTATTTAAATTTAACATTTAAAATGTCCTCCACACTAAAAATGGTTCTGGTAAGAACTGTTAACTGAAAGTTCTTTATGGAACCCAGAATCACTGAAGAAAAAACTCTTTTAGAAGCTTTATTTTAAGAGTTCTTCAGATTATTAAAATGTTCTTCACACAAGAACTGTTTACTGAAAGGTTCTTCTGTGAACCCAGAATGGTTCTTCTATGGCACTGCTGTGAAAAGACCTTTTTGGAAGCTTTCTTTCTAAACAATTTAATACTTAATGACTGTTTTACCAAACTGGCTTACCAAAAACAAGCCCTCCTGCTACTGGTTGACCAAAAAGATAGTCCTGAGCCAAACCCATGCCATTGTTTATGCAAATATTGTAGTGTTGGGACGCTCAAACATATAATCATCACAAGCAATGGTTGACCAGACGGAGAGGAAGTCTCTCAAATAGCAGGTTGCATACACTTCAGCATTGTCTTAAATACTTCCGTCCACTCTCTCACAGGAAAACCATCACTACGGTCTCCTTCTCTCCTGATGGCAAATACGTGGTCACGGGCGAGGTGAGTACTCAATTCCTCAGTATATCCTCAGTGCTTTGTGGTTATATCACATGGTGTAGTAGGAAGTCATGAGCTTTGGAGCAGTATCTCATATTTAGATAAAGCTGATATCAGCGGGCTGTATGAAAATAATGTTCTCTATCTTGCAACTTCAGGCCTGAAATCCCTGTGGGCAGTGACTAAACATCAGTGTAATTTGTCTCTTGTCACAGTGGAGTCAAGTACAGACAAATGTGATAACTGTTGCTTTCCTTCCACAATGCTGCAGTACTAACGTTTGGATTAGAAGAGATTTATTGCCTTGACTGGAATATAGAAATCATGCAGAAGCATGCAAGTCATGTCCAGCTTGAAATAAAACACAGACACAAAGTTTTACAACCTTCAGAAGAAAAAATATATGATTGGAAAAAACAAGCCTATATAACAGCACATCACTGTTGCCAAGTCCGCTGTTTTCCTGCGGAATTGGGCTACTTTAACACTTTTGCCTCGGGTTGTTTTTCATATGATTTTGTCTATCAGGATTTGATTGGATCACCAGTTATTATTAATAGCATTTTTCCTTTTATGTGCATTTTCAAAAGTGCAATTTTCAAGGCTTTTAAACATTTATTTAATCAAATCGTGAGCATTTATGTAGTCAATATACTTTTTTGTAGCTCTGCTCAGTTCAGACGCATTTTTTTCAGCTAAAAATCACTTCCCAAAAATTAAGCCAAGAACTAAGCTACATTTTTTTATATTATTATTATTTTTTTTTTATTTTTTTTTATTAATAATTTTTTATTACGTTTTATTTACATTTTTAATTGCATTTAATTTTATTTATTTATTTTTTTTTTTTTTTTTTTTTTTTTGGTGAACTATCCCTTTAAGAATAACGTGCATTGATGAAGTGTCCATACTTCTGGTCATCTGGCATGACACTAATGAATAGAAACCATAATGTGGACAGTGATCAGAGCTGTTTGGACTTTGTTTGCAAGACTGAACATGAGCAGATCTTGTCTGCTTCTCTAATCCACTAAATCATGTGGACGGGTGATTTGTGTGTGTATGTGTGTGTGTTTGCACAAAAAAGTAATCCTTTCCTTTTGAGAGGACTTTCTTACTCCAGCGTGTGAAAGTGATGTGAGTTTGTGCTTACCGGCTGCCATGGCAACAGGCGGCACAGTGCCAGCCTGCACACAGACTGTGTCTGCTGTCATAAAAAGGTGAAAGCGAGAGCACCAAGAAAGGGCAAGGAAGAGAGCATGTAGGGAGGAAGAGAAAGAAACTGTGTCTGAAGGAAGACACAGAACCAGTCTGGAATCAGAATATATCTGCTCACTGTGGTTTGACCTTTGACCCCCGCATTCTCACTGTGAAGCCCCAGCAGCGCTGAATGCTGATCAGATGTCTGCAGCACAGTCTTGCATTAAAGCAGGATGTTGTGTAAGATTAATCAGAATGAATCTTCATTAATTCCTTTGTGTGCATGATCTGTCTTGATTGAAGTTGCGTAATGTGAAATTGAACTGATCTGTCTCAACATATATCTTAAAGTGTTGCACAAACATGCATTGCAAAAAATAGAAAGGTGCTCTTGAATGCGTGCTTGCAAAACATCAAAATAAAATGCAAGGTTTTCACAGTCAGAAAAAATATGAAAATATCAGGGAAAGTTAAGGACATTTCTATAATATATTTTCAAATTTTCCAAAAAATATAATATTGTGAAATGTCATTCCAATTTTAAATAAAGGTTTTCTGTTTGAATATATTTTAACATTTTATTTCTTCCTGTGAATTTTCAGCATCATTACACCAGTTTTCAGTGTCACATGATCCTTCAGAGTAAAACATGCTGACAGCCCTTTAATCTCTTTTTTTTCTCTCTAGAGCGGTCATATGCCAGCTGTGCGTGTCTGGGATGTGGGGGAGAGGACGCAGGTGGCGGAGTTACAGGAGCATAAATACGGCGTGGCTTGCGTGGCTTTCTCCCCCAATAGTAAATACATCGTCAGTGTGGGTTACCAACATGACATGATTGTCAACGTCTGGGCCTGGAAGGTGACTAGCAATATTCGTGAAAGATGGCTTTCATTTAGTTTGTTTGGATAACTAGATTTGCTTCTCCTGAAGGAAATAGTAGTGTGTGCAATGCATCAAAGTAATAGTGGTGACACAAGACAGCACTATATTTGTAGTGTATAAAGAATATTATATTTTATACAGTATATGTGTATAGCTGAAGAATGAAAAGAATAGGAATTTAAAGGAATAGTTCAGGCAGAAATGAAACCTGTACTCACCCGCAGGCCATTCAAGATGTAGATTAGTTTGTTTCTTAATCTGAACAGATTTGGAGAAATTTAGCTTTACATCACTTGCTCACCAATTGAGCAGGTGAATGGGTGCCGTCAGAATGAGAGTCCAACAGCTGATATAAACATCACAATAATCCACAGCTCCATCAATTAACTTCTAGTAAAGCGAAATGCTGTGTATTTGTATTTGTGTGTTTTATTGTAAACAAATCCATAAAATTGTTGTTGTTTCAAGTAAATCTCGTCTGAATCAAGAGAGAAATATGCACAGATTAAGCACTGTTTACATGCAAAAATGGTTGTAAAGAAATATGTTTATGAATTTTAATGTGAGAAGAAGACAGCAGGCGATGGCTTTTTTTGGGAGGAAGTGTTATAATGTTATAATGAATTATGGACTGGTAATGTGGCCAAAAGCGCCTTGATGTTTCTTACAAACAAGCATCTTTTTGCTTCACAGTATGTTAAGTGATGGACTTGTGTGGATTACGTTTGGATTGTGATGTTTTTATAAGCTGTTTGGACTCTCATTCTGACAGCACCCATTCACTGCACAGGATCCATTAGTGATGTAATGCTAAATTTCTGCAAATCTGTTCTGATGAAGAAACAAACTCAGCTATACATCTTGAATGACTTGAGGGAGAGTACATTTTCAACTATTTATTTTTAGGTGAACTATTTTTATAATGTAGTTCCATCTTGCATATTTAGATTTTCCCCTCTGACCGTTGCACTTTAATTAATTTAACCAAAAACCTAAAAAAAAAATGTCATTGATTGAATACAGTTGAGGTCAGAAGTTCACATACACCTTGCAGAATCTGCAAAATGTAAATTATTTTACCAAAATAAGAGGGATCATACAAAATGCATGTTATTTTTTTATTAAGTACTGACCTGAATAAGATATTTCACATAAAAGACGTTTACATATAGTCCACAGAAGAAATAGTTGAATTTATAAAAATGACCCTGTTCAAAAGTTAATACTTAATACTGTGTTGTTACATGAATGATCCACAGCTGTGTTTTTTATTTTATGTTTTTAATTTAGTGATAGTTGTTTATGAGTAAATTGTTTGTCCTGAACAGTTAAACTGGCTGCTGTTCTGCAGAAAATCCTTCAGGTTCCACAAATTCTTTGGTTTTTCAGCATTTTTGTGTATTTGAACCCTTTTCAACAATGATTGTATGGTTTTGAGATCCATCTTTTCACATTGAGGACAACTGAGGGACTCATATGCAACTATTACAGAAGATTCAAACACTGATTCTCCAGGAGAAAAAACATGCATTAAGAGTTGGGGGTGTAAACCTTTGAACAGAACTGAGTTGTGTGGGCGTTTTTCTTATTTTGCCTAAATATCATATTTTTTGCATTTAGTACTGCCCTTCAGAAGATACGTGCATCAGTGAGCGTTTGAACCTTCTGTTATAGTTGCATATGAGCTCTACTATAAGTAAACTTATTTTATGTGAAATATCTTATTCAGGTCAGCATTAAATAAAAAAATAACATGCATTTTGTATGATCCCTCTTATTTTGGTAAAATAATTAACATTTTGCAGATTCTTCAACGTGTATGAAAACTTTTGACCACAACTGTATTGTCTTTTTCTCCTTTCAGAAAAATGTTGTGGTCGCCGCCAACAAGGTGTCCAGTAAAGTGACGGCTGTGTCTTTCTCAGATGACAGCTCATACTTTGTTACAGCTGGGAATAGACATGTAAAGTTCTGGTATCTAGACCACACCAAGTCGTCCAAGGTACACGTTGAAAACAACAGCTAGCCTTATCTCTACTAAATGCAGCTCTTTTTGATCTTTCTGTCTAGCTTTCAGTCTCTAATTCTCACTTATCATCACCACATACGTCAAACCTGACCACAGCTGAAAATGTCATGTCACATGAAATCCTGGTCCATTCATACAACACTAAAGGTCTCGGATGAAAGTCTCATAAATGTCATCTCTCACAGGTGAACGCTACAGTACCATTATTGGGCCGCTCTGGTCTTCTTGGAGAGCTGCGGAATAATTTCTTCAGCGATGTGGCCTGTGGAAAGGGCCGGAAGGCAAACAGCACCTTCTGCATCACTTCCTCTGGGCTGCTCTGTGAGTTCAACGACAAAAGAATGCTGGACAAGTGGGTGGAGCTCAGGGTGAGTGACGAGGATGCTGATTGGTTGATTGCGTAGTCTTTCACAAATATGCATAAACAAGTAGGTGCCATAGAGCTCAATAGTTTCAAAAAGTAAAAATGCCATTCATAATTGATTTTTAGATTATCTTAGCTCCTACTTTATTCCAAATAAATAAAATTGATCAAATATCCACATTTCAAAATAGCTACTGTTTTTATGGATATGGGTTTTTGTAGAGAACATTACTAGATATTAACACTAGGTAACATTAGCTACAATGAAAAAATAATATTTTGAAACTCAGAAATTAATAGTAAATTTCACAAAGAAATTAAACATGACATTTTAAAGTAGAAAGACTGAAATAGTATTTTCTTTTTATTTTTATATATTTTTTATTTTTTTATTTAATTAGTTTAGCTGTCTAATTATATATATATATATATATATATATATATATATATATATATATATATATTTTTATGAAAAAATGAAAAGTTTTTTCAGGCTGGTTTAGTTTAGACCTCTATTGAATTATTATTATGTTTTTACTCTCTATAGAAAATGAATTTGGAAAAAAAAAAAAAGCGAGCGGTCACTGTTGAGCTCTATTCCTTTAAATAACATGTTTGTGAAAATAATGTGCATGAAATTAGTTGTTTTAGACTTGGAATTTAAAAGTTCAGTTGTCAGATTTTTAACCCCTAATTTGTAGCTGCACTTTGTTTCGGGCTTTCTTGTTTATGTGTTGTATGTTTTATCCATGTTAAGCTGTTTTTTTCTTTTCTGATATCAAAGCCTCTGTAACAGAGGGTGTTTCTAAGCTCTCGGCTGTGTTAAGTGAGAGTCTAATGTTGCTGCTGCTGTCTAATGTTAGTCTGTTCTGCTTTTTCTCTCACACTGTCCAGAAAAATGACAGTTTCGCAGTAAGTTTCACATCAGGGCTGCGGAATCAGCTGTCACGCCTCATTGTAAAACTCATTAAACGACATGTCACTGTGCTGCTGTCAGTCATACATTGGATGTTTGACCTCATTACCTTCACTTGCCAGTTATCACTCTTATCGCAGACTAAGCATTTCACTTTACTTACGAACAAGATACTGAATCATCACCCACAAAACTCTGTTTTAATAAGAATTTTTTTTTTGTATTTTTATATTGCATTGTTTTAATCGTTTAATTATTTGAAATATATTTTTTTTATGAAATGATTATTTATTTGTGTACATTGTGGGCTCCTTTTGTGTTTTAAAAAATAAGAAATATTATTATTATTATTATTATTATTATTATTATTATTATTATTATTATTAGTATTAAAAGTTATTTAATAACATTTTAATTATCTATAAAATCATCAAAATGTATTATTATTATTATTATTATTATATTAATAATAATAATTATATTAATATTATTTTAATTGTAATTGTTTAATTATTTTAAATATTATTTTTTAATTTAATTGTTTACATTGGTCCGTTTGTGTTTAAAAAAAGATAATAATCATTATTATTATTATTATTATTATTATTAAGTTATTTAATATTTTAATTATCTATTTAATTATTTACATTAATTATTATTATTATATATTAATAATTATTGTATTATTAATATTATTTTAATTGTAATTGTGCGTTTAATTATTTAAAATATTTTTTATTTATTCAATTGCATACATTGCTCCTTTTGTGTTTTAAAAAAATTAAAATTATTATTAAGTTATTTAATAATATTTTAATTGTCCATTTAATACTTTAATATTATTATTATTATTATTCTATATTAATAATTATACTAATATTATTTTAATTGTAATTGTTTAATTATTTAAAATATAATTTGTAATTGTTTATTAATTGTTAATTGTTTAGAAAAAAATAAGAATTATTATTATTATTATATTCATTTTAATTTTTTAAAATATTTTTTCTATTACATTGTTTTATTTGTTTTAATATTGTATTCTGAAAGGTGTTTAATATTTTAATTATTTAATTATTTTTATTTATTATTAATATTAAGTATTCAGTTGTATTTCGAAAGAGCACTGAATAGTATTTAAATGAATTTTTACAGTACATTTAATGATTAAAAACAAATCACCCAAGATGTTAATATACCAGCATGATGTATCATCATTTAATTCAGTGTATTATTTTCTTATGTTACATATTGTATTATACTTTTATTTACTGCTTCTATTGCTATTTACTGCTTCAACCTTTACTTTACACATCAGATAAAGTAGTAATATCTACTGAAAGAGGGGTCTGTTGTCTCACAAAAGAGGAAGAGGATGAGGCAAATTTGTATTTTGGAAGACCTTTAGAAAACCGTGAGAACAAGGCAGCCGTGTTGTGAACTTGAACGCATGATTTAGAGCCGATATGAGATTTCATTTTGACTCCTTACAAACTGTCAAAGTGGGTCATGGTCAGTGCAGGTGGGTGCTGCACAATTCTGCTTTTGTGGGACCCTTGAGCCCACTGCACTGAGAAAACAAGAAAGAGTCAGAAGAGTGCCAAAAAGAAAGAGATACAGAGAGGATGATAGAGGATACAAAAGCCTCTCTGTCTAACAGTTTATCAACTAAAAGGACCCCAGGATCATTCTACAACCTGATTATCTAAAAATGAACTTTGGTCTCTTGACATAAAGCTTATTTAGCAAATAGTCCACCGTGTCCTTATCTTAGCCAGTGAAATTAGATATTTCAGTAAAGGAGGCTGTTATATTTCCCTATTAGATTTTTCTCATTAGGAACATCTAACAGCCAATGGAAATACACACAAATGAGTTCATATCTTCTCACTTTTAAACTGCTCAGGCATTAATACATTTTTGTTTTCACATTTTGTTTCTTTGTTGCCACCTGTTTTGTATTATTTTTATGTGTTGGATCTCATCAGCTTTTATTTGTGGTTTGTGCATTGTGCATTTCCCAAGCAATTATCAGTGGAATTTAATAAGACATCTTGATTTAATGAGCAGAGCTCTCATTTTGTCTCATTTTATGATTCACCTAACAAAATGACTTGGCACACATGGTAAATACAATTTTGGGCAGTTGCTTAAAGCTGTGCGGATTTCAACAGAATTTAAACACCCATTGTTCACAAAATATTACATTTCCTCCTCCCATTGCATGTTTGATTATTTGTTTTATTGCTAGAATTGCATTTAAAGTACTGCACTTTTTTTAGTGTTGTTTACACTACCAGTCAAATGTTTTTTTTATTTTATTTATTATTTTTTTATTAAAGATTTTTAATGTTCTTTTAAAGAAGCCGTTTTGGCTCACCAAGCCTGCATTTATTTAATCCAAAATACAGCAAAATCAGTAATATTGTGAAATATCTTTAATATTTAAAATAACTGCTTTCTATTTAAATATATTTTAAAATGTAATTTATTCCTGTGATCAAAACTAAATTTTTAGCATCATTACTCCAGTCTTTAGTGTCACACGATTATTTATTTATTTATTTTTTATTTTTTTTGGATAAAGAAATGATAGAAATTAATACTTTTATTTAGCAAGGATGCTTTGAATTGATCAAAAGTGATAATAAAGACATTTAAATGTTACAAAAGATTTCTATTTCAGATAAATACTGTTCTTCTGAACTTTCGATTCATCAAAGAAACCTGAAAAAATTCTACTCAGCTTTTTTCAACATCATAATAATAGTAATATTAATAATGATAGATTTTTTTGAGCAGAAAATCAGAATATTAGAATAATTTCTGAAGGAGAAAAATTCAGCTTTGAAATTACAGGAATAAATTACATTTTAAAATATATCCAAATAGAAAAGAGTTATTTTAAATAGTAAAAAAATATTACTAAATTTTACGGTTTGTATTGTACTTTGGATCAAATAAATGCAGGCTTGGTGAGCAGAAGAGACTTAAAAAAAAAACAAAAAAAAAAACCTTAAAAATCTTACTTTTCAAAAACTTGGATATGCATTAACCTAACTAGTAGCTCCTCACTTTATATAATTTTATTTATCATTTTATTATAATTTTATTTAAACAACACAAAAAGTGCAGTGTGTATATATAACCATTTAAATGCTTTTTGTAGAATTACTTTTTTTTCCCTCAATAATCAATGCAAAAAAATGAAAATAAATAAATAAATAAATGTACATTTTGATATTAATATTATAATTTTATTATTATTATAAAGTGGGCTCAGTAATGATTTAGATGCCTTAGTCACTTCAAAACTGTGGTCTTGGATTTGCAGTTTAACTCAGTTTCTCATTTTTCTCTCTCCCAGACCAGCATGGCCACGTCTCTGTCCGTCAGTGAGGATCTGATCTTCTGTGGTTGTGCTGATGGCACCGTGAGAGCGTTCAGCCCCATGGACCTGCACTTTATCTGTACGCTGCCTCACCCTCACAGCCTGGGCACAGACATCGCCACTGTTACTGAGGCCAGGTACAATCTGCTACATTAGTGAGTCTTGGAACAAAAAAAAAAACGACTACTTAGTCACATTTTATCAATAGACTTGCCCTATATTTAAAGTAGCATGTATTATCTTCACTGAACCATGGCATCACCACAGTGCTTTTTGTGATTGCTCAGAATCCCTTTGTCAAAAGTCAGAACAGCAAGATAAATGTTTTCACTTGGAAATCTCTAAAGATTTTCCTACGGGATGAGCTGCTGTCTGGCATCTAGCATCATGCATATGCAAATACCCAGAAACCGTCCTGAAATCTCTGACTGTTTTAAGATTCAGAGTGGATTCATGTAGTCTCCATGAAACAGCTTAGCCACTGACATCTGCTTAGCATTCCCTGCTTTCTCTCCAAACTGTCAAACACACGAGACCTCTTAGTCCACTGCTCATAAATATGCAAAGACGCGGCAGCAAGGCTGAAACAGAGCTGTTGACCTCTATTATATATTACACTTCTCAGGAAGACTGTTTTTAAGATGCTGAGATGCGTCTGTGTCTTTTCGGGGCTACTGTACATTTTTAGACTACAAAAAGCAGCAATTCTGTTTACTTTTGTCATTTTTCTGAGATTTTTATTCTATTTGTCTGTAAATGCAGGGCTGGATTTAACAATATACAGATACTGATGCAAACTATATTTTTTATTTTTTTTTAATATAGTACATTTTCAATTATTTAAATTAATTTTATTAATTTTATGTGCATTTTTTATAAAAACCCACAAAAAAAAACATTACATATATTATACATATAGTGATGATGTGTGTATATTAGTGGGCACCCACATCCACTATAATTTTATAAATGATACTGTTTTTGTGTCACAGAATGCAGTTTTAAGAGTTTCTTAGGCGATAATGTACTTGTTTAAAATGTGCTGTTTGTTAATAAAGGTAATGTCTATATAACTATTTGCTTCAGTGTTATCAGAGCTGTGTATATATATATATATATATATATATATATATATATATGTATGTATATGTATATATGTGTGTGTGTGTGTGTGTGTGTGTGTGTATATATATATATATATATATTTATAGAGAGAGATAGATAGATAGATAGATAGATATAGATAAATAAATAGATATAGATAAATATAAATAAATATATATATATATATGTATATATATGAACAGTAATATTGTTAATGTTTTTGAAATGAGTCTCTTCTGCTCACCAAGCCTGCATTTATTTGGTCCAAAGTACAGCAAATAAAGTAAAAATTTTAAATATTTTTACTATTTAAAATAACTGACTTCTATTTGAATATATTTTAAGAGCTGAGTAGAATTTTTTTCAGGTTTCTATGACGAATAGAAAGTTCAGAAGACAGCATTTATCTGAAATAGAAATCTTTATTAACATTATAAATGTCTGTTATCCTTGCTAAATAAAAGTATTATTTTATATAATTCCCCAATTATATTCCCCCAAAATTATACTGATTCCAAGCTTTTGAATGGTATAGTGTATAATGTTACAAAAGCATTTTATTTCAGATAAATGCTGATCTTTGGATCTTTCTATTCATCAAAGAATCCTGGAAAAAATGTACTCAACTGTTTTAAATATTAATCAAAATAATAATAATTATAAATGTTTCTTAAACAGCAAATCAGCAAATTAGAATGCTTTCTGAAGACTGGAGTAATGATGCTAAAAATGTAGCTTTCATCACAGGAATAAATTACATTTTAATATATATTGAAATAGAAGGCAGTTATTTTAAATATTAAAAATATTTCACAATATTACTAATTTTGGTGTGTTTTGAATCTAATAAAAGCAGGCTTAGTGAGCAGAACAGCTTTCTTTAAAAAACATTAAAAACATTTGAATAGATATGCATTCATGTAGCTAATAGCTCTTAACTTTACAAATCATGAAATGTAAATGGAAGCCATTTCATAGAAAGGCAAATATGCATCATGAACAAATGTACCGTCAAAAACACTGACCCAAGCATGCCAGCAGACACACTGTTCCCAGAATGCTGTCATTCTTTCTGTCTCTTTATAATTGGCAGTAAATAGCTGTGGTCTAAGTGTGGGTTCTGCTTGGAAACGTTTTCTCGTGACACTTCCAGAAGACCTTTTGTGACCCCGCAGTACAGCTGTCTTTACTGTCTCTCTAATCCTTCATGATCTCTCCACAGCCACCTCTTCGCCTACAAGGAAAACATCCGCTATCCTGACGCCGTGGCTGTGTCCTATGACCCCACGAACCGCTGGCTGTCCTGTGTCTACAATGATCACAGTCTGTACGTGTGGGATGTACGCGATCTTCGTAAAGTGGGCAAGGTTTACTCGGCTCTCTACCATTCATCCTGCGTATGGAGTGTGGAGGTGAGAAATAAGACTACATTTTAAATTGGAATAAATTAAAATAAAAAAAAAAAGCTGTTTCAGCTATTTACCAAGGCAACATGTCAACATTTTATGCATTTAAATTAAATTAAATTAAATTAAATTGAATTGGTAATATATAATAATATATATATAAAATAAAATGTAAAAAAAATTGTCAAATAAAATTAAAAAATAAAATAAAATCTGAATTAATATATAAAATAAAATACAAAACTTACAATCATTATCAGTTCTGTAAAAACTGTTCATACATAGGTGTTCACTTTTACCTACAAAACTAATTTAATGCATTTAACTAAACTAATTTTTTAATGCATTTAATGCACTTTTCAGATTTTTTTTTAATGAGAAAATTCAGTCAAGTGTATTCAGACTTCTGTGGTAACATGTTTGTGTCTGTTTTTGTCCTTCCATTGTGTTGTGTGTTGACATTTTGCCTGCTGGAATAATGTGAGGCAGGTCTTTTGTATATGACCCTTATGTTTTCGTGTTATTTTTGCATGGTGAACTCATACGAGGTTATTGTATTAATGAAAACCCACCCGCTGTCTTTCATGTAACGTTTTTACTTTGTTTTACAGTATATCTGTTATCCAGTCAGGAATGTACCAGTCGAATGGTGTTTTACGGTGTTTTTGTTCATTGTGACAGGCTACATATGTTTAAAAACCTGTGGGATTTGTCAACATGCAGCATGTACTATATTTTCAGGTTGTGTCACATGATTCCTGACTGTGACTTCCCTTTTGGTTTGTTGCATCTTTCTTTAGTTGTCTGGCATTTTGTGATCTCATCAAAGTTCCTGAAATGCATCCATAATTACAGGTCAGGGTTATTAACTAAAACTAAAACCATTAAAAAAAAAAAGGTATCTTGAAATACAATGAAATAAAATTAAAAAACACATATCTAATTTTTGGTTAGTTTAACTTGAAGTAAAAGACATAAAACTAAATCAGCTAAAACTATAGACATGTTTAAAAAAACTATTAAAAAAACAAAAATAATAAAACTAAAATTAAAGTGAAAACAAAATATGAAAAGTAAACGTTATTCAAAAGCTATAAGCATATATCAGTGAAACTAAAATAACACTGATACAAACCTAAATATTTAATAAATGAGAAACTTAATTATTGTGTATATAGTGTCAGCTAAAGGGTTTTCGAATATTCGACAGACACCTTCAGTAATGACTATATGTGCTACAAAATGCCATATTACTTTTACACAGTTGTTAAAAAAATACACATTTTCATTAAAATGCTATTCTAGAATGTACTGTATAGTCCCTGTGTGTTTGTGTTTATTAAGAGGATGCGTGATTAATATCTAATGCGTAAGACCGCTCCTTGTTTGGTTGATAATGAGCTAATAGAGTTTAAATGCCACATTAGAGTAAATACACCTGTATTTGTTTGTATGGATGAGTTTGTGTGATGTTATGCCATGTGTTTTGTCAAATTGAGTCACTTCTTTTTCCTTTGTCCTGCAGGTGTACCCAGAGACGAGGGATGGAGAGCAGCCACGTGTGTCTCCTGGATCATTCCTCAGCTGCTCTTCTGACAATACTATCCGTTTATGGAACACAGACGCTCAAAACACCACCCTCAGCCGAAACGTCATCAGCAATGTGAGTTTTGGAAACTCAAAGCCTTGAAATGATTTGCAAATGCCACTGCTTTGATATTTTCATGCATTGGTGTCAATCGATTAAAAAAATTGATTAAAATTAATCCCACCTGACATTAAAGTTTAACGAAATATGAAGGTATATTTTTAAATATTTGTTTAATGCCACCTTTTTTATGACTGAAAACAAGTATCACTGATAACAACTGATGTCTCTGATTTTTTTTTTTCCCCCTAATATTTAACCATTGACTATAGCCATTCAACATTACAGTATTGAGATTGAGAGCTATCACTTTAACATTTATTAGACTTTAAAAAATAACTTCTAATTAAAGTGAACTTAAAACAATCTTCACATAAACCCATTATAATAAATATCATATCAAAATATATAATAAAGTTATTAAACACTAAATTCTAAATTGAATTAAAGGAGAAGTCCACTTCCAGAACAACAATTTACAAATAATTTACTCACCCCCTTGTCATCCAAGATGTTCATGTCTTTCTGTCTTCAGAAAGATTTCTTGAAGAAATTATGTTTTTTGAGGAAAGCATTTCAGGATTTTTCTCCATATAATAGACTTCACTGGTGCCCTGATTTTGAACTTCCAAAATGCAGTTTAAATGCAGCTTCAAAGGACTCTACACAATCCCAGCTGAAGAAGAAGGGTCTTATCTAGCGAAACGATCGGTCATTTTTTTCAGAAAATAAAAAATAGTATACTTTAAGCACAAAAGCTTGTTTAGCACTAGCTCTGGGATGCGCGTCCACGACGCTATGTACTATTGAATCACATTGAAAGGTCACGCAGAACGTAGGCGGAACCACAGACCCAGTGTTTACAAAGCGAACGCGCAAAGACTAAGGAAGTGCAAGTAAGTCGGACGAGTTTTTCGCCATACTCTACCTTTTTGAGCCAGAGTACACAGACGATGAAATGGATGTGATTCTTAGCGTTGTGAACGTGCATCCCAGAGCCTGCGCTACATGAGCTTTTGTACTTAAAAAGTATACAAATTTTTATTTTTCGAAAAAAATGACAGATCGTTTTGCTAGATAAGACCCTTCTTCCTCGGCTGGGATTGTTTAGAGCCCTTTGAAGCTGCATTTAAACTGCATTTTGGAAGTTCAAAATCGGGGCACCAGTGAAGTTAATCATACGGAGAAAAATCCTAAAATGCTTTCCTCAAAAAACATAATTTCTTTATGACTGAAGACAGAAAGACATGAACATCTTGGGTGACAAGGCGGTGAGTAAATTATTTGTAAATTGTTGTTCTGGATGTGGAGCTCTCCTTTAAGATAAAGCTAAACCCTACAGAAGTTATTGATTTCCTCTTTTTAATTTTGTTCTTTGATTAACAGACATCACAGCAGTTGGTTATTAGGATATTTTGGCTGCTGTTACTTTAAAAGCTGCCGCTGCTGAACTTGACACGGCTTTAAATGCAACTCATAAATAATAAAAATTTAAAAGGTTTTTGTAACTGCTTTTTTTGTAACTTCTCGACTTAACTGATGACATAACTATGACATTGCATACTCGCAGTTTCATTTGGGTTTAAATATGATACAGAGCGCGCCGGCACATTTGTGCGTGCACTTGAAGAGCATGCTCTACGAGCACAGTATAATGGCTGACAGGATAGAAAGATTTGTTTTTATTGGCATATGACACCACTCATTTTAAGTGATTTAAGTATGTGTATCTGTATAAATGTAATGAACAAGTTGCAAATGATCATTTTTTGCCACCAAAGGATCTCCAGAAGGTCATTTATATGGACAGCAACACCTCCACGCTGCTGGACACGGACTGCACCATCTCCAGTAACTCTGAGAAGGTCGACCCACAGACCTCAGATAACCGGACAGGCATTAGGACCATGTGCGTAAGCCCAGACGGGCTGCACCTGGCATCAGGGGACCGCAATGGAACACTGAGGTCTGTTTTTCACATGTCTGCTTAACACTTCAGCACTAATTGATTTGAGTTAATTGATCCTCTGAGGGTTTTAATGGAAAGGTTAATGTTTTTGTGTACTGGGTATCACATGCATGTGGGAAAAATACTGCATGTTACACTTTCTGTATGTATAATGTATAACAATAGCATTCTCAATGCATTTTATTATTCTTCAGAAAATATAACAATTTATAGTTGAATCAGACCCTCACTGAATTTCTGCTGTTTCTAGAATACATGATTTGGAGAGCATGGAGGAAATTCTGGACGTTCAGGCCCACGACTCTGAGATCCTGTGTCTAGAGTACTCCAAACCCGAGACTGGTGAGTGCTGAGTGTTTTTTTATAGATCTGTAGCTGATTAAGTCTGCTGTGAGGTGCTGCTTAATGCCCCAGTAAAAAGAAAGTGCTGATCCAGCTCAGATGCTCAGCAGATGCTCGGTAACCTTGGAGTCGCCACTTCACACATATGCCACCAGCAGTGTTTACAGCTAGTGTTTCAAATGTAAACTTCACAGCTCAAACTTGGTTCAGCTTAAACTGGAGGTCATGTTTTCAATCTTAAAATACCCTTTCAGTGTTCAATGTCCTAGCTTAATGCACAGAGACAACAGTGACACTACTGTTCAAAAGTTTGGGATCAGTAAAAGGCTTTTTTGCTCATCAAGGCTGCGTTTATTTGATTACAAATTCTAAAAAAATATTATTCCTGTGATGCAAAGCTGAATTTTCAGCATCTGTGATGCTTAATATTTTTTTGCAATCTGTGCTACTTTTTTTCAGGATTCTCTAATAAATAAAACAATAAAAATAACAGCATTTATTTGAAGTGGTAATTGTAATAGCAATCCGTCCGATTTCTAACCTCCGTTGCTTCTTTTACTTGTGTGAGCGTGTATTGAACTCGAAAAACATTCCAAAGTCCAGTATTTTCCGTTCAACACGTTTAATAACAAAAAATAACTGGAAATGTTTAACGGTCAAAAAACCGTGTCGCTCCAATCTTGTGTGAAAACAGATTATAACAGCTCTTGCCGGAAATGACATCATCATCTTCAAAGGAACATATTAAATTATTAAAATACAATTATTTAACAATTACTTAACCCAAACAATATTTTCCATACAATCTTATATATAAACAAATAACTTTAATGGCTCTTACACATCCGGCCCCTAATTGGTTGGGCAGGTGACAAACCAATTATCACAGACATATTCAAATACTAAGAGCCAATAAATTTTAACATCTTTAGATGAGAATAAGCAACTTAGTTCTTTCACATATTCATTATCTTTCTTCTTGATGATCCTTTGTTATTCTGCATACTTAAATTGCCTCTTGAATTAGACACAATTTGTTTACAGGTCTCTCTAGTATATTAGTTTTGGTTTGCAGCTTCACTCTGCGTACTGCTCCACTGGAATCTGGCAAGGTTTCTAGTACCCTTCCCATTATCCATGAATTGCGTGGGGAAGAACTGTCCACCACCAACACGACATCGCCAGGCTCAAAGTTCTTTTTAGATCTTACCCATTTACTGCGCTCTTGTAGAATGGGTAGGTACTCGTGAGTCCATCTACTCCAAAACAAATCAGCAAGATACTGGACCTGTTTCCAGCGTCTTCTCGCATATTGGTCCTCCTTTTTGAACAGACCCGGTGGTAAGTTGGTTTGCGTTTTCAACAACAGTAAATGGTTAGGCGTCAGAGGCTCAAGGTCATTCGGATTGTCTGATGCGGTAGTTATTGGTCTGCTGTTAATGATGCTTTCCACCTCGCACATGATGGTGTGAAGACTATCATCATTGATAGACTGTTCTTTTAAGAGAGCATTGAGTATCCTCCTTACTGTACGGATTTGACGCTCCCAAATTCCTCCCTGATGGGAAGCGGCTGGACTGTTGAAGATCCATTTTATCCCTTTCTGCAGCATGGCATTTTCAATTTTGCTATGGTTCAGGTTGCTCAGTGCTTCTCGCAATTCTCTTTCGGCGCCGACGAAGTTTGTGCCGTTGTCTGAGCGCATGACCGACACCTGTCCTCTTCTACTGACGAAGCGCCTCAAAGCATTTATGCATGAGTCAGTGTCCAAGCTATCAGCTATTTCAATGTGTACTGCTCTAACTGTTAGGCAAGTGAAGAGTACACCATACCTTTTCACAGTACTCCGGCCCCGTTTAACATCGAAGGGCCCGAAGTAATCGACACCCACATTTGAAAAAGGGGGTTTATCAGGTAGCAAGCGGTCTTCTGGCAGGCTTGCCATTTTTTGCTCTCCAACTCTTCCATCAAGTCTACGACAAATTGAGCATTTATGTATAAGTTTTCGTATAGCTGAGTTAGCTTGTGGGATCCAGAACCTTTGTCTGAGCATAGATAGCAGATAGTTTCGACCACAGTGGCCATATCTTTGATGAATGTCACTCAGAATGAGAGTGGAAATTCTGGAATGCTTAGAAAGAATCACGGGATGTTTGGATTCTTCTGGCATGGCCGCTTTGTTAAGCCTACCACCCACTCTTAGTATTCCATCCTGAAGCACAGGGTCAAGCTTGTACAGTTGACTTCTTCTCTTAACAGAAACCTTCTTTCTCAAGGCTTCAATTTCTTCTAAGAAGTGTTGTTTCTGACTGTACTGAATGAGTTGAACTTCTGCTTGATTTAAGTCTTCCAGGCTCAATGACTTTCCGCTCATTGTTGATCTGTACTTTCTCATTTGATCCAGTAGAAGGGCTGCTTGTTTTTCTGGGTCTTTTTCCAATTGTGCAATGGATGATTTGAACTGTTTTCTTGCTTTGCATAATTGTAACAGTGTTTCTTTGAATCTTAGCATCCATGCTATTGCTTTTTTCAACTGAAACCAGCTTGAGTAGTAATCAGTTAACTTGGTCATAGCATCGTTGCTTTCACCGATGTTGAGAACACTGACTTTGATTTCCTTTTTGATTTCAGGGTCTTGTTCTGGAACTTGTCTCATTTGATCTGGTCTTTGTGGCCATTCTTCTTCTGGTTTCAACAAGAAGTTCGGCCCTTTAATCCATGTCTCTGCATGCACAAAGTCTTTTGCTTTAAGACCTCTAGTAGCTTGATCTGCAGGATTCTGTGATGACTTTACAAACCTCCATTGTAATGGAGTAGTAGCATCCCGTATTAGTGAGATCCTGTTTGCTACAAAGGTTTTGAAGCGAGCACTTTCGTTTCCAATGTAGTTGAGCACTGTAGTGCTGTCTGTCCAGAAAACCGACTGCTGTAGTGAGATTTGAAGTTCTTGCCTTAGTATTTTGTCCATTTTGACGGCCACTGTTGCTGCTGTCAACTCAAGTCTGGGAATTGTGATTTGTTTGAGTGGGCTAACTCTCGACTTTCCCATCAACAAAGAACAGTGTTTCTGATTTTGTTCATTTGTAAGTACCAGATAAGTTGCTGTGCCGTAAGCGTTTTCGCTGGCATCAGAGAAATGATGCAGCTGTGCTTCTGTTGTGTTTCCGAACTTCTCTGGTTTTACACACCTTTGGATTCTGAAGTCTGAGAGGTGATTTAAATCTTCTAGCCATCTGATCCACTGCTCAGCACGCTTGCCATCAATCTCCTCATCCCATCCATATCCTTGCTTACACATATCTCTTAAAAGGAGTTTGACTGGTAGGATGAGTGGCACCAGAAAGCCAAGAGGGTCATAAATTGAATTGACGACCGAGAGAATACCTCTTCTGCTCAATGGCTTCTCCTGTACCTGGATGTTGTAAGTAAAGGTGTCATTTTCTGTACACCACTGCATGCCAAGTGCTCTCTCGATGGGCAGAGAATCCTGATCCAAGTCAAGGTCCTTTATTCCACTGGCCCTCTGATCTTCTGGGATAGACAATAATACCTTTCTACTATTGCTTACCCACTTCGTTAAGCAGAAACCTCCTTCAGAACACAGGACCCGGATATCCTTCACTAGGTCAACTGCTTCTTGCTCTGTGCTCACTGATCTCAAACAGTCGTCGACGTAAAAATTGTACAGAACTGTTTCAACAGCCTTTTGAGGTGCTACATCTTTTCTGTCTTCTGCTGTCTTTCTTAGTGCGTATGAGGCGCAGCTAGGTGACGATGTGGCCCCGAACAAATGAACCATCATTCTATACTCCTCTATAGGTGCATTCAAATTGCCATTTGGCCACCAAAGAAAGCGAAGCAGATCTGCATCCTCTTCCGGAACCCTCACTTGATAGAACATCGACTCCACATCTGCCATCATGGCTATCGGTTCTTCTCTAAACCTGGTGAGCACACCAATGAGGGTATTTGTGAGGTTCGGACCTTGTAGCAATTGGCCGTTCAGAGACATGCCTCTAAAGGAAGCAGTACAGTCAAAGACCACTCGAATTTTCTTTTTCTTGGGGTGGTACACCCCATGGTGTGGTATGTACCATACTCTGTTGTCGCTGCGATCAAGCTGTTCTGTGGGAACTTTGACTGCGTATCCCTTCTCTATAATGCTCTTCATGAAGTTACTGTAGTCTTCCAGCAAACTTGTGTTCTTTTGTAGCTTTCTTTTCAGGTTCGTTGCACGCAGTTCTGCAACACATCGATTGCTTGGCATCTTGACTGATTCATTTCTCAATGGCAATTTCACACAGTAATGCCCATTCTCAAACTTCGTATTTTCCTGCACTGTCCGCAAGAACTGTTTGTCCTCCAGTGACATTTCTTCCTTTTCTTCATAATGGTGTTCAGGAAAGTCTGAGTTATACTGCTGAATCAACAGTTGTTCTATTTCCACCATCGAGAGACGATTAACTGTATGGTGCGGCAGTTTAGACCTTTCTGGAGTGTTGTTTTCTTTCTTAATGGTTCCATTCACCACCCAACCAAGTGCAGTTTTCACGGCATATGGTCCATCTTGTTGGCTATTTATGATGTACCACGGCTCCATTGCCTTCGAATTGTTGGCTCCAATAAGAAGATCCACATTTGCATTAATGCTAGGTATGCTTACTTCACTCAAGTATGGCCACTTGCTGATATCTTCTTGTTTAGGAATGTTGTCGTTTTGAACAGGAATGTTGCTGTGTGTAAAGACCTTAGGAAGCTCGAAGTACTTTGTGTCTTCCAGTGCACACACCTCCAGGTCTGTGAGGATAAAACTGTTAACCAGCTTCTGCTCTCCTGGCTTATCTTGACACATAGTGCTTAGTAGAATCTGAGTTGGCTTCCCTTTCAGGTTTAGTTTCTTTCGCAGCTCTTCAGTACAAAAGGTAGCTGTACTTCCTGCATCCAGGAAAGCATACGTTTCCACATATCGGTCACCTTTACTTGACTTGACTTTCACTGGCACTATTGACAACACACAGTTATCTCCTGCACACTCTGAGAAGTTGTTTGATTGGTGGTTAAGGGAGACCTGGGCACATGAGATCTTTTTGTCTAATGATTCTACATCTTTTGTACTTTTGGGGTCCTCCTTAATGTGTAGAATGTCTGGGTGTTTCTGGAAACATTCCTTACATTCCATTCTCTTTTTACACATCTTGCTAAGATGGCCTTGAGTTAAACATCCAAAGCACAAGCCCCTAGACTTCAAGAACTCCACACGTACCTTATGTGGCTGCTCTTTGATCTCACTGCATGACTCGAGAGCATGACTTTTTGAGCAAAACATACATGGTTTCTCAAAGGCATTCACTATCTTGGATGGACTGACCTGTTTTCTTGACACCTCCGGTGGTCTTCTTTCTTCCATGCAAATGTTGGTTGCAAAGCTGCTCTTACTTATTCCTTTTTTAGGGTACTTCTCTTTCTGATTTGCCTTCACTGCTACAACATTGCGATTGTCCAGTATGTCTCCAAAGAGTGGATCCATTGCCATTTTTGCTTGACGATCAATGAAGTCAACTAAATGAGTAAATTTGGCTCTTACTCCTTGTCGCTCTTTGATGTCGTATGCTTCTGATCGCCACTTTTCTTTCATTTTGTATGGTAACTTTGAAATTACAACTCTCATGTTGGTAGGATTGTCCATTTCCTCCATAGACTCTCCATCCTCCAATGTATTACGACAACCAATCAGGAACAGAGCATATGCACTCAAGGCTTTACCATCATCAGACTTGATCTGAGGCCACTTTAAAGCTTTATCGATATACGCCCTTGCTATGATCAGCTCATCTCCATAATGCCTCTGGAGAAGTCGTTTTGCTTCTTTGAAACCTCTGCTTGACGGCATATATTCACAGCTCCTGACGAGCTCTTGGGGTTCTCCTGCAGTGTATTGCTCTAGATAATATAGCTTGTCCTTTTCATTGTCTGTTTTATGTTCAATGGTATGCTCAAAGGACCTGATGAAAGATTTGTAGGTTAACGGATCACCAGTAAACACTTGGATGTCTTTACTAGGAAGATGAACTTGTCTTTGCTGTTTCACAAGCAATTCCGTCAAGTCATGTTGCTTCTGCAAAACTTGAATAATGCTGTCATTTGCTGGACGATTAGCACCGTTACCGGTGTCTTCTGGATTGCTTAACCGTGGTGCTGCAAGTGACACTGGATTTGAGATAGCCTTTGTTCTACTTTTCACCACAGCTGAATGACAAAGTGAATAATCTTTTCGTTCTGTTTTCAGTTCTGATTGCTTCAGATGGATTCCTTTCCTGTGCTTAGATTGTATGCTGCTTCTGCCATCCTCTGAATGTTCATACTCTTTAAGTACCTTTAATTTAGCATTGCTCTCTGCAAGCGCCGTTTCAATTTCAAGTTCCTCCATTTTTGCCCTGAGCTGCATCTTTTCAATTTCAAGCTGTTGCTTTTTCTTTAAAGCTGCTGCTCTTGCTAGCAAAGCTGCACGTTTTGATTCTTCTCGTGCACATGCAGACAATACTGAGGAGGAAATTGATCCACTGTCGATATCTGAATCACGCTTCTGTTTTGATTCACTTCTGTTCACAGATACTTGTGAGGCACTGTCGTGAGGAGAAACATCATCCTCCATATCAACATCATCATTTTGGTCTTTTCTACCAACAACAGCCATCCAATCTTCAGTTTTCTTTACAAAAAGTCTCAAGGAATCCATTTTGGGCTCAAACCAATTTTTCTGATCTGCAATCTTTTCATCTTCAGGCAGAAGATCTTGAACTTGAACATTTAAATCAGTAAACTCCGTTATCAACTTTGCAAAATCAAGTTGCATCAGATCTTGTACATTCTGCAGATTTCCAACATCAACCATTAGCCCTTCAATGGTTTTGATCTTACTGGTAAGAGCAGATAATTTCGCTCTCCTCAAACTAATGCGTCTGTGAAGTTGCTCCTCTAACGCTTTTTCGGTGGGTTTACACACCCTCTTGTGTTCCGAAACCGCAACGTCATCCTCTCCTCCCTCAGCCATCGTAATTCCACCAATGCACAAACTGCTTGCAGACGTTTAAAAGTACACGTAATACCTTTCTGCATCAAACGTATGCACTTCAGCTTCTTCAAACATGCACTGAGTCATCTTATGGCCGATACAAAAGTCCGTTACCTCATTCGCCGAGCAGGACTTCACTGAGAAGCGACGTTCTTCTTGTGACGCAGTTTTTAATCCACCAAAGAACAAAGCGCCGTCCGCTAGTTATACTTCGCGATCATTAAACATTTCGGCGTTCGGTCACAGACGATCCTCTTTCGACGATGTCTTTGTTACAAGCGTGCCATACACGCACTTTCACTTTCACTTTCACATTCCATCGTCACAGAGCGGGTTTTTTGACTAAATTTGTAATAGCAATCCGTCCGATTTCTAACCTCCGTTGCTTCTTTTACTTGTGTGAGCGTGTATTGAACTCGAAAAACATTCCAAAGTCCAGTATTTTCCGTTCAACACGTTTAATAACAAAAAATAACTGGAAATGTTTAACGGTCAAAAAACCGTGTCGCTCCAATCTTGTGTGAAAACAGATTATAACAGCTCTTGCCGGAAATGACATCATCATCTTCAAAGGAACATATTAAATTATTAAAATACAATTATTTAACAATTACTTAACCCAAACAATATTTTCCATACAATCTTATATATAAACAAATAACTTTAATGGCTCTTACAGTAATAGAAAATTATTCTTATGCTTCAGGTTATAGAAACAACAAAAACATGCATCAGTATGCAAGTGAGCAGCATTGTGTGTAAATATTTAAAATATGCAACAATCAGTTTTGTGGTAATCGACAGCATGCCACAGATGCTGCTGATAGAGCTTCAGCTGTAAAATAACCTAGTATATTATTTTTCAGAGTAATTGAAAGGAAATAAATGAGCCTTGTGTATGTAATCAAGAGAGCAGATGTTGACGTGACATGATTAGAGGAAACTGACATTCTAGTAATAGTTGACTAAACGATAGTTGATGCAAAACGAAAAGATAATATACTTTGGAAACTGTCATCACTTACAAAAAAATGTGCAGTATCATGCTACAATCACATGGCATAAATAGAATACCATGGTATTATCATTGTGATAATGACCCAAAAAAGCTGTTATTATAATATTTATTTATGAATATTTTGAATTAGCTTTTATTTTGTTGTTTGGTATGCTTTTGTATGTTTTTTTTTTTTTTCCAGTTTTAATTGTAACTTTAGTATTTTAACTTATTTTATTTCTGGTAGCTGCCAAGTACAAATTTTTAGTTCTTGTTTAAATTTTTTTAAATTGAAGTTTTCATCTAATATTTATTTATTTATTATTATTGTTTTTAATTATATTTTTGTTGAATTTTATTATTTTACCTTTTTATTTTTTATTATTTCATTTTTATTTTTAGATTTATTTCAATAAAGAAAACTTTTTTTAGTTTTAATTTTTTTAGTTTTAATATTTATTTATTTTTTTAATTATTTTTTTTTAAGATTTATTTTTGCTCTTTTTGCCTTTATTACGACAGGACGGATCATAGCTGACAGAAAGCGAAGTGGGGGAGAGATAAGGGGGTGGGATCGGGAAAGGTCCTCGAGCCCAGAACTCGGGAACTCGTGCAAAGGCGCTATATTTCACTGCCCACAAGGCTATCGGCGCTGACAATATTTACATTTTTCCATTTAATTGTATTTTTTAGAATTACTTCAATATTTATTTGAATTTAATAGTTTTTGTTTTAGTT
Source organism: Labeo catla (assembly GCA_012976165.1). Classification (NCBI taxonomy): domain Eukaryota; kingdom Metazoa; phylum Chordata; class Actinopteri; order Cypriniformes; family Cyprinidae; genus Labeo; species Labeo catla. The sequence goes on along the minus strand of VONZ01000057.1, from coordinate 420,000 downwards.
AACAATAGCAACAGTGCTTTGGTCCCTTCTTTAATGTAAATCCATTTGATTTTTTTCATCCTTATTCTTTCCTGTTGTGGTGAAAATCATGCCTCCAACCAGTACTAACTAGAATAGCATAATTGTCTCCGGTTTTCTAAAGCTCTTGAGGCTCTATACAGGGCTGGGTGTTTAGAGCAGCCGCATTCAGAGTCATTATCTTCCCCTGTTAAGTGCAGTTCAGTGTGAAGTTGTGCTGAGCATGTGTTGCCTTAGCTGGTGGTTTATATCAGGCTCAAGGCCAGACATTGAGTACAGCTCGATGAGAAACAGAACATCTGCTAGAACACACATAGAGGTACACAATCTCGCCTTCTTGCTTGCTTCTCCTGCTCTTTCATGACACTGTGATAGAGTTCTCTCAGTTTAATGGACCATTAATCCCTCCCACTATAAAAGGCCAAAAATGGCTTATCAGCCATAATCTGCACAGTATTTAGACATTTTCTGCAATTGTGTGAAATGGATATAAATGCTTTTTGCTCAACAGAGACTGCTTTTATTGGTAGCTAAAAATATTTAAATTAGCAATACTTCATTGTAACTTTGTATGCACAGCATGCAATTGTCATGAGGAAAAATTAGTAGAAGAATGTGCATGTTTAGACTTTGTGAACAATGGTTGCTTGATTCTGCAGAAATCTTTCGTTTCGATCCAACATACCAGTCCAAATATAAAACCTTATGTACTAAACATTAGCACTTTTAGTTTAGGACACTGACCAATCTGCATTCCAGATACAGTATCTGTCCATCAGACTGTCTGCGTCTTCTGCAGATTTCCTCATTTGGTTTTGCTGTACCTGTTTAACATGCACTTCAAAAAACAATTGCTCCTTTCTAAATGGCCTGTGAGGATCTGTTACTCTCACGAGCTGCATTTTGATTAGTTTTTGCAGTGAAGAACATCACATTATCATTTGTGCTGCTGCTCTGCAGCCGGTAGAATATTACGAGTTTTCAGACGGGAATCTCTTGATAGAGATGAACGCTCATTTCAACATGATGTGGCTCGTTCCTTCTTATTAGCATTGCAGAAACATATCATGTTCTGTTCTCACATTTTAAGATGCATTTGCATCTTTTTCTTCGCTGTGCAAAGTCACACATGAACACAGTGTGTTAGTAATTCAGCTTGTGGTGTGAAAAGTGTGAGAACAAAACCAGGAGTCACTCTTAACACGACTCACCGGATATTGAACTTTTAAACATTATTTCAGAAATGCAGTTTGGCTGGTGTATCCTTACAGAAATGTGCTAAGGGGGTACTGATAATAGTATCAGATGATAATAACATGACATATGTTGGTAAATGAACACTGTATTCATTTACACTGCCATTCAGAAGTTAATATAGAATGGTGTCAGAAATAGTCCCTGTGCTCACCAAAGCTGCATTTATTAATTATTACAGTAAAAAGTTATATTCTAAAATATTACTGCAATTTAAAATAACTGTTTTCTATTGTAATATATTTTAAAATGTAATTTATTCCTGTGATGCAAAGCTGAATTTTCAGCATCATTACTCCAGTCTTCAGTGTCACATGATCTTTCAGAAATCATTCTAATATGCTGATTTGCTGTTTCACAATTTCACAATGTTTTGTTTGTGCTGCTTAATATTTTGGTGTTAACGTGTTAAATATGTGCATGTTTAGGGCTGAAATTGTTGGCTACCGCCAGCAGAGACCGACTGATCCATGTTCTGGATGCGGATCGGGAATACGGCCTTCTGCAAACACTGGATGAACACTCTTCCTCTATCACTGCTGTCCGCTTCGCTGGTGAGATTTTAACAGCCTAGCCAAGTTTTATTTAATAACAAATGCTGGAAATGTTTGTGTGTGATGTCTTTGTTTTTGTTTCAGCTAATGATGGGAAAGTCAGAATGATCAGTTGCGGTGCCGATAAGAGCGTCTACTTCCGTACGGCACAGAAGGTGAGATTTTTGTCACATTTAGATGTGTATTATTCACTGGGGATGTAACGATCAAAATATCACAGTACAATAATACCTCGATGTGAAGTCCACGGTACAATATTTATTGTGATATTTAAGCAAAAATACAAAAAACAAATGATAACTTGGAAAAAAATGAAAAAAAGTTAAATTCTTCTGTCTGATACACTTTGAGAGTTCAGAATTAAGAGCTCCGACCCCTGTTCTTAACTAAGAAAACTTAAGTCAGAAAAAAGTCAGTGAACTGACTTTAAAGGGGACTCAATCCTCTTTTTATTTGTGATATACTGTCTCAGTCTAAATTACATTCACACTGGTGTTTTAGGAAGTCAAACAAATTTAAATATATAATAATAATAATAATAACAAATGTTATATTATTGTTATTCCTATAACAGTAATAGACATATATTGTAAAACAACTGGTTTCATAGGTATGTTATTTTTTGCTTTACACTACAGTAGGGAAATTACAATACTTCTTTCCTTATTTCTACACTTGAAAGACATGTTTTTGGACTGCAGTAACGTTACTCATTAAAACTGCTAGCTGTCAGAAATTCATATACACTTTTAAGCTTTTATTTTGTCAGAAAACTCCAGCTTCAGTGAAAACAGGCTTACAAAAAAGTCTCATTACAAATCTAGTAAAATGCTGTAATCATCTGCCACAAAAATAAAGCATAACTGGTGGCTGTTGCATTCACAAATGCTTGCTAACCTAATACATGCAATAAATGAGTTGACTTCATTCACTGAGCCATTCTGAGGCTTGGAAAACACTGGATCACAAGCTGATCGCCTGAACGAAGTACACATTTTGCTTTGAAACACGGGGTAAAGCCATCTTGTGCTTTCGGTTTTAGTTTGTTTAGTTTTACACAACTTTAAAGACCTTTTATTTTAAAAAAAAGAGTTTAAATATATTTTAAAAATTACACTTTTTGCTTAGAAGACCTATCGTTTCATATCGTCATGTGACCGTGATAATATCAAGACTGTTATGCTATCGTGATGCCACAATATTGATAATACCATTACATCCGTGTTATTTACCTTAACCTATGATGTTTTCATTGGACATCTTTAAAATTAAAACAGTGCCATTTTGTTCCTGAGTCAGAGCTGTCAAGATTCCTCAGGCCTCAAGAAACTGTTGCCAGAGATTCAAAGAGCACCAGATTTAAATAGACACACAAGCACTTAACACCCCTACAAATGAGATACCAACGGCCAGTGATTAAGTGCGAGACACAAACAAGCACTTCTGACGTCCTAAACGAATCCTGAGATATCAACTTTGAAGAGTCTCAGTATGTTTGTGAATGAACATTAAGAATTGTGAATAAGATATTGAGATTAATGCACAAAACAGAATTAAACATTTTTCAGTTAGAACTGACATAAACATCAAAATGTCTATATAAGAGTTGTACAAATTATCCATTGATGTGGTGGTGTTAAAACAGAAGACATTTTTTTCCATGGCTCACATTTGAATAATTCGATTTAATATTTTTTCTTTGAACTCAGCTTCTATTTTCCTGTTAAACTCTTCTCTTTGAGAACAAGTAATCTGCTTCTCAAAAGCCTAAATTCAAACATAAAATCAGATTAAGGTGGACAATTGATTTAATAATGAAATAAGCTGGTAGCCTTGTGGTGAGTGCGTCGACATATCAGTGCAACTGCGCTCACGGGCGACCCGAGTACGATTACTGTCTCAAGGTCCTATGCCGATCCCACTCCCCTCTCTCTACCCAATACTTTCCTGTCATCTCTCCACTGTCCTGTCTGAATAATAAAGCAACAAAACCCCAAAAATATATAAAAAAAAATAAATAATAATAATAATAATGAAATAAGCTAATGGAGCGGACAGTGATCAGATGTGACGTCTTAAGGAGCTTGTGCAACTGTAATATAGGACACTAAAAATCACCTGCAGAACTTAAATCAGTTTATTTCTGACCTCAAAATGTGACCCAGGACTAGGGATCATTAAAAAACTGCTTGTAAATCCACAATATCATGCTTAAAGATCATTTCCACTCTCGTAAAGAAAAATCTTGGAAGAATAATGAACTCTGAACACTAATGAACACTGAATTAATCATTTAACTAACATGTCAAAACAGACAGAGGAGGGAACAACGTTCACACGTACTCATCACATAGTGAGGAAGACCACTCTGTATGACATGGACATCGACCCCACGCGGAAATATGCTGTTATTGGATGTCAGGATCGCAGCATCAGGTTTGTTTTCCTTTTTTTTTCTCCTCTGAATTGTTGTTAATTATAGTAGTAGGAGTAGTAGGTGTCATGATTATTATTATCCTGTCCTTTTGTGCATCTGCTAGTTGAGCCTGTCTTCCAGGAAAATGCAGGCTATTATTTTGCTAATGTGTTTGTATCACTATGAGCATGTGTTCTTGTATCTATATATACATCAGTGTGTTTAATTTCTGCATTTTCTCAGTATCCTGACTGGTTACGACTGTATAAACGGGTGTTATATATATCTGGACCTCGTCTGACAGGCGTTACAGTCATCGGTAGCAGTGTTAGCAGATTATCACTCAGGTGTTTTGTACAGTAGGATGGAATTAGAGGACTGACTGGTTAATCCAGTCACATTTAGCATGTTGTACACACATACACGTATACACACTGAGTCAGCCTATCTGTAGTGTCTGATACACCTGACCAACTAAAATCATTAGACACAATCTGTTTGTCTTATCATGTTATTGTTTTACTTGGTGAATGTCACAAGGGCCACATACAAACTGCAAGTTTCAGGAGTGCAAGTTTTGTTTATGCTCGGGAGGCTACTTTAGAGGGCGCTGTCTTGCAGTGTTGCCATGTCCTCATATTTACAAGCGCTTTTAGGCGTGTTGTTTGGTCTTAGCTCATAAAGCTAGGCACTTTATGGAGTTAATAAAGTGATCTGTTGTGGATATGAGATAAATGATTTTTTTTGGTGTTATAAAACAAAGCATTTGGGTGTTTTAGTGGGGTTTTTTTGTGCCTGTTCTTGTTTGTTTGTTTCTTTTTCTATGAAGATCTGGCAACACTGACGCTTTTCCACAGGGCTCGTGAGCACAACTAGCCCTGTGTCAAAATGTGCTAAGGTTAAGACTGTTTCACTGTTATTTTCTTGCATCTCACATACAGACGAAGACACATTTCTGATGCGCGTTTAAATACGTCATTAACAATTAGTTGTTCTTTCTTAGTTTGATACACACTGCATAGAATTTCTGTAAATGCGGCTGTCACTACCTGTATTTTTTGGGAGTTAATGTATGTAAGGAAGGTGATTAGGGAATAAAATGTGAACTGACAACCGAATTTAGCTGGAATGTGTATGTGGCCAAGAAAACATGCCATATTTTATTCTAAAGGAAAAAAATGTAATTATATTTTGCATTTTACAATATGAAGCCTACTTTTTGACTTTGCATGACATACTATTTTTTTGCTTGACATTTCTTTTCATGATAATTAAGCACAATTCCCACCAAATTCTCCCAACAAATTTTACTTCTTGAGGGTTTTTCCCAATTGTTCTGTTTATTAATTCCCAAATTCCGTCCCCCTTTTTTTTTTCCTATAATTTGTTTTTCCACAAATTCTGTATTTTTTGTTTTAATTCTAAACTCTGTTTTAATGGTTAAATTAAAAAATATTAATCAAAACATGTTGTCTAATTAATTGAATTATTAAACTTACACAATTCAACAGCAATTCATTAAAACTTTAACAAAAAATTACATTTTTATGGCCCTATAAAATATTTTTTCCCCTCAAATCCATTTTTTACCAAATTCTGTTTTTCATTATTTATTTATTTATGTATTGGATTACATTTTAGTGATTTCATTACATTTTAATAATCAAAACATCTTTAATTAATTGATTTTTTAAAAAATATAATGTATTATTATTTTATTTAGTTATTCCTTTTCCAAAAATACTGTATTTTCATATTTCTGGTAAATAATTTTTTCTGGTAAATATTCCTTAAAAAATAATGTTTTAATAATAATTGTATTAGTAGTAGTTGTACTGTCATTACATTAAATAATATATTTCTGTCACAGTTTCTTCAAGTTAAACCAAACTTTTATTTTGACGGGTTGCTATGAAGACTTTTAAGTGTCTGTTTACATATGATATTACAATAGTTTTTCTCAAATATCATATGTGTATATGTACTCAGATTTTGAGGAGGCAGAGGCTGAAAACTGACCTACTTTTGATTTATTCATTTAAAATTCAGCAAATTCCGTGACATTCTGTGTTATACAGTAAATTCCATTTTTATTACTGGATTTTGCGATTCTCTGTACAACAAATATTACTATAATGTATACATTTACAGTTTAAATAATACACCTTTTCTTTTTGTACATCATAGTTATGATAATTAATTTTAAGTAAACTAATATTTAAATTGATATTTGTTTTATTTATTTATTTTAATTAAATGACCCAGACATTGCTGACTTGACCATTTTCAAGTACTGGCACTCTTTTCCTCATTGTGTTTTGTACGTCTCACTGTGCTCTCCCACACAAAAGGGCAACATTAGGAAGGAACCAGGCTAACGCATGACTTGCAACTGTTTTCCTTTTGTTCATTCAAACTATGACCGCAAATTTATTCTGCACAGTGGGCAAGAAAAATGCCAAGAATGTTGTGTATAATACAGCTGGTCATTTACTGCCTTTGTCTCATTCTCACTGAAAGCAGCGTCTTTTCTATGCCGTTTGGTGCAGTGGCGATGAATGATCTTAAAAGAAGAAGGCCTGACCTATACAAATATATCAATAGAGTCAATAGTCAGTGCTGTAGGCCTCTGTACTGGAGCTCATTCTGGGTTTTCAATGCCTCTAATGGGCACAGACTCTTTTTGTTCCTCGTGTAAGTCATGTGAAGCCTGAAGGGTTCATTGGATCTGCTCCTCCCAAAGCTGGCAGTGTGTTTGTTTGAGCTGCTGTACGAAATGGTAGTTGAAGTCATGACGCCATAGCGCCTCCAGGTGGCTGAAAAAAGGGGGGCAAAATACATAAAACCGCATCAGTCAAGAAGGAAGATTTAAATGGCCTGATTATACACTTTTAGTTTTAGTTTTTTTCCCAGAGGGCCACTTACAGTGTTAGCCAAGGTTTTCTGAAATAAACCAGTCATTATTTAAAATTTGGGGTTGGCAAGATTTTTAAATGTTTTTTGAATGAAGTTTCTTATGCACACCAAGGCTGCATTTATATGATGAAAAAATACAGTAAAAACAGTAAAATTGTGGAATATTTTTACAATTTAAAGTAACTGTTTTCTATTTTCATGTATTTTAAAATGTAATTTATTTGTGTGATGCAAAGCTGAATTTTCAGCATCATTACTCCAGTCTTAATGATCGTTCAGAAATCATTCTAATATGCTGATTTTGTGCTTGTTGAACAGTTGAAATTGCTTTAATATAAAAAAAAATTTTACTTTTTCATTTTCAGAATCTTTAACATCTGCAATGGCAAACAGAAGAAAGTCTACAAGGGTTCTCAAGGGGAGGACGGGACCCTTATTAAGGTAGGCAGACCTTAAATAAAAAGACTAAGTATTGTATGTGGCCCTGGACCACAAAACCAGTCATAAGGGTAAATTTTTTTTAAATTGAGATTTATACATCATCTGAATAAATAAGCTTTCCATTGATATATGGATTGTTAGGACATGGAATATGGGTGCAAAAAAAATCAAAATATGGAGAAAATCACCCAGCAATTCATATTACTAATCAAAAAAAATAGATTTTGATATATTTACGATAGGAAATGTACAGCATATATCTTCACAGAACATGATTTTTACTTAACATCCTAATGATTTCTGACATAAAAGAAAAATCGATGATTTTGACCCATACAATGTATTTTTGGCTATTGCTACAAATATACCCATGCAACTTATGACTGGTTTTGTAGTACAGGGTCACATATTAGTTCAGATACTGCTTTTTATCTCAGTCACGTGGTTATTGTTCTGTCTTAATGTGTTTATTAGGTTCAGACGGATCCCTCTGGTCTTTATGTGGCCACAAGCTGCTCAGACAAAAACATCAGCATCTTTGACTTTTACACTGGAGAATGTGTGGCTACCATGTTTGGCCATTCTGGTAAGATCCTTAAAAATAGTGAAGTCCTGCATGATGTGAGATCATACAACTATAATGCCTGAAATCTCCTGAAATCAAGTCTTAAGCTTTGTGTTTTTGTCCTCTTTTAGAGGTTGTAACGGGATTGAAGTTTACTAATGACTGTAAACATCTTATATCTGTGTCGGGAGACAGGTAGGTGTTGTGAAATCATTGATTTCTCAGATGAAGAATCCATTTTTGACTCGGTTTCTCATATTACAATGTTAAATTTGCCTGCTTTTATGTGTTCAGCTGTATCTTCGTGTGGCGGCTTTGTCCTGAGTTGACCATCAATATGAGACAACGGCTTTCAGACCTGAAACAGAAGACCCCTCCAAATAAACAACACACACTTAGGTATAAACCCATTCACACTTATTTGTTGCGTTGCAATTACAGAACTCAAAATGGTGATTTTATAATATGTTTTCTGGTTTATATCAGCACAAGTAAAGAAATCCACAGTGTGCGAGTCATTGGCACCATGTCGTCTGACAGCGACAAAGATGTGGAGGAAGAGGAGGGCATTGAAGAAGAAGATGAGATGTTTCCTCACCTGTCATCGGGCAGCAGTGCTGGCGAGGATACAGGTAATGCATCTGACATTCTCCAGCAATCTTACTAAACTAGTTTGGCTTGTTATATGTATTACATCCGGCTCTTTTGGGTTGGGTCACATTGTGTGATTTTTATTGGGTGAGACTTCTTCCAAATGTTTATTTTAAGCTTTCTGAGCTTCTAATATTAGTGTTTCTGTTGCAAGGATCGTCTGAAGAAAAGCGCAACACTCTCAATTCACACATGAAGAAGGTAACGAAGTCTATGATAAGTTTGCATAATTTTAGCTTTTATTCTCTTATTTTGTTTGTTGATGCTCTTTAACATACATTCTTTCTTATCAGCAGTCCAGCAGTTGTGAAAATGAGGTTTCAGGTCCGAAGCCAAGACGGCGCTGGTCCAGGCGAATGGGTAGTATGGATCTCAAGGTGAAGTCCATGCTGGATCTGAGGCAACTGGAATCTTTTGCCATGCCTCTCTTCCCCAGCAAAAACCAAGATGTACATAAAGATCTTCCACCACCTAGGAACCAAGAATTAGGCAGCACCATCAGTCTGCAAACTATTGCTGCATGGGTAAGTGTTATATGGAATTAAACAAAATATACACTTCTGATTTTAATATCTAATAGATATAATGTCAAATGTGACCCTGGACCACAAAACTAGTCTTACTTTAACTAGCACAGGTATATTTGTAGCAGTAGCCAAAAATACATCATATATGCCAAAATTATAGATTTTCCTTTTATGCCCAGAATCATTAGGATATTAAGTGAAGATCATGTTCCATGGAGATATTTTTCCTACCGTAAATATATCCAAACTTAATTTTTGATTAGTAATATGCATTCCTAAGTTCTTTAGTTTACTAACTTAATTTGGACAACTTTAAATATTTAATATTTTGAATTTTTCTTTTTTTTTTTGCACTCTCAGATTCCAGATTTTCAAATAGCTGTATCTCGGCCAAATATTATCCTATCCTAACAAACCATGCGTCAATGGAAAGCTTGTTTATTCAGCTTTGAAATGTATGATGCAATAATAAACCTGCATGCAACAATGTGGAAACTCATTAGAATTATACTGCAATGTCTTCAGCAGGTCTTAGATGTAATACAGAAAAAATGTCATCAAATGAGAACGAATAAAGCTTTTGAAATTATTGCCTTTTATTTGTGCTAATGAATGCAGACCGCATTGTCTGTTCTGTCTGTTTTTGACTTGTTTATCTTCTCCATAGGTACCTGAAGAGAATGAACCAGGAGGACAGACACGTCCTCATTACATCCAACTGTCCCCTCAAACCCCAGAGACAGAAGTACTGTATCCTGAGGGATGTGAAGACCAAATCAGTCTTGCCGGAAGGTAAGTAAAAACCATCTCAGTAGCTTATTTTATTTACACTGTTGGTGTAAATATTCAATATACACTGATTAATTTAAGATAATTTCACACAAACTATCTTTTAAAGGGTTCGTCACCCAAAAGCAGAAATTCAGTCATCATTTACTCACCCACACATGGTTCCAAACCTGTACGAGTTTGTTTCTTTCTTCTGTGGAACACAAAGTTCCTTGGAACACAAAGTTCCTTTGAAGAAAGTTAAAAATAGTTGTGAGACGTTTCTTAAAGTAACTTCTTTTATGTTTGAGAAAATAAGTCATGCAGGTTTGGAATGACATGACAGTGAGTAAATTTCACTTTAGGGTGGAGTATCTCTTTAATTGTGCAGTTAGAGCTATAATGTGATCCAAAACATAATTTTGAGATGATCCTCAAATGCCTGTCCACTCCCTTCTCTTTGTTTGTGCATAGTGAGTATCAAGTGAAAAAGCTGCCCCATGGGGTGAGATGTGTTAAAGTAAACTCTTGTCCTGAGAAGCAGAGTCCAGACAGCGCCTGCTCTATGGAGTATTCCAGCAGCCGTCTCTCCAGCCCCGAACACCCTGGAGAAGGTAGAAAAACTAAACTAGCAGACTTGCACAATCATATTGTAAATGCAGTAATGGGTCGTTTGTGAGATACAGGAATGTTTCTTTCTGGGTATTTGCTGTAGACTCTGAGCCTACTGAGCCATTGAGTGTAGATGGAAACTCATCAGAACTGGATATGGAAGATCTTGATGAGGAAGAGGACGACAGCTTGAGGAAGAATGAGATTCAGACTCCTGTACCTCAGACTCCAGACCAGGAGGCTTTCCTCAAGAGGCACTTTGCAAACTTGTCAGACCTTAATAACCCTGGTAGGGTGTTTGTACTGTACATGTTCACAATTTCTTAATGGGTTAGTTCATCCAAAAATGAAACTTCTGTCTTTAATTACTCCAAACCCATAAGACCTTCGTTCATCTTTGGAACACAAATTAAGATACTTTTGATGAAATTCGAGAGCTTTCTGACCATGCATAGACAGCAACACAGCTACCACATTCAAGGCCCAGAAAGGTAGTAAGGACACAAAAAGAAGAAATTGTTGAATAAAGTTATTTTTGTTTTCTTTGTGCAGAAAAAGTATTCTCGTAGCTTTGTAACATTTACGGTTGATCCACTGATGTCACATGGACTATTTTAATGAAGTCCTTACTACCTTTCTGGGCCTTGAACATGTCAGTTGCATTGCTGTCTATGCAGGTTAAGAAAGCTCTCGGATTTCATCAAACATATCTTAATTTGTGTTCCAAAGATGAGTGAAGTTCTTTCGGGTTTGGAACGACATGAGGGTAATTAATTTTTGGATGAACTATCCCTTTAACACATTTTTCTTTAATGTAAGTTCTCATACTCTTTTTCTTTGGCAGCAAGTCCAACCAGAGTAACTCCAAATATCTCTGATAGCATGTCATCGAAGTTCCTCTCTCAGAACTCTCCTAGCAGGTAAGATACAGTCACCCTTTGACTAAATCCCTTCCAAACATGACTTCTATTTTCAATGACATTTGGACTTCTGAAGGGAAAACATGACCATGCTCTGCCCTTTCTTTACCAGAAGTCTTTTCCCGTTCCCCTCAAACAAAAGCAGTGACATTAAAACCACAAGTGGAGTTGTACGGCCACTTGTCTCAGAGGTGCGGCCCCTCATGGAGAATAAGAGTCCAAGCAAACAGCAGCAATCCCATGGAACTGAAAGGACAACAGGTCAACGTTTAATCCAGAAGAAACGCACACCCATCATGGACTCCCGGAGACTGATCAGCCCTGTCGCTAAAGCTGCTGCAAATCACAACAGCTCTGCGGGCATGAGGAAAGCTCAGTCTATCCACAACATCTCCTCAGAGGGTAAATTATCCATGAAGTTATTCACATGGACTCCTGGTTTCATAGACTAGGCTTAAGTCTAGTCTCAGACTAAAATGCATGTCCGGGCTGTTTTAACTGAAAGAAGCTTAAAATATGTCAGTGCCATTGTTTTGTCTCAAGATGCACACCAGTAGTGTTTTTATCTAAAGCATGTTCATACTTAAATGTCCTAATTAAACTATGGCCTAATCCTGGCTTAACCTAAGCCCTGTCTATGAAACCGGGCCTTAGGGTTTAGGATATTGTTTTGCTTTAGTTATTCTACAGAGCCTGTCTTCTTTACTCACATGAATCACTTGTTTCCTCCCTGTTCTGATCAGCTGATGCAGTCCAGACGTCCAGTCGTCCCTCTAAGGAAGTCCATCCACAGCCCCAGACCCCAGACCACCAAATGCAAAGACCACGGCGTTCCCTTCCCACCGTCCCGCTCACCAGCCCTACGACTACCCTGCCAAGGGACATCACCACACCTACCAAGTCCAAATCCCGTTCCTATATGAGTCCTACCACTAGCTCAATGGCCAAGATGTCCCGCTCTGCTTCCATGGGTGACAACTTGAATGTAGTAGGAACTGAAGACACAGGACCTTCAGACCTACACCAAGGTTCAAGTTCTGACTCTTCCAACCCTCGGAGCGCCTCCCAAAGCAAGCCCACCACTCCTGTTTCCCATGTCTCATCCCCAAATACTTCAGCATCCCCATTTCCAGGCCCCTACATGCCCCATGCAGCAGTCATACCTACACTGAGTGCTGGCTCAAGTGGAAACTCTTCCTCTAAAGGTCTCCAGGTCAAACTAACGGGCAGTGCACGACCACTGCTCCATATAGACATTCCCAATCCTCTTCCAGATAAACCCTTGTTATCTTCCCTCTCGCCAAGCACCAAGACCCCCAAACTTGTACAAAAGGAAAAGGAGTCCTCAAGTAAAACTCCAACAACTCCCTCTTCACATCCTGGAACAGTTCACTTGCCTAACAGCATTGTACAGCCGGTCACAGCTGTTTGTTTGAGCCCCTCTGAAACCCCAGATCAGATTGAGTTTAGTATGGTACTTGTTCCCAGTCAAACCAAGAACTTAACAGAAGATGAACTCCACTCACATACAGAGCAAAGAAAAGAGGACACTTCTGAGACTGAGTGCCCTCCCATGAGCCAGTGCAGCCTAAGTCTTCTTCAGTCTTCCTCAGGATCTCAAGACTCAGGTTTGCTGGGACATCAGTCTTCCCTCATTCCATCTTCTGTTCTGCTACGACTTGGGCTGTCTAAACACTTCTTTACCAAAGGGCTCTGGCCTCTCTCATCTTCCACCTCCATAACATCCTTCTTCTCTTCTTCACCCTCTCCACCCATTAACCATTACCACCTGCAGGGTGAGGCATGCTCTTACTAACACTTGCTGTAACATCCATTTTCTATCATCTCTAATCTCTAACCAGTTAAGGGGCCAATTATTTGACATATGTATTTTGCTTGCTAAAACATTCTCTAATAATCCAAATAAATGGATGGTCCTCAAAGCATTAACATGATTTACACAAGTAGAAACTTTTTGGATCAACACTGTTTGTTGGAACACTCCTACCAACCAATTATTGTCCTATGATTTTAGATTTCTAGCCAGGAACAACATGATATCAACTGAGAATTTCTAGGGTAGGATTAGGTCAGGGCAGGGGTGTTCAAACTCGTTCCTGAAGGTCCACTTTCCTGCAGAGTTTAGCTCCAACCTTGATGGAACTGCCAGTAACTTTCTAGTAATTCTGAGAACCTTGATTACATTGTTCAGGTATGTTTGATTAGGGATAGAGCTTAACTCTGCAGGAAAATAGAGCTCTGGGTTAGGGTAAGCAGGGGTGTTAAGACTCAGTGGGCCACTGTCCTGCAGAATTTAGCTGCAAGCCCAATAAACACACCTGAAGCACCTAATCAAGGTCTTACTAGGCATACTAGAAACTTCTAGGCAGGTGTGTTGAAGCAAGTTGGAGCTAAACTCTGCAGAAAAGTGGACCTCTGGGTTAGGGTAAGGCAGGGGTATCCAGACTCAGTCCTAGAGGGCCACTGTCCTGAAGAGTTTAGCTCCAACCCTTATTAAATGCATCTAAACCTAAATACAATCTAAATACTAGAAACTCCTGGGCAGGTGTATTGAGGCAAGTTGGAAGTTGAAGCTAAACTCTAAAAGACACCGGCCCTCCAGGACCAAGTTTGGACACGCCATGGTTAGGGCAAGGATGTCCAATCTCCTGGGGGCCACTTTCCTGCAGAGGTTAGCTCTACAACATCTGCCTGGAAGTTTCTAGTGATTCTGAAGCCCTTGATTAGCTGGTTTAGGTTCAGGGGCCTCCTTCAGGAGCAGGATTGGACATCTCTGGGGTATTTCAAGGGTATCCTTCTGATTTACAGTAGGGTGAATATTAGGTTAAGGCAGCAGTTCTCAACTGTGGCCTTCAAAGTCCACTTTCCTGCAAAGTTTAGCTCCAACCTTGATCAAACTCACCTGCCAGTAACTTTCTAGTAATGCTAAGAAAGCTTGTTCAGGTGTGTTTGATTAGTGTTGGAGCTAAACTCCAAAAAGGAAAGTGTATCTCGAGGGCCAGAGTTGAGCACACCTGGGTTAGGGTAAGGATATCCAATCCTACTCCTTGAGGTCTAATTTCATTTTAGAGCAGGGGTTCTCAACTGTGGCCTTCAAGTCCCACTTTCCTGGAGAATTTAGCTCCAACCTCGATCAAACATGCCTGCCTGTAACGTTCTAGTAATCCTAAGGATCTTGATAAGCTTGTTCAGGTGTGTTTGATTAGGGCTAGAGCTAAAATCTGCAGGAAAGGGGGCCTCAAGGGCCAGAGTAGAGAACACCTTGGTTAGGGTAAGGGTATCCAGTCCTTCTCCTTGAGGTCTAATTTCCTTTAGAGCAGGGGTTCTGAACTTCTGGCCCTCAAGGCCCACTTTCCTGGAGAATTTAGCTCCAGCCTTGATCAAACACGCCTGCCAGTTACTTTCTAGTAATCTGAGGACCCCAATTAGCTTGTTCAGGTGTGTTTGATTAGGGTTGGAGCTAAACTCTGCAGGAAAGTGTACCTCGAAGGCTGGAGTTGAGAAACTCTGGGTCAGGGTAAGGGTATCCAATCCTACTGCTTGACGTCTCATTTCCTCTAGAGCAGGGGTTCTCAACTCTGGCCCTCAAAGTCCACTTTCCTGCAGAGTTTAGCTCAAACACCTTGATGGTGACTTCGAGTTGAGAACTCAGTTTAGCTAGTGTCATAATTAAACACACCTGACCCAGTTAATCAAGGTGTTCAAAATTACTCAAATATACAGGCATGTGTCTGGGAGAAGGTTGGAATGAAACTCTGTAAGGAAGTGATCCTCCAGGAGCAAAATTGGATCTGGAACAATGTTCCTACCAACCATCCATTAACCTCCAGTCTTAAGGATATGGTCCTGCAACAGTATTCTTATGATTAATCATATCCCTCTGGTTTTAATGTCGGAGTTAGGGTTGTTCCAGGAACAAAGAATGATGTTAATCCATCTCATACTTCTGTAAATCACTTGTGCTGAGTACAACTGCACTAAATCATTTTCCATGCCATATAGTTCTCAAATTCACTTTTCTTTGTACACCCAGTGAAAATTGTATGTTCTTGTTGCTCAGCTCACAGCATGACTCTAACAGAGCTGTATTTCTCCTCTGTAGACACATCTCTCAGTGTGGATTCTTGTCGGCTGGTTGCCAGTGAATTGCAGAGCAGTTTTAAAAAAGCCTCCCACCTCTACAAAATGGTAGGTTATCATTTGGCCACATTCACATGTAATTGTAGAGTAGGCTGCACTTCAGCCCACACGTCTGTCTTTTGTGCGGGCGACTTGAATCTAACTTTGCATATGTGTGCGCGCTCCTGTAGCTAAGCAACTCCACCAACTCCAGTGAAGAGCAGCAGGAAATGGCACGTGTGCTGGTCGAAGCATTTGAGGCGATGAGAGACGAGCTGAATTGCCTGCCACCATGCACTCCTTCAAGATCTCCCAGCACCTGCACTGTGCGCACATTAGCTAACAGTGATGGAACACTAGGTGACGACAGGACACTTGCCCTTTTAGAGCAGTACTCCAAACTGCTGCTCAGCGCAGTGGAGAAGAGGATGGACAACAAAATTTGATTTCTACATGCGCTGTGGCTGCAAAAGAGGATACCAAGCCATGTGACTACACAGCAGACTGTTTTAGGAGCTTTTAATAAAGAGATTGAAAAGAAATTCCACTATCCTACCTCCCTGTTTAGCATGCTACTATGGCAGCAACACACCCTTGACTTTTCTCACCTCTTTGCAAAATTTTGTGCCCTGCTACTTAAAAAAAAAAAAAACGTATCCGCCATCGTAACTTTCAAATGACCTAACACGGGATCAGGGAGAGTAATTAATTACATGAATTTGTTGACTGTACGGTACAGCAAAATGGATTCACTGGTTATCGGCTTAAAAGACGGATATGGATCCAATATTCTGTCATGTATAAAAACGAACTGTTGCTGAGAGAAATCATTGTGTTTGTATTTAAAAAAAAAAAATTCTCAATGCTCTCCTTCGACGGGACAGGTATCCCTGGAAGTCTTAACAAGACTTTTACTTTTTGTCATGGAATGATTTTTATACTGTATGTTGTGTTTGTGCTGATACTCTCAAGTTGAATTGGGACGTTGGGGTTCATATTTATTCTCATGTGATAGGTCAATGAGTCGCATGGAGGCTCTTTGTTGTATAGTATCAATGTCCTGATGCCCAGTTGGGTGCCAGAGAAAAAAAATTGGGGAATTTGAAGGATGATTTTGTATTGTTTTATTTGCAGGACTTTTTTGTACTTGAACGGTAACTGTCTCATGGATACGGGTGCCTTAATCTTGACCAGCAATTTGCTTGAAGGAATGAATCTGGTATTTGTAATTCAAGCAGGTTATATATTGAAATGATCAGTAATATTTGGACATTGTCCACCTCTAATTGAATAATTCTAAGTTGCAAATGGTGACAGAAACAAAACTGCCATAAAACACTGAACTGAACTGAATGTTCTGGTGACACTGATAAAATTGCAATAGCCAAGTAGATACATTTTTGTGCACAAACTATGAGAACGGTTTACAGATTTTACAGAACTTCAGTTTTAAAAATACCCTTATCCTGAAAAGCATTTTTACAGAAAAACTTTATTTCCTAGTGTTTTCCAATTATGACTTCTTAAAGGTATGTTTTATTGTTATGTGATGTGCTGTTACTTTTCCAAGAGCTAAAGCATCTTTTCCACACTCCCTTACTAACTAAGCTGAGGTGTTCCCTCTCTGACCTCTGCTTGAAACAACTCTTTTTTCCATAATAATACTGATAATGTACAGTAAGGCACTTTTTTGTCATTAAGCTTAATTCAAAATGATGGTGTAATATGTTAAGTGTACTGTAACTTCTTATATAGATGGACCTGCACATTTTTTTAGTGTCCAGCTCTTCTACTGATACAAATCCAAGCTAAAGCCAGGTGCACACTGTACGATTCTGAGATCTTAAAAGATTGCTGTTCGCAAATGAAAATGTCAGAATGTGTCGAATGATAATCTAAACACCTAGTTGATGCTGTCAATGGTGACCAAAGATTTATATCATAGAGCCTGACATAAAATAGTCGCCATGGCTTTTTCTCACAGTTGTCATATACAGTGTACACCCAGCTTAAGTCACAGCACAGCAACTAGTTCAGCTGCAACTTGCCTGGTGTCTGAGATGCATAAATTGTATTTATTGACTTGACACTTAGTTCCACCTGTCACATTCTTTCAAACTGTTGGTGCAAATTTATTAACAATGAAAGATGCAAAATGTGCAGTTGCAACAACAATGCAAATTTTTACTGAACCCCTTTTCACCATTGGCAGATTGCACTGGCAGTCTTATAGTAAAACAGGTTTATTTACACCCATTTTAGTATGCAGCAAAAGCTCTTATTTGCCATCTCATGACAAGTGCTATGGCTTTATGCAAGAAAATGCATGGGATGAAAAATAATATATATAACGTAAGCCCAAACAGACTTGATTTAGCTAGCTAGTGGGTTTCAGTGATGTAGCAGAAGTGTAAACCGTACTGTAGGGTTGCATCAGTATCAAAAGTACTGTGTGAGAATCAGCATGAATACACTACATATGCATGAAGAAAGGCAGAATTTAGGGTTGGCTCGTGCCCTGGACTAGAACGCATGGTTGTACGCTTGACCTGCTCCTCATCAACAATCATGCAAACCTGCTTTCAGCGCTATCTCTGTGGTGACCAGCTCTGCTTTCATCCAACGTATGGCCAATTGATCAAGATGTATTCTAGCATTACAGATGGATCAGTGCTTTCTAAGACCGTTTCTTTTGGAAACTTGTGACTTTGTCTTACCTTTTGCTCCAAACCGAAGTCAAGTGTTTCTATTCTCAGTGTTTATACAATCTATCATCTGAAGTCTCTTTCTCAGAGAAGTCAAATAAATAAAACTGTATTTATTACATGTTAAACTGCATTGTTTATTGCTGTAAAGCCAGTAGCTGTTGATAATGGATTATATCAACCAAATCTTCACCTTTGAACAGTCTCACAGTTATCCAACGGCGTTTGTCAAGGACTCCACAAGCTGGAAGTAATTGTACTTGATATCATATTCCATGTCATACCAGAAATTCACTGCCAAGACAAAAAGAGCATGTTAAATATTTTCATGTATGATTAGTTTTATTGTTGAATTTCGAAGCCAAGTTGGTATTGTTTGCCATCTTAAAGGAGTAGTTCACTTCCAGAACAAAAATTTAGAGAGAATGCGCTCACCCCTTTGTCATCCAAGATGACAAGATGTTCACGTCTTTCTTTCTTCAGTCGTAAAGAATTTGTTTTTTGAGGAAAGTATTGTAGGATTTCTCTCCATATAATAGATATGTATGGTGCCCCCAGGTTTAAACTTCCAAAATGCAGTTTAAATGCAGCTTCAAAAGGTTCTAATGATCCCAGCCAAGGAAGAAGGGTCTTATCTAGTGAAACGATCTGTTATTTTCTAAAAAAAAATTACAATTTATATACTTTTTAACCGCAAATTGTCGTCTTGGTCTGGCTCTGTGTGAACTGTGTGCATTCCTGTTTATGGCAGTTAGGTTATGTCAAAAAACTCCCATCCCATTTTCTCCTCCAACTTCAAAATTGTCCTAAATTGCTGTTTTACCTTTTTTTTTGTAAAGGCCGTTTGATCTTGAGTGCATGTAGGAGGAGAAAATGAGATGGGAGTTTTTCGACATAAACAGGAATACACACAGTTCACGCAGAGCTAGACCAAGAGCGTCTGTGGTTAAAAAGTATGTAAATTGCACTTTTTTTTTTTCATTTCGCTAGATAAGACCCTTCTTCCTTGCCTAGGATCGTTTAGAGCCCTTTGAAGCTGCATTTAAACTGCGTTTTTGAAGTTCAAACTCAGGGGCACCATAGATATCCATTATATGCAGAGAAATCCTGAAATGTTTTCCTTTAAAAAACATAATTTCTTTACGACTGAAGAAAGACAGACATGAACATCTTGACAAGTGGATAAGTATCTGTAAATCTGCCACCAGTCCTTTAATGGTGGTTAAATCACCAACCTGCTATGCAGCCATGAGACTGTCGAACGTGGTGGAACCACAGGGAGGGTAGGTACAGCATTTCTCCAGCTTTCACAGTGCAATGCACAGGTTTAGCCAGAGTGTAGGAGGGATATCGCTTATAATCTGGGTTCAGAGGGTCTAGAGGGATCCAGGGCACCTGGAAGAGACAGAGGAGATGTGGAAAAAAATTTGCAAGATTGCAAATATTTATGTTTATCAATATTATATACTCACTTTGGTTGAAACTTCCTCATCCACTATTTCAAAGTTGCCATCTTCTTTCTGTCTGTATGTTGCTGGCTGGTAGAGCTCTATGAGGAGGAAATAAAACACAATGTGATAAAGCCTTATTAAAAAGCATGGAGCGTTCAAGCTAAGCAGCCAAAATAAAATAGATGGATAGAGGAACAACTCCTTACCATATGGTATGAAGGGTCTATCAGTAGGCGGAATCAAAATAAACTCCTTCTGCCCAGAGATCACACAGTATAGGTTCTCATAATGATCTTTATGCACTACAAAGAAAAAAATAGTGTTTGATCACAAAAATACTTACATAAATTAGGTTTTAAAGCTGTGGTTTTCAATCCTGTTGACACCATTGCCCCCTATTGTCCACAAGCAATATTTGTGATCCTTGACCACAAAACCAAATGATTGATTTTTCTTTTATGCCAAAAATCATTAGGATATTAAGTGAAGATCATGTTCCATGAAGATATTTTGTACATTTCCTACCGCAAATATATCAAAACTTAATTTTTGATTAGTAATATGCATTGCTAAGAACTTCATTTGGACAACTTTAAAGGCAATTTTCTCAATATTTCGATTTTTTTTTAACCCAGATTTTCAAATAGCTGTATCAATGATGTATGGTTGTAACAAACCATACATTAATGGAAAGCTTATTTATTCAGCTTTCAGATGATGTATAAATCTCAATTTCAAAAATTGACACTTATGACTGGTTTTGTGGTCCCGAGTCACATTTAAAGGCCACTTTAATATTTAAAGGAGGTTAGGAGCTTGTTTTTTCTGCTCTGTTAACCAGTTAATTTCTGTGACTTTTCTAATCTTTCATGATGTACTGGATAAAAAATATAAATATTTTTTCCTCAATGCAATTTCTACCCAATAACACATTTTAGAGCTTGGCCTAACTAGAAAAATGTATATTCATATTATATTAAAATAACCATGGTGATTTACGATTGTATTAATTTACATAACTTTTACATAACCAGGTCTAAAATTCAGACTTTTAATATTAGGATTTGGAAAAATCCTGGTTCTTTAATGATAAAATAAGATATTGTTGGAGGGGTGGTAAATTTAAATAATAATTTTCTTGCTTGCTTTGAGGTCCCCTTGTTGAGAACCAATGGTTTATTATTTTTTACGTTTACAAACAATTAAAGACAAACTTACTTGACGTGACAGCGCTTTCCTCCCCAAGCCAGAAATTGACAGCATCAGGCTGTTTTCCTAAATTGAAAAATAAAATCCACATTTCACATTATCCTGCCATTCTCCAACCAAAGGCACATCTACAGTCAAACCAAAATTTATTCAGACACCTTTAACATTTCTCACATTATCAGTTTTATTCACTATAGTTTGGAAATGACAAGAAATGACAAGAACTCTGTTAAACTGTGTCAGAACAAATTAATCTTGATAATGTCACATAACTTTGATAGAAAGGTATGTAATGGATTACAATCAACCAAGAATTCAGACAACTGTATGGCAATATTTACACAACTATCAACACTTTGTTGACCAATTTCCAAGCAATGCTTAATTTTGTTTAGTCTGTGGTGTAAAAAGCAATTAAAGAAAAAACACTTAAGCAAAACATGGTCAGGTCAAAGTGTCTGAATAATTTTTAATCCCAAATTTTTATCAATTTTACTGGTAGTCCACTGTATGAAGAATTTTTGGGTATCACAGTTTACTTTATTTTGCTATCCTCACTTACATAAATAGCTACAGTGTCCTGCATCCACTAGTAAAAAAATATCAAAAATTACATCTGGTGTCTGAATAATTTTTGGTTTGACTGCAAACAGAAAATTAATGTAAAATGAGGACATACCCAGTGCTTCACTCATCCAGGGAATGTGAGTCTGTACATCTCCCGTCAGCTCTGGTAACTCCTCAGTCAGATTTGAGCATTGCTTCTGAACGTAAAACACACCACTGCTCTTCACCTTCCCCTCTATGATATCCAGCAGAGAGCTAAAGGTCATCTGACGCTCCTCTGGCATCACAAAGCGATTCCCGTTCACGGCGTCTGCATATCCGTTTGGAGTGACGGCCACACTGATGACTTTGGAACCCACTTTCTCTCTGCACAAATATGATAAGAAAAGTTTGCAAGAACATAAAGTTTAAATGTTAGAACTCTCAGGCTGATCTGATCATCTGATTGGCTCACCTGAGATATGTGGGGTTCCATTTAGACAAAGCTGGCCAATCACTGAAGGCACTGTGAATGATGCAGGGCTTGTTGGGACCAATCCAGTCACGATAAAACTGAAGTGGAGAGAGGGGCCCGTCCAGGTATGGCACTGCATCGTTCAGATAAAGCTCTGAGAAAGAGAAGACAATGATTTCACTGATATGTAAGGCTGGATTACAATACCTGTCAAAAGTTTTTGAACAGTAAGATTTTTAATGTTTTTTTAAAGAAGTCTCTTCTGTTCACCAAACCTGCATTTATTTGATCCAAAATACAGCAAAAGCATTGTGAAAAAGTTTTACTATTTTAAAGAACTGTTTTAAATTTAAATATTTTTAAAATATAATTCATTCCTGTGATCAAAGCTAAATTTTCAGCATCACTGCGTCAAATTAGTCAAAAGTGATGATAAAGACATCTATAATGTTACAGAAAAAATGCTGTTCTGAACTTTCTATTGATCAAAAAATCCACTCAACTGTTTTCAACATAATAATAATAAATGTTTTTTGAGCAGCAAATCAGAATATTAGAATGATTTCTGAAGGATCATGTGACACTGAAGACTGGAGTAATGATGCTAAAAATTCAGCTTTGAAATCACAGGAATAAATTACATTTTAAAATATATTCAGATAGAAAACAGTTATTTTAAATAGTAAAAATATTTTAAAATTATACTGCTTTTGCTGTACTTTTTTTGTTTACTGTTTTTTGCTGTACTATAAATACAGGCTTGGTAAGCAGAAAAGACTCCTTTAAAAAATTACTAATCAAAAACTTTTGACTGGTAGTGTATATATAAGTGCAGTAGATATTTTTATCTATTGCACAAAAATATATAATTTAACATAAAAAATGATAGATAGGTAGATAGTGTGTAAATATTCTATTGCATGTATATTATCTATATCTATCTTTCTGTCTGTCTGTCTATTATCGGTATATGATTATATATTATAAGTGTTCAGATGTCATTAGACAGTAAGTGAACTCACCCCGAGCTTCTTTAGGAAAATTTCTCAAGCATTCTTTAACTGCATCCATAACACTATCGACATGTTTCTATAAAACTAATACTGACTGTTTATGTTTCACAAGCCTCCGTCAGCTTAAAATATTCATAATATACTTTCTCCCCATGCACGCCAATCTATTCATACTATAAAATTAACTATTAATGTTTTGAAATGATTAGTGACAGCTCACATGTACTCCTCACATGTATAACAGTTGTTAATGTTATGACGTTAGTCTTCCGCTCATGCGCAAATGTGATTGTGCACAGCGTTGTGTCTGTCCCCCTCTACTGGCCGGAGACTGCACTAGAGGAAAATATATTTATTTTATTTTTTAAGTAACGTTGTGTTATTTTGTTTATTAAAAAAGTAGCAAAATATATTTGTTGTTTTATTGCGAATGTATTTTATTTAAGCCAACTGAAGCAAACTAAGCCCTTAGTTTTGATGACATGATTTGTCACGCCTCTGTGAGGCTTCACACTTGACGCCAATTAAATCACATCCACAGGTAGAGCACTGCTGTTGAGACTAGGAAATTTTCCTTTTTTTTGTTTTTTGTAAATCTGTTGTCTTCCAATGGACTTTGAGGAACATGGATGAGGAGGCAGCCCTCGAAAATTACTTTGACCAGACTATTGCTGTAAGTTGTGAAATAAATAGCTGAAATGCTTAAGTCTTTGTTAGCTGAAAACATAATCAATCTTATTAAGATGCACTCAAGTCTGCACATGTTCTTATGGCATAAATGAAGTAAATATAAATGAGAATATCAACATATTTAAGAGGAAATATTAAATAAATAAATACAGGAATACATACATCTAAAAACCTTACAACAGAAATTAAAAAGTAGACTGATTGCTAAAATAAAATATATAAAAAACGACTAAAATATTGATGTGCATTTTAAAATGTTTGTAATGCATTTAAAATGACTTTTATTTATACATTCATTTATTTATTTGAAAGGTTGGTCCCCCTTAACAATAGACATTATTAGTCAAAAGTTTTTGAACAGTAAGATTTTTTTTTTTTTTTTTTTTTTGGTCTCTTCTGCTCACCAGCCTGCATTTATTTGATCCAAAGTACAGCAAAAACAGTCACATTTTGAAATATTTTCACTATTTAAAATAACAGTTTTCTTTTTGAATATGTTTGAAAATGTAATTCATTTCTGTGATTTTCACAGCTGAATTTCTAGCATCATTACTCCAGTCACATGGTCCTTTAGAAATCATTTTAATGTTCTGATTTGCTGCCCCAAAAAACATTATTATGTTAACAACAGCTGAATACTATTTTTTTAGGTTTCTTTGATGAACAGAAAGTTTTATAGAACAGCATTTATCTGAAATAGAAATCTTTTGTAACATTACAAATGTCTTTATCATCACTTTTGATCACTTTAAAGCATTCTTGCTAAATGAAAATATTAATTTCTATAATATCTTTCCCAAAAACAAAAGAACAACAACAACAAAACTGACTCCAAGTATTTGAATGGTATAGTGTATACAGCAAAAGCTTAATGTTACAAAAGCTTTATTTCAGAAAATGCTGATCTTTGGATCTTTCTGTTCATCAAAGAATCCTGAAAAAATATACTTAGAATGCATATTAGAATGATTTCTGAAGGATCATGCGACACTGAAGACTGGAGTAATGGTGCTAAAAATTCAGCTTTGATCACAGGAATAAATTACATTTTAAAATGTATTCAAATAAAAAGCGTTTATTTTAAAAAGTAAAAATATTTCGCAGTATTTTGGATCAAATAAATGCAGGCTTGATGAGCAAAAGATTTTTCTTTAAAAAAAATGTTCAAATCTTACTGTCTAAAAACTTTTGACTGGTAGTGTATGGTGCTTTTAAAATTATATTGATTGAATTAAGCCTTTAAAATATTTGTCACTTTTCTCCTAAGGGTTCATCTGATTACATCTTTGAGGGGGATCTGGGCCTACAGGGTCCAGCTCCACAGCTCCAGGATTCCTCTTTCCTCTCCTCTTTAACCTCTCAGGACAAAGATCTCACTGAAGACTTGGACCTGAGCTTCTTACCTGATGAACTGAGCACTCAAGATGAGCCGTCACAGGCTGAGAATGTCAGCAGGAACGAGGACAGCGGCATTTACACTGACTGTCTTCCGCAAGAGTCGACGGAGGCAGATACTGACACCAGTAATTCTGCCCAAAACGCCTCGCAGTTCAATCTCCCGATGACTCCCATGACCCCTATGACCCCCATGACCCCAGTGGCAGAGAGTTCAGGCATCATCCCACAATTACAGTAAGTCATTTTGTAAAGAATGTGTGTCAAGGATTCTTTTTAAGGCCCAGAACTTTATTTCAAATGTTGCTACACTCATATAAACAAAGGTTCTTTATTGGAATCCAGGAAACATGTTTTAACATCTTTGGATTATTAAAACATTTTTAAACCATGAATAAATGGTTCTTTTATGAACTGTTCTTTGGGGAGCCAAAAATGGTTCTTCAGTGGCATCGCTGTAAAAACCACCTTTTGGAAAATTTATTTTTAAGAGTATAAAAGGATGTAAAATGCTTTAACTCCAAAATTTAACCAAACCAAATGTCTGCAAAAAGTTAGCCTCTGGATCCTAATTTTTAGTGAGTAATGCATCTGGTTACCGTGTATATTTCCAAACCTGTTTTTGATCATACACAGGAATATTGTGTCAACAGTGAATCTTGCTTGCCCTCTGGATCTCAAATCCATTGCACTTCAAGCTCGAAATGCTGAATACAACCCAAAGGTACTTTTCTACTGTAGTTTATATATGCAACACTATATAAAATTATGTTAAATCATAGACAAAACACATTTATGTGCACTTACCAGTCTACAAGTTTTTGGACATTAAATTTTTAAAATTTGTACAATTTTAACGTTTTTAACGTTGTTTTTTTTTTTTTTTTTAAAGAAGTATCTTTTGCTCACCAAGCCTGCATTTATTTGATCCAAAGTACAGCAAAAACAGTATATATACTGAAATATTTGTACTATTTAATTAACTATTTAAATGTATTTAAAATCTATAATTAGTTTTGCTTATTTGGGAAATTATAGAAATGATTTTTTTTTTTAAGCAAGGACCAAAAGTGATGATAAAGTCATTGAAGTTACAAAAGATTTCTATTTCAGATCAATTCTGTTTTTTTGAAAAAATTCTACTGTTTTCGACTTCTTTAAAGACATTAAAAATCTTACTGTCCAAAAACTTTGGACTGGTATTGTAGTTTTCTTAAAGGAACAGTTCTTGTAATTCTGTCATTGTTTATTCTAATGCTATTTACATGAGGATGATTAAAAATAATTGACAGAATTTCCATTTTTGAGATAACTACTCCTTTCATTTAAAGTGTTTAAGATATATCTTACCGTCTTCTCAGTAGCATAACTCCAAACTTTGCTTATGTGTAGCGTTTTGCTGCCGTTATAATGAGGATCCGTGAACCAAGAACTACTGCTCTCATATTCAGCTCTGGAAAAATGGTCTGCACTGGGGCCAAGAGGTATACATAATATATATTCAGAATTTAAACTATAATGCATTAGGGTAGCACAGTTGTGAAATGGATAAACGTAGCTCAGAAATAGTCTCACATGTGTCTTTTACCCTATATTTGCCTCGTCCTTTGTTTATCTTTCCAAGCAGTGAGGAGCAATCTCGCCTTGCTGCGCGGAAATATGCACGGGTGGTACAGAAACTTGGTTTCCCTGCCAAATTCCTTGACTTTAAAATCCAAAACATGGTTGGAAGTTGTGATGTCTGCTTTCCTATACGCTTAGAAGGCCTGGTCCTCACTCATCAGCAGTTCAGCAGGTCTGGACAGGTGTCTGTCTATCATAAATCAGTGTGAATATTGCTGACCCACAATATAAGTGTAACTTATAACATCTGTCTGTCTTTAACCACTGTCAACCATTTTACCCCTCCAGCTATGAGCCAGAGTTGTTTCCTGGATTGATATATCGCATGGTGAAGCCACGTATTGTGCTGCTGATTTTTGTGTCTGGAAAAGTTGTGCTTACAGGTATAGTTTTATATAGTACTCTAATCTTAAAGGAATAATCAGGCTTCATTGGAACAGATTTGAAAATATTTTGCATTACATCACTTTGCTCGCCAGTAAATCCTCTGCAGTAAATGGGTGCCGTCAGAATGAGAGTCCAACCAGCTGATAAAAACATTGCAAAAATACACAAGTAATCCACACAAATCTAGCCCATCAATTAATGTCTTTTGAACTGAAATTATGCATGTTTATAAGAAACAAATATCCAAATCTTAAGCAAATTTTATTTTTAGGGAACTATTCCAAATCTCAAAAACATATGCCAGCCATGCATTGAATATTTTTCCAAAACTTATTCTCTTCATGTTATTATGATTTTTAGGTGCAAAAGAGCGGTCAGAGATCTATGAAGCCTTTGAAAACATTTACCCCATCCTCAAAGGGTTCAGAAAGCAGTAGAAATGTTGCACATGCTTACATGAGCTGCATCTGAATATTTTTCTATAACAATGTGCCTCGTATCCATATATGAGTGGTTTGCAATAATTTAATCAAAACTTTTGTTACTGCACTTTGTTTAATCTCTTTAAGTTTACTTTATGTATTGTCTACATTAGTGAAGGTTGCTGAAATAACATAGCATTCCAAAGCGTACTGTGAAAAGTAAATGTTTTGTTAAATATATTTAGCTTTGCCGTATGTGGGCTCTCATATGGAGACATGCCCACTTAAGTTATGACTATGTTTTGTCCCTTTTGTACATGTTGAACTGCTACTTGCTGATGCAGGTAAATAAACCTTGAAGATGTCTCTTTTGCAGAACCAGTGAAATGAAATGTATTGTTTACTTTATATACACTACCAGTCAAAAGGTTTTTTTTTTTTTTTTAAGAATTTTCTTCTGCTCATCAAGCCTGCATTTATTTGATCTAAAATACAGCAAAAGCAATAATATAGTGAAATATTTCAACTATTTAAAATAAATGATTTCTGTTTGAATATATTTTAAAATGTAATTTATTTCTACGATCAAAGCTGAATTTTCAACATCATTACTTCAGTCTTCAGTGTCACATGATCCTTCGGAAATCATTCTAATATGCTGTTCAATAAACATTTTTATTATTATTATTATTATTATTATTATTATCAATATTTAAAACAGTTGAGATTTTTTTTTCAGGATTCTTTGATGAATAGAAAAATATAAGCATTTATCTAAAATAAAAAGCTTTTGTATCATTATAGACTACCATTCAAAAGCCTGTAGTCAGTATAATTTTAAGACATTCTAAAAAAAAATAATAATAATAATAATATTTAGAAAGTATAGTTAGAGAAGTTAATATTCTTGATGATGAAGACATTTATAATGTTACAAAAGATTTCTATTTCAGTTTTTTTTTTTTTTGGAGCGCCAAATCAGAATATTAGAATGATTTGTGAAGGATCATGTGACTGGAGTAATAATGCTAAAAATTCAGCTTTGAAACCACAGGAATAAATTACATTTTTAAATATACTCAAACAGAAAACCATTATTTTAAATAGACTTTAAAAAAAAAAATTAAAACCTTACTGTTCAAACATTTTTGGCTGGTAGTGTATACATGCTTCTTGTGAAATGTACACCAATAATCTCTATTTACAACAATTTCTTTACTGTGTTTTCATAGTTATACATTTATTATTTATACATTTATTATGCAGTTTTTATGTCAAAAAAACATACACCAAACAATGAGGACCCATACTGTTTTAATTTTACAATAGCAAAATATATTGTATCAATATGGTATTTTAGATTCACATATGGTTACCATGGTAAATTTTTGTAAGAGACCCTACCACCACACACGTGACACAACATACACAAACAACATACGTCATAGGGTGCGCAGGGCAGACAGCCATTGCAGTGAGCTGGTAATAGAGACCTTAGGACCAGAACTACTGGTTATATTTTCATATTTCCAACCACAGATCATGTAAATCTCACAGTGACCGTTTCTAAGGGGCTTCTATTATTTATAGAGCCTGTATCATCATGGCTTGTCCCATATCAGGCGAACCCCGGGCTTTGGGGCCTGGTGAAGATCATCCAGAGTCTGTATCAGAGACCAGGGCGCCCGTTCGGCCCCAGCCGCCTCAGCAGCACCTTCAACCGGCGTGCGTGAGCGCTGCTACCGCGGTCATGGTGGAGGCTCTGGATGATGCAGAGGGGTTGTTTGTAGCCGTGGAGAGATGTCCGCTCTGCAACACGGCCAGACGCAGACTGACCTGTGCCCGCTGCATTCAGAATGGCGATTTCGTATATTTTGACGGGAGAAATCCAGAGAGGTGTGTTTTACTTTCTTCTATAATTGTATGCTAACACAGCTCACGCTAGCATGCCAACAGTTTTCAGTATTGGCGAGCTGTTTCACATCTGTTTTATTTAAGCACAAGTTACCTCCCGATCTAAAGTGTTTTCTCGTTTATATCCGTTTTGTGTAGACACTAGATAGTATTTTGCGAATTCATGGCCCTAGCATGCTAACACGCTAACAGCTAACTTTGTAAACAAACTGTCAGGCAACAAAGGCGTTTACGTTTCTGCGTTCTCGTTCTGTTCTTGTCACATGTCAATAACTTCGTTATTTAACTGTATGGTTAAAATGTTGTCATGGCTTACTTATGTTTTGTTTGTAAAACTTTGTGGGTGTTTTTGAAATGCCAGTGTGTTGCTGGTTATCTTTAGCTGAGTCATGTTGCCAAATGTGACAGTTTGATTATTAACTTTTATGTATATATATATGACTGTATCGTGATTAACTATTATATATAGAAAGAGAGTAACAGATATATAGATAGATATATAGCAAATGCGTATTGCTCACTTGTTTTCTGCCAACAGGTATTCAGAAAAACTTGAAAGACTTCAAAAGCTGAAAAATGAAAAGGAGAATCTTCAACAGAGGTATTATATTAGCATTGTGTGATGCATAGCTCTAAATTATGTATAGATGTAACACATACTGAAATTTTCTTTTTCTTTTTTTTTTTTTTTTTAAGAGTCATCAAAGCCATGGACAAGAAGGTCCAGGCAGACCAGCTTGTAAGTATTTTTGTGCATGTTTTAAGTGCTTGACTTTAAAGTTAAAATATGAGAAAAATCTAAGCATCGTTCTGCATTTTCTTTAACACAGAGGTGGAAAATCATGTCATGCAAGATGAAAATCCAGCAACTGAAGGAGGCCATCTGCACCGGCAATGAAGAAGTGAAGAGTGGTGAGTATCACGACAATAAAGATCCCATGAGAAAAGTGTGTAAACATGCATAAATCACATTGGTTTGACAAGGACACAAAATAAAAGTAGCAGTCTGTCGTTGATTTCATGGCTGTCTTTGTCTTCACCTTAGGCAAGGAGTTATTATTGCGTTCCCAGGAGGAAGGGCAGCGACTGCAGCGCAGGGCCAGCCGACACCAGGAAAAGAGGGACAAAATAAAGCGCCATAACCAGCGCCTGGGCGAGCTCCTTGAGAAGAGATCCAAAGAGCTGCAGGGGAGGCTCGAGGTCCTGGCTGAAGTGCGGAGAGAGCATATTCTGGAGCTCACCAATCACATCTTCAACATCCAGGAGGAGAAGCAGGGCAGCAGGTCAGAGCAGATAAGATGAGCATAAACATATTCTAATGAACATTAAAAAATATGCACATTACATAGTGCTCTGTCCTTGGATGAATGTTTTATCTGTGCTTATTGCAATGCATTCTGGATGAGTCAACTAACTATAATTCAAAAATATTTAAACTTGTAAGACAGCATCATTTTACTGCTTATTTTGTAGAACAGCCTTGATAGGGGGATTGATTGCACCTGAAAACTCTCTTGTATACATTTCCTGTATGGTTTTGTGATACAAATCACCAGCAAAATAATACACTACTGTTTACAAGTTTGGGGTCAGTACGATTTTTTTTTTTTTTTTTTTTTTAACAAATTAATACCATTATTCATCAAAGACACATTAAATTGAGAAAAAGTGGCAACAAAGGGAATTTTAAAAAATGAATTTCAAATCGTTTGAATGTTCTGTACATCAAAAAAATCCTGTTATCACAACTGTTTTCAACATTGACAATAATAAGAAATGTTTCTTAAACACCATGCTAGCATAACAATGACTTCTCAAGGATCACTGGACACTGAAGACTGGAGTAATGGCAGCCATCACTGAAATAAAATGCATCTATAATATATTCAAATATTTGACCCTGAACCACAAAACCAGTCGTAAGTAGCACAGGTATAATTGTAGCAATACCCAAAAATGCATTGTATGGGTCAAAATCATCGATTTAGTTTTTTCTTTTATTCCAAAAATTATTAAGATATCAAGTAAAAATCGTGTTCCATGAAGACATTTTGTAAATTTCCTACCGTAAATATATCCAACCTTAATTTTTGATTAGTAATATGCATTGCTAAGAACTTCATTTGGACAACTTTAAAGGCGATTTTCTCAATATTAAAAATGAGATATATATATATATATATATATATATATATTTTTTTTACACCCTCACATTCCAGATTGTCAAATAGTTGTATCTTGGTCAAATATTGTCCTATCCTAACAAACCATACATCAATGGAAATCTTATTTATTCAGTTTCAGATAATGTATAAATCTAAATTACAAAAAAAAAAGACCCCTATGACTGGTTTTGTGGTCTAAGGTCACATATATTAATTTTTAAAACACATTCCATTTTATTAATCTTAATATATGTTCAAATAGAAAATGGTTATTTTAAAAATTAATAATATTTCACAATGTTACTTTATCAAATAAATGCAGCCTTGGTGAGCGTAAGAGACGTTTTCCAAAAACGTGGAAAAAAACTTACTGAGCCCAAACTTTTTAACAGTAGTGTGTGTGTGTTGTATGCGCGCCATAATTATACTGAATAATCGTTTATGAATGTGCCCTTTGCTTGTGACACTTAACGCTCAGTTGCTCCAGGGACACTCTTTGTGTAATTAGCTTACTATCACTTGGTTTTGCTAACTGAGAATAAACTAATCTTGTTAGGCTGGTTTTTGAATATGAGCATAATATTAAGTATGCTTTATTATTACTAAAGCATAATGCATCATCTTAAGTATTTCTGCCCTGCAGGGACCCAGCAGAAGCTGAGAATGATCTTGCTCTGACCTCCAGCACCGTCAGTGAACTCGCAGAGGCGAGGAGAATCACCTACAGCTCAGGTCGCTGGATCTGGGACGATCAGAACGGAGAGACGAGCATAAGTATCACTGGGCCGCACGTCACACTCCCCAGTAATGGAGATTGCTCAGCATATTACAGCTGGGTGGAGGAGAAGAGTGGAAATCAGGGGCCAGGTACAGACTCATGGGTTATTACTATACATCTTAAATATTAAATCCATTATAATCCAAAACAAACTTATATACACTGTCATTCAAATGTTTGGGATCAGTAAGATTTTTAATGTTTTTTGAAGAAGTTTCTTATGCTCATCAAGGCTGCGTATATTTAATCAGAAATACAGGAAAAAATGTAATATCGTGAAATATTATTATGATGTAAAATAATGTTTTTCTATTTTAATATACATTCAAATCTAATTTATTCCTGTGATCAAAGCTGAATTTTCAGCATCATTACTCCAGTCTTCAGTGTCACATAATCCTTCAGAAATTATTCTAATATGCTGATTTATTATCAGTGCTGGAACAGTTGTGCTGCTTAATATATTTTTGGAACCTGTGATATTTTTTTCAGGATTCTTTGATGAATAACAAATATTTATTTAAAATAGAAATCTTTTCTAACAACATACACTACTGTTCAAAAGTTTGGGGTCAGTAAATTTTTATTTTCTTTTTTAGAAAGAAATGAATACTTTTATTCAGAAAGGATGTGTTCAATTCATAAAAAAATGATAGTAACGACATATATTGTTAAAAAAAGCCTATATAGTCAATAAATGCTGTTCTTTTAATTCTTTATTCATCAAAGAATCCCAAAAAATAGCATCACAGATTCAAAAAAAATATAAAATAGTTTCCAACATTAATAATAAATTAGCATATCAGAATGATTTCTGAAGGATCACTTAAGACTGGTGAAAATTAAGCTTTGCATGACAGGAATAAATTATAATTTAATGATTTAAATTGAAACCATTATTTTATATTGTAATAACATTTTTACAATATTTTATAGTTTTACTTGTTACTCTCCATGAAAATAGCATAAGAAGCTGGAATGGCGTTCAAACACCAACCAATTGTAATCTCTCATTTCAGTGATAGTTCACTAAATATATGTTTTCATCCTTTTAAAATGCAATACATTCAGTTTTAATGCATTTAGATCCTCTTTAAAGGAAAGAAAATATTTAACAAATAAATTTTACAGAATTATTTATTTTCTTGTGCAGAGTTGGACCACATCAACCCGGCGCACACCATCAGCGCAGCCCTCTGCTATGCCACACAGCTCGTCAATATCCTGTCTCATATTCTAGATGTCAACCTTCCGAAAAAGTTGTGCAACAGGTTACAGCTGCATCTTTATTGTCTATAATAGTTTTTATACATATTTTGAATTAGTTTTTATTTTCGGATATTTTATTATTTTAGTTTTTATTAATATTTTAGAACTTTTGTGTTTGACACTTTTGTTTTGTTTTTTTTTTGTCTTATTTATTTACTTATTTTTCAGTTTGTTTTTTTTGTTTTTTTTTATATCAAGCTACTAAATGAAAATAAATGTTGCTCTGACAATATAATAAATAGTAAATATAGTAAATAAATTTGTCCTGTATTTTGTTTCGTCTTTCCTCAGTGAGTTCTGTGGCGATAATCTGACCCGTTACCGATTTACCCGTGCCGTAAACAAACTTAACACCAACATCCTGCACCTCTGTTTCTCACAGGTACATTTTTCTCATAACTGAGAGCACTCTGATCTGAGGAGTCATATTTTGATCATACCTCATGTTTATGCTTGATTTTTAGCATGTCGACAGCGAGCTGCTCCATCCTCACCACACTTTGAG
Source organism: Labeo catla (assembly GCA_012976165.1). NCBI lineage: Eukaryota > Metazoa > Chordata > Actinopteri > Cypriniformes > Cyprinidae > Labeo > Labeo catla. Next base: position 385,671 of record VONZ01000057.1, on the reverse strand, counting down.
GAATATCATGTTTCTAGTGTCTCCAGCAAACAAGAAACTTGGCAGGTGAGAAATTACATTGTCTTGTCCCTTAGTGAAAACCAAATTTTTATATTGTCCATGATTTACACTACCAGTCAGAAGTTTTTGAACAGTAAGAATTATTATTATTATTATTATTATTATTTTATTTTTATTTTTTTTAAAGAAGTCTCTTTTGGTGAGCACCAAGCCTGCATTTATTTATCCAAAATGCCGCAAAAACAGCTAAATTTTAAATATATATTAAATACATAGTAAAACATTTTTACTATTTAAAATAATGGTTTTCTGTTTGAGTATATTTAAAAATGTAATTTATTCCTGTGATTTCAAAGCTGAAATTTTAGCATCATTACTTCAGTCACATGATCCTTCAGAAATCATTCTAATATTCTGATTTGCTGCTCAAAAAAACATTATTATTATTATTATTATTGTTGTTGTTGTTGTTGTTGTTGTTGTTGTTGTTGCTGTTATGTTGAAAACAGCTGAGTAGATTTTTTTTTTATCTGAAATAGAAATATTTGTAAATGTAAATAGAAACATTATAAATGTCTTGATCATCACTTTTGACTAATTTATAGCATCCTTGCTAAATGAAGATATTAATTTTTATAATTTCTCTCCCCAAAAAAATAAATAAATACTGACTCCAAATTTTTGAATGGTATAGTGTATAATGTTAAAAAAGTTTTTCATTTCAGATAAATGCTGATCTTTGGATCTTTCTATTCTTCAAATAATCCTGAAACAAATGTACTCAACTGTTTTAAATATTGATAATAATAAATGTTTCTTGAACAGCAAATCAGCATATTAGAATGATTTCTGAAGGATCGTGTGACACTGAAGACTGGAGTACTGAGGCTGAAAATTTAGCTTTGATCACAGAAATAAATCGCATTTTAAGATATATTAAAATAGAAAGCAGTTATTTTAAATAGTAAAAATATTTCAAAATATTACTGCTTTTGCTGTATTTTGGATGCAAATGGATACAAATAAATGAGAAAAATTAAAAATCTTATTGTTCAAAACCTTTTGACTGGTAGTGTATGTTGTAGCCCATTATTCATAATCCATAATTCATAACTTGGGCTCTGTATGGTATTTTTTGTAATATAAGTTACTGTTACTTTCAAAACATTAAAACAAAAAAAAATCTTGCCAACCCCAAACTTTTGGTAGTTTGTCTTATAATGGAAAACAAATGTGTTGCAAACTTTTCCACTCTTGTTCACTAGAACTGGGCCGTTTGAGGTGAGCGCAGACTTGGAAGACTCTATGGAGTTTGTTGAACCAGAAGCGGCAGGACCGGCGGAGGAGAGCGGAGACGAGGCGGTGACGGATGAAGAAACAGACTTGGGCACAGACTGGGAGACGGTTCCAAGCCCTCGCTTTTGCGACATCCCTTCCCAGCCTATGGATCTTTCCCAGAGCGGCATGCAGGCGTCCCAGCCAGTTGGCAACGCAGGGGGCATGATCTCCTCCGCGGCCGCCTCCGTCACGTCCTGGTTCCGCGCCTACACCGGGCAGCGCTGAGATCTGGTGGATGTGGGGGTGGTTTAAACTGGTTAGACCTATGCAAACACCCTATTACTGTCATCCTCGCTTATGTCAGCTCGGTTATTGGGAGAAATAAAGGGAAGTTTTCATCTGACTGCTTGTACTAAATAAATGTGTGGTAGAAACCAGAGCGACGCATGTGATCTTTAGAAACAACTCTCCTGTGGTTTTATTGCAGGATGGAAGAGTGTAGTGAACTACTTTTGCATCTTTTGTAGCTCACATTATACTGTAGACACCGGTCAACTTTATCCAGTGTACATTGCCAAATATTTTAGTTTGCTCATCGGTGCAAAAATTGTACATTTGAAGCATTGACTGCGCTTTTAGAGTTCGATTGATGGATTGCACCTTCTCACCAGCTCTTCAAAGAACCTTACTGTATAAATGTTGCTGGACTTGTCTGAGAGAATGGCAAATATTATTGGTGTGTCTTGTTTTAATAGATTATAAATTCACAAGAGTAATTGTATTTTATGAACAAATGTTTTCTTTTTTTTTTTTCTTAAAACTTCCTTAACCACTGCAGATTGTTATCCAGTGGGAGAGTGGCTGGCTGTCTATTTGCTCTTAGGATTTACGTACGAGTTTATTTTTTCACCATCTTTAGTTGTTGGAAAAAACATATTTACTAAGTTTCATTGTAGAAATGTTTTATTTGTTCTTCAATTATTAAACAGAATACCTCTCTGAAGCATTATTCCTGTATAGACAGACTTTAAAAATCTCCTACATTTAATACACAAATCACATATGTAGTATTGGTCTCAATTTCATTATATTTCTGCTCTCCTTCAAGACATGCAAACTGAAAGTGAGAAGCATGTGAGTGCATTTCAAACCCTTTCACTTAGGATGTTATCTTGAATATAGTTTTTATATTTGTGACCCTGGACCACAAAATCAGTCATAAGGGTCATTTTGAAAATGAGATTTGAATAAATAAAGCTTTATATTTATGTATAGCTTGTTAGGATAGGACAATATTTGTTCGAGATACAACTATTTGAAAATCTAGAATCTTGAGGGTGCAAAAAAATTTAAATATTGCCTTTAAAGTTGTCCAAATGAAGTTTTTAGCAATGCATATTAATAATCAAACATTAAGTTTTGATATATTAACGGTAGGAAACTTACTAAACATCTTCATAGAATATGATCATTACTTAATATCCGAATGATTGTTGGTATAAAAGAAAAATCGATAATTTTTGACCCATACAATGTATTGTTGGCTATTGCTACAAATATACCCATGACTCATGACTGGTTTTGTGGTCCAGGGTCACATTTTTAAAAAGGTGTTAAGGGTAAATGTGTACTAAATATTAAAGAAATTAAAAGCATTTTTGATAAAATGTTTAAAGTGATGTACATTAACATTACCTAGTGGGCAATTGATGTTGAAATGATATCAAATTGACATCAAAAAACAGGTCAAATATTTAAATCAAACTTTGATTTGATGTAAACTGAACATCTAACATATTCGCCTATATGGGCCATTCTAAAGAATTAGTGCAAACTGCTGTCCCACAACCAAAAAAAGCATTTAAAACCATTTAAGTACTCAAATCTCAGTGTTTACTAAGATCCTTTTATTATCTATTGAAACCCACAATAATGTTTAAACATCAGTAAGCTTAATATATATAAAATCATCATTTAGTGGGTATTTGCAATTGGGAGGTGGCTGTCCTGAACCGTAACATCTAAATTTCAACTTATGAAAATAATATTGAAATATTTTTTTGCATTTTATTCCATTGTTATTTTTAAAAATATCTTTTTGATTTTTCAAAAAAGTTCAAAAATACATTTTCTTTGTAAATTATGAAACTTTATGTAAAAAAAAAATTAACGAAACATCTGGTGAAGTTTCAGTAGTGACTTTTTTTTTTTTGGTGTTATTCCATAAAATTGTCACTGCCGTTAAGTCACAACCAAAAGCTGTCATCATTGTTTCGGTAGTGACAAAAGGGAACACATAATCTTTTATTTTTTTATTTTGGGAAAATAAATAAAATGTTAGTACAGTCATGCAAATCGTTTGTATTTTAGTATGTTATAATAGTGTTTTAGTATGTGGGTGAAAATTCTGTACTGTAGTGTGATGTGGTCGCTACCAAAACATGGGATGTTTTATCAAAAATAAGGTATACTGAATTATCAACTAAGGTGTAATGATAGTGTTTGGTTCAGTGTATATTCAAACTAATGAATCCTTAAATTTGTAATCAGTATGATCAACTTTTTGCCTTTTACAAAGAAAATTAGAATTCAAAGTACAACAAATCTCATGAATCACACTTGAAATATTGTTAAAAATGTAATTGTTACTGATATATATATATATAATTATATATTACTGTGTTTTGGTAGTGACAAATTTGGGGAGGACAAATATTGCAAAAAATATTTTCTGAACTTAACTGCACAATTACTAGAAATGTGTGCCTTGGTTATTATAACAATTTGCATACATACAATATTTGTGGAAAAAGACATTTTCAAGATGCTTCCAACTCTTGACGTTGCACCAATTCTGTAAAATGGCCCAAATATACGTTACACTAATTTCAGAGGAATTATATATATATATATATATATTTTTTTTTTACACACTCACTGGGAGACATTGCTATCCAAACCAAATCTGAAATGATGTTACAGCATCTTGATCAAGTCTCAACTTATTTAGTGTCAAATTTATATCAAGGTGCCTGCTGGGTAGTCATACCAGAAAAATGGGTTTTACAGCATAGTAGCTATGTTGTGACTAGCTGAATACTACTTTAACTTTGAGATATTTTCTTTTGCAGAATGTCTTACTCATGGGTGAGAAATACATTTGCGCATAGGGTATTTCTACTATGGCATTGATGATAAAACTTTAGAGAGATACTGCAATTCATACTAACATGCATTAGTACGCTCAGGACCAATTTCAAGTATTGCTCACCATACTTGACAATGTGTCACGACTTTGACGTTCAGGTCAGAAAAACTAGGGTAAGTCTAATATCTAATAAATGTCTAATAAATCATTATTTTGATGTACCAACCAAGGCTGTCTGTTTTATAAACAATTTACTGCCAGCCAACTTAAAATCCAAGGTTTGACCCACTTATTCTCCATTGAAAACCACATTTTTTATTGCTCAGAAACACATCTTAGCTTGAAACCTAAGAACCAAAAAATGAAAGCTAATGGAAGTTTGGAAATTACAGCTCAGTTATGATTGATGGACATTTTTACAGTAGGTTTAAAAACTATAAAATCAAATGTGCTACCCCAAGACATCATCCAAAAGGAAAACCTATCATCTTGTAATTAACTAAACCCTGCTTACACTAATCTAAAAGAAAGCCATAAATTAACTGGTTAATACAAGTATGCTGTTTAAAGTTGTTTTCCATTGATTCAAGCAGTGTATGCATAAAATGAAGAGAGTGAGCAGAACATTGGTTACAAATTCTTCAAGATATACTTTATTGAAGTAAAATGCCTTAACAGGCAAAGCACAGCAATGTCATTAATAATTTTTAAAAATCTGACACACTTTGGAAAACAGTATATTGCAATGAATTCTTTTCTTTTTTCAGATGGTGTTCAGTTAGTCACTGTCAAGATGAGAGAAACACTCTTCCCACATTCAAATGTTTCCCATCAAGAAACAATACATCATACAAGGGAGATATCAATACTTAAAATTTGAGAATATGCACTACCTGTTCACAACGGTTTATCCTAAGAGCCCCACTGCAGAACAAGTGTGATCATTTCACATAGATATCTATATACACAAAAAGTTAGCATAAAAAGAACAAGGCATTTTACCCCATATTAAGATTAAATGCATTTCACGCCACACTCGTGCCATCATTCATCACCCTGTTATGATATATAGGATTCTGTGCTATGTACAATGTAAACATCTGGGCTCAGAACAATCTTAAAAAGTCAATCCCATCAAGTCGCGAAGTCACTTCGCCACCTTACATCCCAGGACTTTTTAGTGGTACTACGAGATGATAATAGGAGATGTCAATAACTCATTGCACCCTCCTTTAAAGTTTCCCTACTGGCCAATGAGTTAAATCACAAATGCAAGAACTGTAATGCTCGAAAACGTTTAACATCAGTGCAGGAAATACAGTCAGGGTGTGTTACGAAGCACAGGAAGAAAAAAAAAAAAAGAATGGAGGATGGACTGAAAAAATAAGTTAGTCATTAATGCTTACTCGAAGTAAAAATCATCAAGCAGTACCCAGAGAGAACTCTGCAAAATTCAATCTTTAAAGGTTAAAGTGCAGACCAACATTAAGGACCTGAGGAGGGTTTTCGACAGGGGAATTGGTGATTGGTTGGCAGAGTAGAAGTTCAAAGACCCAGCAATTTTGTATTAGTTTCAGCAACCTGGTTGTAAGCACTATACATCATAAGCGCACATGCTCATTGGCAACAGGAAACACACAGCCCATTCACACTAGTTACTGCATATGTCTTTCTGGCACACTACAGATCCTCGTCAGTGTCCCTGCTTTTCTTGTAAATTGGCATGTTGATGCTATGAAAGGCAGGGACCCATCGGTTGTCGTGAAGCCCCACGTTGCAACCAGGTGTGTCTTTGTGAGACCTGCGGCAGCACATCCAGTAGCCCGGGCCGTACGGCAGCGCCTGGCAGTAGGGCTTATGGTGCCAACGGCAGAGCGAAACGTCACCGCGGTCATACCGCTTCTTGCACTGCTTGCACGGATCGTCTTTGTAGCGCGGATCGCTCACCCAACGAGAGTCCGCCGGCCGTACGTCATAACTCTCGATGATAAATTTAAAGTAATGGCAGGTGCACTTGAGGGCAGCCAGGCTCTCGGTAGGCAGCAAACAGAAGATCTTTACAATGATGTGGTGCGGCAGGAAAGCCATGTACTGCTGAGGCTCCAAAAGCAGCTGGATCTTGAAGCGAGTTTCTAGGAATTCGTGAGACACTAGGCGGCGTAATGGAAAAGGCACAGGCTCCTGACTAACTACGCAAGTCTCCTCAAAGTTTCGATGATTTTGGTCACCCACAAGTCCATCCTTGCTCTCCTCTCTGAAAGACTCTGAAGTGTCCACAGAAGGCTCAAGGTCCTGGATGTGAGAAGGCTCTTTGTTCTGGGGTCTGCTCTTTGATGGAGGCTGAGAAGATTTGGCAAAGAACAACATGCCTGGTAGCGGTTCCTCACTGCACTCTGAGCTTGGTGAGGATTGCACAGTCTCGACAGATGTGCTAGTTTCCGCTCTTGAGATACAAGACCTTTCTTCCTCCTTGAGAACGCAGGTGTCGAGAACGCAGGTGTCAAGCGCACACTGCGAAGTCTCTATTGGTGGGGAACTCAGTTTGTCTAAATCGCTATCCAGTTGCTGTGGGACACTCTCAACTCTAGAGTCCTGAGGGACTGTAGGTGACACCGGTTGCGATGGAAGCAGGTAAGGTTCTGACCCTGCCAGAAGTACACGCCCCACCTTCCTGCGCAAGCTGTTGTTTCGAGAGAGGTCTCCTCCACCTTCCCGGAGGCTTTGTCTACTCAGGCACTGGGACTCCAACTTGGCCACCATATCCAGGACTCGAACGGATTCCCCTTCCTCCTCCTGTACCTCCAGCTTGTCAGCAACCTTGGACTGCTGCTCTGCAGGCGGAGGGATGATTCCAACTTTGGATAGAGTGATGGTGCTGGTGCTACGCAAGGATGGGACTTTGGAGCTCACTTGCTGGTCGCTGGCTCTTTGCTCTAAGTACGCCACCATCTCCACAACAGAAAGCGTCTTTTCATCTTCTTCCCCCTCAGTCCTGACTGCATCTTCTCCAACTCCTTTGCAAGGATTGATGTTCTCATTGAAGGTCTCCTGTTGAGATACTTTCGGTATTTCAGTTTTGGGGGAAGAAGGTTCCATGCTTTTCGACTTGTCTGGAACTCCAGACCTTCTCCTGCGCTTGGCCACTGACCAGTCACCATCCCAGCAACCTTTGTTTTTCACAGAGACAGTCCGCAGCTCTGGAGCAACTGCTTCCATTTCGGAGGCATTTTCAATAACACTACTGCAAGTACTGCCACACTTCTGAGATGCAAAAATGGCGATTTTCTCTTTTGTGTTCCCAGGTTTAATAACAGCCCATATATCCAAAGATCCCTCTGCATCTTCTCCTTGGTAGATCCGAAGTGAGCCTTCATTCTCCAAACCAGTCGAAGGTGAGAGCAGCACTAGAGAACTGGTAAATGTTGAGACAGAGGATGCTCTGCTCTTGCGGGCCCCACTAACTCTAGTTGGTGCATTGCTCACACTGCTACATCGGAGAGTGTTGGTGGAGATGACACTGAGGGGACACCGGTTGGCTGTGCCGTTGCCAGATGAGCCCATGAGGCCACACGCCTGGCGAACGCCCCACTCTTTCCTGAGCACTCCCTGCTGGTTGGCATGGAGGTCTCTTGTTCCATCGTGCACAGATTCCCGATGTATCTCTTTATCTTGTGGTTTGGGGTATGGCTTGAGGTGCATGGTGGTAAACCTAGGTGAAAGGGATAAAAGAGAGAATTTCAAAACAAATACAAGGTGTTCCATTAAACTAAATGGCAGATAAAAGAGAAACTACAAGACAAAGATTACATCTTTAAAAAAGTTATAAAAAAACAACAAAAAAAAACAAAAAACAAACACTGACTATTCCAAAGTAGCATAAGAATTTCAGTCCATTCATACAAATTACACAAAGTTTGTACTGTACGGCTTTAGAAGACTTCAAATATGGGACAAGCTGAATGGGATTTGTAGTCCTGACAGTTCATGTTTACTACTTGCTTTCCCTGTATGGACAAAAAGCAACATATTCTGCTGAACATTCTCAGTAGCCCCTCGCTGCTGAATACAAGATCCAGGGGGCAGGTTGGATCCACATCTAGGGGGTGGAGATGGTAGGTTTAGTTATATATAAAGTGAAAGGAGTTGGATCTGGATCCAACCTCAGCCCCTGGATCTTGTGTTCTGCAGTGAGGACCATCTCAACATTCTTCTGGTGTTAGGCCTGGGACACACTAGACAATTTTCAAATCTTTCAAACCAATTTTAAAATTGGGGGAGACCACATACTTAAGGACAGTTTCAACTGAGGTTTAACATTTTAATCCTCTGAAGGCACACACTACATGATCTGGCCAAATCGCGAGACCACACACCTGTATCATTTTCACAATGAGATGAGATCACATGTGAGATTCGTGAGATCAAACGTGACTTGCAAAGCTGGTTCTCCTGGCATAAGTTTTGTATTACATAAAGAAAAACAAAGGAAAAAAAACAGATATGGGTGATCTTTCTCAATACTCCACTTTTGTGGCATGTTTGTGCCTGCCAAGTTTCACCTATAGAATCATTCAACATTCGCTTGCTCACTCTCATTGGCTATTGTGGGTATCATGTCAGAGGCAGCCTGATCAACTGATCAAGAGAAATTTATGATTTAGGATTGTGTGGGCTTCGACATGATCAGCAGCAGTAAAATAATCGTAATAACATCACACAACTGAGGATTTTTTTGGACAAAAATACCTGCAACAAGCCCCAAATCAGGGCACGCCTCTCAACTAACCAACTGGTAAGCCCCGCCCCCCCTTAGTTACTGTTGCTGCCTCGGACAAACAAACGGAGTTGCTAACCATCTTACAATGACAGCTGTCAGTGTGAAAACCTTGTCTATGTTTTTGATAAATTTTGGACACAGGGCCATCTCTTGTCGAGCAGCATTCAAGTGGGGCTTAAATATGCCATGGAGGGATATATAAAAGATTAAAGAATAAATATGGTGGTAACGATTCTTTTGAAAGTGAGGGTTTACAGATCGCAATGTAAGAAGAAGCCTCATGGTTACGATAGTCACGATGGAAGACGACAAAATCCAGGATCAACACTGTTCATGTACTGCAGGGTAAATTTAAATTAACCAGTTTAACATGGAGAGGCACTGACATGTAGACCTTTGTTTGTGTTTTTGACCTATATTGTACATGACGTGACAACAGTTAGCCATTTAGGTTTGTACGTTAGCTAGTTTTAGCCAGAGATACCTTGCTGAAGCACAAGATGACATGCTACAGCAGATGAAAATTGTAACTTAGTGAGAGTATGACAACCAGCAAATGAACATTGAATCATGAAATAAATTCAAATTCTATTGCCTATCCTCTCAGGATACCTGGAATCAGTGTTAGAAGTACCTCAGGCACATCATTTTACCATTTTTGGATTATTAACACCATCAAACCAATGAGAGCTTTGGATCTTCCAATGTTTCTCTATGGTGCTGAAACCTAAAGATGCAACCGATACTCAACTGCCATTGGCTCATCTGCATTCGAGGGGAGGGGCTTACCGATACATTAATTGCTTGGGGGTGCAAATCAGACTTAAAATTGGGCTTAAAATCTTCAAGTGTGTAAAGTGCAAATTAGCATTTTTAGGTAAACTATTGATTTAAGATGCATGTCTCTAGTCAGTGAAAAACTCAATACTGAAAAGTTTTTTTTTTTTTTTGTTTTTTTTAAATGTGCCCACTTTATTTTGTTCATGCACATTAGCTGTAAAACTCTAATGGCACAAAAGAATCCAGAGATATAAACTCCAAAAAATTTGCTGGTGCCAGCCGTCAATGCGGCAGGTTCAAAGTAATGTGTTTAGCACGTGATTGTATAGCACGTGCAAAATGGCAAGTAACTCCTCAAGCACAGTGAGTACAAGGCCTAACTGTTCCCTTTGGTCCTCAGGCTGACATAATGGGAGCAGAGCCACCCAGGTCCAGACACAGCTGGGCTCTTACACAAGCACTCAGCTGACACAGACCCAGCTGCCCTACAAACAAGCCTGCGGCACCACCAATAGCAGTATCTATGTGTGGGAGGACTGAACTCTCACAGACACAAGTGCATATAAGGCATTCTTCCACGGCAGATTCAGACCTGATAAAGTGGTGCTGGGGATTCTCACGTGACCTGACATGGGATGGCATTTGGACAGTGTGGACAGTTATTTCAGAGCCAAAGTGAGAGTGGGAGGCGCCTTCCTTGCTCAAAAAGGGGGGAAGAATGTGGGCTGCAGTCTTTGTTTGGATGGCAAACATGGAAAGTGGCATGTCCATTGACAAGTGAGAATACCATTTGGTGCGTCCTTGGAAAGCTTGCACAGACCAGCACATCTCCTTCTGTGCCAACCTTCCTTTGTGGCAAACAGCAGGAGAGGCCAATCTGTAAGATCAGAATCGTTTTGTTGAGCTGGGGTCAAAAAGTGGGACAACACAAAAGGCAACAGTGGCTTTGATTGTCCATGGACACGGGCACACTCACATTTCCAAGTACAACCCTGCCTCTGACTTCATGTTCTTGCCAATTTTTGTGTTCTAGCAAAGCTCAAATATAGTAGATTCTCTTCAATTTAACCATATATATATATATATATATATATATAAAGGACAAGGTAGTCTGATTAAAAAAAAGTCAGCAGTGATAGGAAGGTAATGGCTTGAGTTAGCTAGCTTCCCCTTATTGTTCGTGAAACGATAAACATCAAAAGGTTAAACGTAATCTGAATTATATTTTGATGGATGACAAAATACCACATAAAAGAGAGCACAGAATTGTACTGATTACTTCAAAATCTTTAAAGAACCTCCCAGTTTGCAGAGGAACACTCTGCAGCACCATTGCTGGACAGGAGTATGATTACCCTGGAGGCACGCCAGCTCCTATCTGGCGCTCGAATGCTGATTTTTACCCATTACACAACTTGGCAACAACATACAGCTGCCGCCCAGCCCTTGCCCTCAACGCTCCCACAACTCAGAGTTTCCTTGAGACCACGGGCCAAAACACATGTGTGAGCTAATGATAATTCAAGAGCAAAAGCGCACAACAACATTATGTAAAAAGAAAACAAATATCCACAAGTGAAAAGCAAAACATCAGAATGAGTAACGTCAAAGGATGAAGTGAGCTCATACTGAAATCAGCACACTGCTTCAGTTAACAAGAGATTTGTTTGCTCCCCTCTTCTTGTAAACGCTCAAGACTTCCTCTATAAGGGGCCTGCCAGAGGACCTGTCCAACTGATGGGGATGGAGGGGGGGACCAACAAGGATGAGGTCACGATTATGAAGTCGACTTTGCTCCAATTATGTCGTAACACTCTGTTCTTCCTGAAGAAAAGGCTGAGCATCTGGGTCTGCACACTTCGCCACATGTGTTGCTGCAGTCTATAGCTCATGTAGCTTAGTGAGAAGACAACAGAGGGGTAATTAAAGGCGAGATGGGAACTCGCTTTTTGTGAAGCTAAACGCACACAGAGCAGCTTGTTTTTCTCCACCCCACAATATGCTAAAAGCAATGCTTTTCTTTTATTGTCAAACATTTTAGAAAGGGAAATTCTCTACAAGAGTTTCACCACAGCTCAACGCCAAATCTACATTGCAAGTGTCTCTAAAGTTTAAGAAAACATCTCGCCAAGTGTCAATGTTGGCTGTTGCGTCTAAACAAATTTATAAAAACCACCCTAGATGGAGGGCGACATTCATGATGATGAACAGATGAAAGTCTTCATGTTGTTTTTCTGGAAATGAAAGGCACAAACCAAAGTGGATTCGTTCTATCTAAACAAATGCGAGTGATTTACCATCAAATGACCCTCGAAATGTGTGATGTCATGTATAGGCTTGAGTGCAGTAAGTACTAATTACCTCCAGACTGATGGCGAATTGGAGGCTCGTAACCGTGGTTCCCGGTAAGGGGTGGGGTTGCAGTAACTGATAGTTTCACATTTCTGAGGCATTAGGCTCCTCCCTCCAGCGTGAGCGATGTCTCCCAACAGAAGGGCTCAGGACTCCAGCCTCACTGCAAAACAACATTGACGGACAAAATTAAGAACAGTTTGTCTTTCCAACTTACATAAAGTCTATATAAGGAAAGTTTTGAAACAAGATCTTTACAGTATAAAGTTACTACCAACTATAGCATTTTATAGTATAGTTAACATTTACTGCAGATATCTTTTATTGGTTTGTACAGTTGGGCAGTTCTACCAGCAGTAAAAGTGTCCATTAGAACAACTGAATCTATCTACCAAGAAACATCCAAAGACTCTTTCAGGAGCACTTGACTTATTGTTTAAAACTTACTTTCAAAACACTTACTGTTAACCCCTTTTAGTTCTCTTTCTGTGGTCTTGTGTACATCTTTGTACTAGCTCATGTGTGACCCTAGACCACAAAACCAGTCATAAGGGTCAGTTTTTTGAAATTTGAATTTATACATCTAAAATCTAAATAAATAAGCTTTGTTGCAAATCTCCTTTAAAGCTGTCAAAATGAAGTTCTTAGCAATGCAAATTACTAATCAAATTAAGTTTTGATATATTTACAGTAGGAAATTTACAAAATATCTTCATGGAACATGATCATTACTTATTATCTTAATGATTTTTGGCATAAAAGAAAAATCGATAATTTTGACCAGTACAATGTATTGCTGGCTATTACTACAAATATACTCATGCTACTTATGACTGGATTTGAGCTCCAAGGTCACATATTTGGTACTTTTCTAATTAATTCTGGAACTTTTTACTGCAGCACTTCTCATGTTACTTGTAATAGCATTGACAATTTGCATAACATCTCCTAAAAAGCCAAAATAGTCATAATTTTATACCAGTTATGCTTAATAACTGTGTAGATCATATAAAAAGGCTTAGGCAAAACCCAATCTGCACTCATTGTGTATTCTAATGCCAATATAAGAGAAAACATTGATGTTTTGGAAATCTGGCACAAACATGTTCTCTTGCACCTGGTTTTCATGAGCTGATTTCTGAAAGTTAGCAGCATCATGTTGTACATGTAAACGCACTCAATGACCGCATCAGCCTTTAAAAGGTTCTGCGAACTGGTTAGTGGCAAACAAAAACACACTCTGACACAACTGTGTAACCTATACATTTTCTAGTACCCTGAGTATTTGTAGTGGTAATTTTAAACCACTTGCAATGGCTGCAAATGCTGAACATCAAACTGTACATTCCAAAGAGATGGCGTGGTTATGGCTGTGATGCATTATGGGGTCTTATGGCAATTATGTATTTCATGTCAAAAAGAATTAAGTCATGGTCACAGAGGGCCTGAAAGTTGTCTTCCATTGCATACTAAAGTTGAAGTTTGGTTAACTGTGATCTGCAAATTTCCACAAGACATTTAACCAATGCATCTCAGTTTGACCTTGTGGGTAAAACTCAAATTTACATGGTTGTGTGAAGGAACTGACATAATTGTGCATGCACAAAGCCTAGTGTGACCACAGTTTAACTTAAACAGCCAATGCAATACGCAGAAAGCACTTGTGAGGGTGTAATTCTAAAATAACTAGGCTACATCACAAAGACAGACACAGAAACCTAGATAAAAGAAAGAACACTGACATGAGAATGCTTGGTAACAAACTGGGTCACAGTGAAATTTTGTTAAGATGTTGTTTAGATTTAATCCAAAATTTTACATACACTAGCTTACAAGACTACATAAAAAACAAGCTGCAGTAAAACAGTATCATGTCAAATGTTTTAAAAATTCACATTCATTGCAGCTCAAATGTTTATGATGACCATAATATGGAAAGAGAAATAAAACAGCATAGATTAGTGCATGTGAAGTAAAGCTGAACACAACACATGGCTCTGGATTTCTTATGCCCATTCCCTCTCCAGGGGCAGCCAAGAAAAGCAGCCAAGCAGTTTGTTTTCAAAGAGATACTTCACCCATGAAGAGCAGATAAGCCTGAAAAAAGATGTTTTTGGAACATTATCCCCGAGTCCCATCCATAAGCCCACAACGAAACACTGGCTAATAAAACGGACACTGGCTGAGCTCACCAGCGAGGACAAGATTACACAGTCTCAACGGAGAGACCAAAACAAAGCAGAGATAACTTCATTTCCTCTTACTATCCATGCGCTCCGAATACCAGCATGCTCATGCAGCTCCTAAGGCAAACTTACAACCGAGCAACTGCCTGAAAGACTTCTGAAAGCCTGCGCACACTGCGCAGTGTCAAAAAATGATCCTTAAAACAAAGACAATGTTTTTGCAAACAAGTGACCGTGACCGCTTTGTACATACGTGTTTTTTGTGTTTACTCACACGTGTCCAAGCTATTCAACAAGTCAATGCATTGTAAATTCCTCCGCTCCAACAATTGCGCAGTATTCCATTACAGAGGATAGTATGTACACAGTCTTCAGCACAGCACGTGGTTTTATTGGTCTGACTGACACCCTCCAGAATTTCACCTAAGCAGCTGTGATTGGCCGGGACAGTAGGGCTCCACTTACAAGCACGTGTGCGCCTGCCGGAGGAAATAAACTCAGGTCTGATAAGGAGCCAATGGGCTATTCAAGATCCCTGCATGCCTATAAATGGCAAAGATAATCAATACTTTCAGACCTTCTCTGAAGAATAGGGTCGGAGCGCAGAATCTGTGCACACATCTTACAAACTTTACATGCAAGCAAAACAAAATGCAAGACAAACACTGCCACACTGAAATACACACACATAACTGCACAATGCACGTACGAGGTCCTTTAAAGGCCCGAGAACTTCTCATATCGCACTTCCTTTACCTGAACTTGCCTGTGCTTTTCCAAAAACAATGGCACTCATTCAAAAGGAGAGGTGGGGCGGCTGCTAAGCTTACACAATGCCATTTCCAGACCGTCTAAAACAGACCAGCTGCTACAATCGCTTTCATAGATCTTTCCAGATCTCAGGCCCTGTAAAAACTTAAGAACATAAATCAAAGAACCACGCACCTCTCACGGTACAAACCCGAGACTTTTCAGCTGCTCTGTTAAACAGAGGAGCCTTTGAGTTTGTCCAAAACGTCTTGGAGCATTAGGTCCAAACCAAAAGGGATAAAAGTACATGTCTGCAGGGCCATGTTCAGAATTCAAATGCAAAGTATGCAATGTATACTGCTAAATATTTGTCAAAAATCATATGCCAAAAAGCATGTATTTTGCAAAGATAAGCAAAGCAAGTAACACTGGAGTCACATGACCTTACTACACTGCATGGTTAAATTAGACATATAATAATCTTCAATATTAAAATTACAAAAATATTTGCAGTTCAAGCAAACTATAAGTCAAGAGAGATGTAACTGCGGTTGATAATAGTCCCAATGCATGCATCACACACAAAATTAAATGGTCAAGTTGACAGCTTTGCATTAAGAGATACGGTTTTCCACATAGCATGCAAATTTGGTCATTCAGCTAGTCTCAGTATACAGACAATTTGCATATTATAAACAGCATACATACTAGTGTTGTAAAAAGTACTATCAATGCAATTCTATTCATATAAACAGTTGAGGCAAAAAGTTTACATACTCCTTGCAGAATCTGCAAAATGTTAATTATTTTAAAGATATTTCACATAAAATATTTTTACATATAGTCCAGAAGAAAAAATAACAGTGAATTTATAAAAATTACCCTGTTCAAAAGTTTACATATGCAACTATTACAAAAGGTTCAAAAGCTCACTGATGCTTCAGAAGAAAACATGATGCACAAAGAGCCGGAAACTTTTTGAATTTGAAGATCAGGGTAAATTTTATTTATTTTGTCTTTTTGAAGACATATAAGCATCTTCTGTAGCTTCTGAAGGGCAGTACTAAATGGGGAAAAAGTTATTTAGGCAAAATAAGAAAAATGTACACATTTTCATTCTGCTAAAAAGTTTACACCCCCGGCTCTTAGTCCATCGTTTTTCCTTCTGGAGCATCAGTGAGCGTTTGAACCTTCTGTAATAGTTGCATGAGTCCCTCACTTGTTAAAAGATGGACCTTAAAATCATACAGTCATCGTTGGTAAGGGTTCAAATACACATAAAATGCTGAAGAACCAAAGAATTTGTGAGACCTGAAGGATTTTTATGAAGAACAGCAGGCAGCTTAACTGTTCCGGACAAACAAGGGACTTATGAACAACTATCACTAAACAAAACAAAACAAAACAAAAAACAGCTGTGGATCATTCAGGTAACAACACAGTATTAAGAATCAAGTGTATGTAAAGTGCATGTTAAGATAACATGCATTTTGTATAATCTCTCTTTTTTTGGAAAAATAATTAACATTTTGCAGATTCTGCAAGGTGTATGTAAACTTTTGACCTCAACTATAAATATAAACTGGGGAGCAAAAAAAAAATCAATCAAGTACAAACTAGCATGCATTCATGTTTTTGTCCTAAAGTTTAGCCCACCTAAATTAACAGCAGAAGATTTAAGTTCACTTCCCACCAGTTCTTCAGTACAACTTCCCTTCTTCAAAAACACTGAAGTAACTCTGTGGTTTTCTATTTCAAATCCAGCAAGGGAGTCAATGCATTTTTCAATGCACTTGGCATATGGACAGAATCCTCTTTTATATTTTATTTGGTTTGCTTTCAAATCAAGGCACTTGGGAGTTTTCTTTCCCATAACTGAGCTGTAGATGGGTTGTGGTGGAGCTATTGTGCAATGATTTGCCTTCCTCTCAAGTTGCCTTCCTGCACGTTCTTGAGTCACAAACAAGCTTGCGATTATCTCTGTCCTCTTTGTCCACTCTTGTTTTGATCACTGACCCAAATACATGCTTGATATACATGCTGATGTTTAATATTTAATAAACAGTAAGCTTGGAAAGCAAAAATAAGACTTCCACGTCCAAAACAATTACAAATCCGAAAGCATAATACTGAATCTCCAAAGAAGCCATTTTAACATAAAATTATGACAAAGGAGTGTTTGCTCACAAACAGACTTGTGTACCTATTCAATGTTTGCATATGATATCCGAAGACTTTATCTTATAGTCCAAGAACCAACCAGAGTTAACCACTCAGCAGACTAAACTCCTTTGAAAGAGGTCAACAGTAGTTCATCAAGCTAACAACAAAGGCAAATCAATCTGCCTCAAACTCCCTAATGAAGACATCTCAACAACTAACTATAGAGCCTCTGATTTCCCAACAGTCATGGCTGCAAATTCCATATCTCAATATAAGTTCACACATGCACTCTAATTGGTGCTGTGGCACTTTGAGCAACCGTCGGCGATAAGGGTGTGTGCATGTGCAATCATCCTGTTGCCAAATACTACGCTGCTACTCTGACACCGTGCTAGGAATAGTTAGGTCAAGTCAACAAGCATATCAACAGCCCAGCCCAACTAGCCAGAACAAGCAGCATATAAATACAGCACCAATATACATTCATTGCTTGACCTCAAACAAAACCAGGCCTTTGAACGCTCTGCGCCTGCCGAAACCTGATACGTCGAACACACCTTGTGCAGTCGGCTTTCCAAGACAAACTCGTTGCCATTGTAACTGCTATCTGTCTTCTCTCTCACTCTCCTATTAAATCACCCAATGTCATAAACGTCTGTAATGAGCAGACATGTGAACACAGCCGTATGATCTCATTAAGAAGGTGTGCCAGCTACGCTAATGTTCTTAGTAAGAATCGACAGACTGTCTGCAATGAGTCCTTCCCTGCGGAATGCGAGTTTAGCATGAACAAAAAGTACTCAAAAGTGAGCTTGTGTATGATGAATGTGTTAAAAAAGGCAACTTTTTTATATAAACCATGATTAAAGGTTAAGAACATTTTATGTTTTTAAAAGAAGTCTGCTTTTCTATTCATTAAAGGGGTCATTGGATGCTAAGTTCACTTTTACATGTTGTTTGAACATTAATGTGTGTTGGCAGTGTATGTACACATCTACCCTATAAGGATAAAAATCCATGCAGTGGTTTTTATTTTTACAGATTAATTAATATCCCCTTTTTCAAATTGATCCATTCTCAGATGACTGTCGGTGTGGCGTCCCACGATAGCGGACTGACATGAGCATCTTACCTCAGACCCCCTTTACATCAGCTATAACAGTCCGACTTCCATTATTTCGATGCCAGAGCAGGGATGCATGTTAGACAAGAATACCTCAGATTAAGGTGTTGTGTTGCTGGATGTAATAATGAACATAGTGGTCATCATTTACTCCCGACATCTGAGCCGCTGAAGATGCAGTGGATTACGTTTGTTTGTGAAGGGAATGCACCTCCCGATCTACATAAATGCGTCTATGTTCGAGCAAATCATTTGTGATCCAGCTTCACCTAAAGCAGAAGTGAGCATAAGGGTTTTTTTTTTATGAATCTCTGCAATCACATTTCCTAATAACATGCTAGTTTGCGGCGAAACGTGCTAAATGTGCTGAAGTAAACAATCTCTCAGAGTACGGCTCGTCACTCCACAGAGAGAAGAGATCTTTAAAACTGTACTGTGAAAAAACTGAGCACATTTTTTTCAGGATTCTTTGATGAACAGAAAGATCCAAAGACCAGCATTTAAGGGTAGGGGGATTATAGAAATTAATACTCATTTAGCAAGGATGCTTTAAATTGATCAAAAGTGATGATAGAGACATTCATAATGTTAAAAAAGATTTCTATTTCAGATAAATTATGTTCTTCTGAACTTTCTATTCAAACAAAAGCCGAAAAAAAAAGAAATTCTACTCCGCTGTTTTCAACATGATGATGATGATGATAATAATAATAATAATAGTTTTTTGAGCAGCAAACCAGAATATTACAATGATTTCTAAAAGATCATGTGACTGTAGTGATGATGCTAAAAAAAATCTGCTTTGAAATCACAGGAATAAATTACATTTTAAAATATATATTCAAATAGAAAACTCTTATTTTAAATAGCAAAAATATTTCATAATTTTACCTTTTTTTGCTGTACTGTGGATCAAATAAATGCAAACTTGGTAAGCAGAAAAGACTGCTTTAAAATACATTAAAAATTTTACCATTCAAAAACTTTTGACTGGTAGTGCATTTCAATAAAAATTCTATTCTTTCTTGTAAAACCTCTTATTAAAGTACTTTTTTTAATGAATATAAAGAGCACGCCACTAAAATATGCTTAATGGTATCTAACAGAAATCACATGCTTGTCACTGTCCAAATTTCAATGACTAATACAATATTACCCATTTACACAAAAACAACCAAATGAGGTCAGCTTGTTTAATTGGTTTTTGTCATTCTATATCACTGTAAATTTAAAAAGATCAGCCCAATTATTCAGTCCATTAGTCATTCAGGCAAGTCAGTGGCTAAATGTGAAAAATTTCTATTGTGAATTTCTGCCCTTAAGCATATTTTAGACCAAAAACATATAAGACAATCACAGAAAGACTTGGTCAGAGGTAGATGGGAAACCTGCATGCATTAAGTCTGCATTAATAACTGTGGAAAACAAAGGCTCTGGATTTCACATGCCGCCCAAATAATGCCGAGTTTGTCAGACAAGGCACAATTTTGCCACACAAATACTTCAAAGCATTTCACGCTTGATGAAAAACACACTAAACCCCAGTTCCAAAGGGGGCAATGCAATCCCAACCACATACTACACTGCAGACCTGCCCATGTTCGAGACAAAAGCTTGTCCCAACCTGCTGGGTATTTCTTCCCTGTGAGAGGTTTGTATTAAACCTTTTAGTGGTTTTCAGACTGAGGTAAGGTACACCTTTATGCTTCGCACTTCCCTTTAGTCAGCCACATGACTCCAGGCCGAGTGGCCAAACAGGTTTTCTTAATCTGTGCAAGCAGTCCAGTTGTCAGACTTCCATCGCAAGAGCTCAAACAGGTGGTCGGGCTCAACTGTGTTTTATGAAGTGTTCACTTAACTAGGTATATTCTCAGTGCATTGCATACGGCAGACAGAGAAGCACCACCAAAAGAGGGCTGCTGCAATTCTGCACGTTTCAACATGACACCAGTTGCTTAAATCAATGTTGCTTGCCAAATAAACTTAAAATGCCTGCCAAATAAACCAACCTCTTGATTGGCCTGATAAGAGGAACTGTTTAAACTATTCATTAGAAATGGACCAAGACTATAAATGCAAGATTTCTGTGGCATAACTAAAACGTCTCGTCAAAACACTGGAAACCTCATTTGTATGTAATCACTATCAATTATAGCATGCCTCTGTATCACACTAACTCATCTAAATGGTCAGGTTGGTGTTGGACTTTCCGGGTTGTGTATTACAAAATGTATATTTGCTTTAAAACAACTCCACACATGTTCTGCAACTCTCCAGCTGTTCACAAAGATATGACTGAAATCTAGTTTTAAAGATCTTCAGAAGAAAAAACATTTTGACACCTTGACCTAAAATAAACTGACCTGAAAAAGCAAATGCACATCAACACCACCACATCATCATCTGACAAATAAGCATGAGGACATTTATCACATCTTTAACGGGATGTATGGCCTGGTTTTGACATGCCGCATAACAGCTGACCAGCAAAGATAAAAGCCACTCTTTGCACTCCTGATCTGCAATTACCAAAACTGTAGAGCTTCAAAATGCTCATTCCACCTCCCCCATTATGGAAAAACAAGGCTTGCGGATCAGCCCACTGTTGGTAACAACTGACCTGTTAAAAACAAGCTAGGCTTCAGATCAAAATTTGGCTGAAAGCTTGACTTCAGGAAAGCAAACTTGCACAGACTACAAAAAAATTTATTTTTGCATGACCAAATTTGGTTTGAGATTCCTAAGTTTCTAAGTGTCTAACAACCAACAAAAGCCTAAAACATACAAATTTTGTAAGTAACTTTTAATTCAGACCATGCATTTAAGCCAAGGAATTTACCTAATCTATCGGTTAAAATCTGTTAAATTATTTCTGCATCTGGTGAGATAGAAGTGCTGGTGTCAACACCTTACGCAGGGGCAAAGTTCAGATGTCTAATCAAGTAGTTAAACATTATATGTTTTAGCTGCTTTAGTGTCTCATTCACCTCGAACAACTTACTATGTTTTCTCAGGTCAACTAACGCACATGGACACCATGATGTGTCCGTGTTTGGGTTAATGACAACAATTGAATACGGTAGAAAGATCTCTATAGAAATCTTAGAATCATATCTTCATAAACAACATGTACTTGTGGTCACATCCTCATAATAGGGCTTATTATGGGTCTTGTTTGCATAAATTCTCATTTGTATGTAATCTGAAAGACTACAAGAGTCAAAACGAATGTTCAAAAGTGACAGAATGAAACAATAACAACAATTTACCAAGAACAGTTATGATTCTGTACATCTGAATTAGCTTAAAACTCTCTACAAAGTAAGATACACTTTATTAAAGGAATAAAACAAATCTGAAAACAGGGACAGGCCATTGCACCAATAAGTCGACAAGAAAGTTATTAATTAGGGACCACAAGTTAAACATGAGCAATTTGTACTTAATAATACGCACTAAAAATGTATAAAAAATGTATATATATATCGATTAAAAAAAATAACTCAAAATAATACATGTAATATTAAGGCGTCTATCCTCATTAGCACTAAAGCTAACTGACAGAAACGCCATCACATACATCTGCTATTTAAAGGGGGGAAAAAAATACGTACTTAAACGAATATATGAGCTTAAATACACAAGCATAATTAATGAATCATCAAAAATAAGTCATTTAGACTCTATAAAAGGATGTATGTTTTTGTTTTGGTGGTGTTTAAATGCTAGTTCCGCTCAGCATATGCCAAACCGAGTCAAACAGGAAAAAACACAAAATAAATGCTATATTTTCATCACTTTAAATGCATTTTCAAGCCATTGAAACTCAGCTAACGCCACATATAAAGGTATTTATGACTGACACGTATGAGCAATAAGCAAAACATAAGGAAATAGAAGATTAAAAACTGACCTGAGCAAAAATAGAATAAAAGTCGAAACGGAGAGGTGAATTCACTTGCTGAAGAGGGAAACTCTTCGTCGCCTTGTTCTTTAGCCGTTACTGGGGTGAATTCATCTCATCTTGCCATAATTTTTAAGTCGTGTGTCCTTCAGGACTCAACGCTTCATGTCTGCGTGTGTGTGTGTAAGATCAGATCAGGTGAGCGCGCAGCGAGCACTGCCTCATATATTGCGAGTACGCGCATAAAGACACGCGAGCGTGCACGAATCCACCCAGTACAGAAAAATAGAGCACTGCTTGGGATGGGCAAGATGTGGATTTTTCTAAGCTATTGCGCGAACAATTAATATTTCCTTATTAGCAGTAATACACCATTAAAATATACACTTTTTTGAGAAAATAGGAGTGATTCATTATTCATACCTTTTATGTCCAATAGGATGATTTGATGATTTGTACATTACCAGTCAAAAGTTTTTTAACAGTAAGATTTTTTGATGTTTTTTAAATAAGTCTCTTCTGCTCACAAAGCCTGCATTTATTTGATGCAGACAATACAGACAAAGCAGTGAAATTTTGTAATTTTTTTTACTATTTAAAATATATATTTTATAGTTAAATATCTGTTCTATTTGAATATATTTTAAAATGTAATGTATTCCTGTGATTTCAAAGCTGAATTTTTAGCATCATTACTCCAGTCACATGATCCTTCAGAAATCATTTTAATATTCTGATTTGCTGCTAAAAAAAACATTTATTATTATTATTATGTTGAAAACAGCTGAGTAGATTTTTTTCAGGTTTCTTTGATGAATAGAAAGTTCAGAGTAACAGCATTTATCTGAAATAGAAATCTTTTGTGACATTATAAATTTCTTTATCATCACTTTTGATAAATAAAACTATTAATATTGATATATTAATATTGATAATATTAATATATTAACTATAAATATAATTTCAGCATATTAGAATGTTTTTTCTAAGGATCATGTGACACTGAAGACTGGAGTAATGATGCTGAAAATTTAGCTTTGATCACAGAAATAAATTACATTTTAAAATACATTTAAATAGGAAGCAGTTATTTTAAATAATAAAAATATTTCACAATATGACTGCTTTTGCTGTATTTTGCATCAAATAAATGCAGGCTTGGTGAGCAGAAGAGACTTTAAAAAAACATTACAAATCTTACTGTTTAAAAACTTTTGACTGGTAGTGTATATATTTTAATAGAAGCCCAAAACAGTGAAATAAAAAGGTTTATAAACTTTGTTTCATATGTTTTTAATAGTAGTAGTAGTTGTAGTAGTAGTATTGCACTGTTCTGGGCTTCTGTTTCTATTATATAAGCATCCAAACACAAACAATACAAATCTATAGCTATCTATAACTATCATTTGGTAACAAAAATTATATGAGGCATTCTAGTAAGTATGTAATATGCTACGAGTGGGTTAAGATAGCTTTTGTGATGTAAAATACACACAAACAGAATCACAAAACAAAGGAACGTTCTTGAAATTTGTGCACATTAGTTATACAATGCCGGAGGTTTCATCTGTGGGTTGCAACAGGGTTCAACTCTTCGAAGAGTCATCAGGTGCTTGAGGCACTTTATAAATAGACCTCTGCATAATTGAGGTCAGGTCTATTAGATTTCTCTCAGGGCGTCTCTGACAGACTGTTTCCATGATTAAAAATGTAACACTGCCTTGACTTCAGTTTACGCTGCTGTTATTTTATTTATATTAGGAGCTGGCAGTAAAAGTATAATACACAGATCTCACAGAGGATTGTAATTACATGCACACCACTCAGTGTTTACATCGGTTGCTGTTTCTTTAATCATGGAATCATTAAACCAAACAGATCTATCTTTGGCACTGGTTACAGTTGAAGGTGATCTATTTTAACAGAATCCTATTTTATTCCAGTTCTAATTTCACATTAATTACGCTCAATTCTTGATTTTCTTCATTATGATCACCACCGTTATTCTCAGCAGCATCATAAATGCAATGGACTTTGCAAGTGATCAATATCTCATGTATCAATATAAAACTAATTTAGCTAATTTTCCGTAAAATATGTCCAACCCTTCCCAGATACTAACAGACCCACCTAGTGGAAGCAAAGCTAACTACAGCATTGAGAAAAACGGGATTTGCATGCAAACTTACTATATATCACTCTAACATCTGTAGTAAATATAAACTCTTACTGACACACACAGTATTTAAAAAAGATGATTACTGGAGGTAAAATAATTTGCACATGTGGTTGAATGGATCATCACACATATTGTTAAACGATTTAACTATGACAGAATCTGTAGTATGATTTCACTGCAGTGTCTCCACGTTTACAGAGTTGAGGCTAACATCATTGTGGATATTAAGACCTCTGATCTGGTTGAGCTCATGGATCCGATGTTTGTATTCCAGAAGGTGCGATTTGTTGACGGCCACTTTGTATTCGGTGTCAGTGCATAAGATCTTCAGCTGAAATTAAAAGCAAATGTAATCAGTTGCAACTGAACAAGCATGTAGTTTTGACCAAACATGGCCTTAGACAAATGCATAACCTTGCAAACAAGTTTTGTTGTAGCATTTTTAGTGATGCTAAAAATACTGCTTTTCCATACTGACATTCAGCTAGCCAATATCTGAGACATTCTCTAATGTCTTTAAACACAATGAGGGCCCGACAGTAAATATTTAAGACATTTGTTTAATCTAAATAAAACAACTGAGATGAAATAGAAAGAAAATTGTTTGGTGCCATGCTCACCTCAAAAGGCTTTCCTGGGACAAAAGGGAAGGAGGAGAGCTCGCGCTCCTCTCTGCCCCACTTGTTTCCAATCATGCTGTTTCGCACAATCACTTGCCTTCCGCCTTCATTGAAGCGAGGGTTTAGATGAAATGCAATGTCATTCCCTCTGTTAAAATTAACTGTAAAACTGGAGAAGAAAACATAAGAATACACACTTTAAAAAAATCATAATTTAACTGAATTCAATACAAGTTCTTGGTCTCATTGTGAACAATTCATCAGTGCACATTATTTACAAGCAAAATGTTTGTCATCTTCTTTGTAGCCAAAATCTATGTACTTTATAATGTATATTCAACTGCATTTGAATTTCCATTCATGTGCATTACACAGTTTTTACATTAACTAATTAATAAAATTAATGTGATGCATATTTGTCAGTCACACACAAGTATGATTTCTACTAGTTTTCTAATAAAAAAGTATTATTAAAATTATTAGAAAACGTTATACTTAAAACACAATAACCAGGTTTATATATTTATCATCATCAAATTACATTTTAATCTCGAATTTTAATAAATGATTATTGCTTGTTCCACAGTTAGCTAAATTTAACTTTATTCATACTTTTTAACTCAGTGAGTGTAATTGTTTTTTTGTTGAAAAATGTATGCCGATTCTAATAAATGCCTTTTAACTATTTAAATAAAATAAAATAAATGCAAACAGTTAATAATAAACCAGCGCATAAAACGTACCCGTTTTGTTTACGTATGACTGAAATATATATGCATCAATTTAAGCTTATTGGTTTATGCTAAAACTATGTAATTTAAATGGTTGGACATTTTATATGCAATTCAATACATAAACCTTAAATTTAGGCCTAAATATTAAATAGTATATGTGCTGTATTATCAGTGACAGACAACTGTTAATTGTCAATTGTGAAATGACAAGTGTTGTGTATGTGTGTTGTTGTTCTTACTGTTTAGCATTGGGTTTGACCTCTCCAACGATGGTAATGAGCATCTTGTTATAGACTCCACTTTGTAGTGGGAGGTCAAATGGCACAGTCTTGCAAAAAAAACCAAAACAAAACAAAAAGTAAATGCATAGTAAAAGGGTTCACTTTAACAAGATTCAAAAAAGTGACCCTGGACCACAAAACCAGTCTTAAGTAGCATGGGCATATCTGTAGTGATAGCCAAAAATACATCATTTTTTCTTTTATGACAAAAATCATTAGGATGTTAAGTAAAGTTCATGTTCTATGAAGATATTTTGTAAATTTCCTACTGTAAATATATCAAAAACCTAATTTTTGATTAGCATTATGCATTGCTAAGAACTTCATTTGGACAATTTTCTCAATATTTTGATTTTTTTACACCCTCAGATATCAGATTTTCAAATAGTTGTATCTCGGCCAAATATTGTCCTATCCTAACAAACCATGCATCAATAAAAAACGTATTTATTCATTTGATAAATACATTTTCAAAAAATTGACCCTTATGACTGGTCACAAATGGGAGTTTCACCAGCCCTGGGTATTTATATTTGTATTCTACAGAGCAAACTCTGTGATGGTTGTACAAATCCAAGGAGAGTGAAAACATCTTACTAGTGGTCTTGGAGCTTGGCCAGGAGCACCATAAGGACCGGTCTGTGGTGCAGGTCCAGGCCACCCAGGAGCTGTAGGCTGCTGAGGCTGCCCAGGCCATGCTGGTTGGTATGGTTGCCCTGGCCAGACCGGTTGGTTTGGCTGACCGGGCCATGTGGGGTTAGCAGGCTGACCAGGCCAGGTGGGGTTAGCAGGCTGAGTAGGACAGGTGGCTGGTTGGCCAGGCCATACGGGGCCTCCTGCCTGCTGGTTATTTTGCTGTGGGAAGTCAAGGGCATCTGAAAGCTGAAACAGAACACAATGGAAATTATAACATGGTATTTGTTGTGTTAAATTAGATAAATAGAATTACTGAGGTGATAAAAAAGTACTTACATTCATGATACCTGAAATAAAAACAGAGAGAGAAGATTAAGTTTGCAATGTTCATTTTTTTTAATTGAAACTAGGGCTGGGCGATATGGCTGAAAACTGTATTTCGATATCAGCATTTCATATCGGTCGATATCGATAATTATTGATATTTTTTATGACCCATTTAAAATAAGGAACAGGAGAAAAATATATTACATTTCAACATTTTTATTTTAAACTTAACCTTCCTCTGATCATAACCCCCCCAGTTATTAAGACAGAAATGTCAACAACCATGGAAAACTCAAATAATTAAAATGTAAACATAATTCTAAAGTCACAATGAACACTTAACAATTATCTCTTAACATTTAAGGTGCAAAATGAAAGAAAATGTAAGAAATGCTTAATAAAGTGTAATAAAATAGTGCAGTGTTAAATATAAACATATGCCACTGCCTCCGTTTTATCTTTGTACCATTTAGATTCTTTGTCATAAGGCACTGATGCAGAGTACCTCTCCATGGTGGTCTGCTGCTTGTGTTCAGGGATCGAAATTAACTTTTTTACTTGGTAGCACTGGTGTTCCCAACTTCAAATAGTTAGGAGCACCAAAACTAAATTTAGGAGCACTAAATGAATATTAAGGTTGCATTAAATACAACTACACAACCTATAGCCTACAGCCTAGATATGTTATGTAGTCTAATTTGCGCACATTGGGGAGTCGCTCTCTAAACGCGGGGTATTAAAACTGCTTTTGAATGCGCGCGCGCGTTTTACTTTCGGTTTCGTTTTAAGGATGGCGCGAAACTCTCGGCGGTGCTGAGCGTCCATTCTACAATACAAGATATTAATTTAATAATTTTTTCACTCCCACGTTGCTAGGTTATAGAGCGAGTGCCTTTGTTAATGCAACCAAACTTGCTTCGCAACCTCTGTTTTCTTCCGACGAAGAATAAAAAATATCGAACGTTTTATAGAACACATTTTTTATTGATATCGATCACGTGTTTATCGCGATACATATCGTTATCGTTTTATCGCCCAGCCCTAATTGAAACAATATTTTGTTAAATTAATAAGTCTCCCAAAATTTAAAAAAATGTTGAAAATGTACTCAGTAGTAGTTTGTCTCTTCACTGGAATGATTTGGAGAAGATTTGGAAAAATTTTGCATTACATCACTTTCCAAAGGATCCTCTGCAGTGAATGGGTGCCGTCAGAATAAGAGTCCAAACAGCTGATAAAAACCTCACAATAATCCACAACACGACTCCTGTCCATCAATTAATGTCTTGTTGAGTGAAAAGCTGACATAAATTCATCAATAAGCTGTTTTTAACTTCAAAAGATTGCTTCCGGCTAAAATACAAGTTATGAATAGTAAAATACTACTCATAAAAGTGCTTTCTCCATGCAAGGAAAAAATCATCTCGTCTGAATCAAGACTGAAATATGCACAGATTAAGCACTGTTTACAAGCAAAAACAGTCCAAAACAGCTTTAAGCAAATATGTTGGTGGCTTTTATGATGTGAGAGGACAACAGGGGACTTTTTCACTGGAGGAGGCGTTATGATGAATTATACATTCAGTTTGAAGTTAAAAACATCCTAATGATGAATTTATTACAAACATGCAGTTTTTCACTCCATAAGCGGTTAACTAATGAATTGTTGTTGTGTTGTGGATTATTGTGATTTTTTTTATTAGCTGTTTGGACTCTCATTCTGACGGCACCCATTCACCGCAAAGGATCCATTGGTGAGCAAGTTAAGCAATGCTACATTTCTACAAATCAGTTCTGCTTAAGAAACAAACTTGCCTACATCTTGGATGAAATGGGGGTAAGAAATTTTTCACCAAATCCATTTTTGGGTGAACTATTTCTTTAAGCAAACTCACCCTCCTAAATGCACAAGGGCAATCTTTCCACTAAACATAGTCTCTGACATATAAGCTAAGGTTAATAAAAGTTCATTTGAGTGATAAAGGTGAAGCAGTTGAAGAAAACACCAATAAATTTTGTCAATGTTTGTTTGAAAAATTATATAAATTTTTTACTGGTTCCCTAGACTACATTACATGCTCCCTTTAGTTGATGATTCACTCGTCTACGAAAACACCCACCACACCCATTGCACTGTGTGAATGGTGAGCCAGAGGGGATACATGATGATTACAATAGCAGATAATATGATATTGTTAACAAACACTTTGTGAATTATAATAAATGCACTCTATTTAAAAGAGACGCATGTTAAATGAAATAAAGTTCCCATGACGTGTTTTGGCTTTTGAAGTAAAAATTTGTACAAATATTCACACTGAAATGTTGCACATACAGCATACATCTCTAAAACCTCAGATCAATCTAAACTATTCCCCTATAGCAAAAGTATTATTGTGCAATCTGCATTCAATTACAACTTGAACACTGCAAGTTTAGACCCGTCAGTAGGCCTGTGGATTTCACCGGGCCTGTGAATCACATGAAGGCATATGTTCAAAACCAGCAAAAGTAAATCTAAACTATCTTTCTTTCAAAAGTGAATATAAAGACTGATTTGACGATCAAGAGAAACATTTAGTCAACAATATCCCGTTCTTAGCACACTGATTTCTGTTAGCATGGCAATGTTCATGTGATTTGATTCACCTTCTACTGAAAGTTAAAGCATTAATTAGGCCTGTGGATTTTTCCAGGCCTGTGAAGGCATGCATTTAAAACTAGGTAAAGTACAACTAAACTCTAGCTTTCTTTCAAAAATGTCAAGTTGTTTAATGTCTATAAAACTCTCAAGGTGTTTTTCATGTCAGCATAACAGGATTACTTTCTGTTTGCATTAGGCAAAACTCTGTAGCCACATTTACACATCACTATGCAAACACAAACACCAAACTCACATCTATTAACCGTAATGTTTTAAAAAAGAGAAAAGAAGCTAAAAGAAGGCATATACCTGTATTTGTGCTGTTGTTGTCACACAGGTGCCGTTCTGTAGAAGCAGTAGGTACACAGACAGGAATTCCAGGTTCATAAATACACTCTCACGCCCCTAAAAACCCTCCCCAGCTTTTCTGAGAAGAGACCGCACCCACACAAACACATGGCCTGATTTCCATAGTGAAATATGATCGTTCAGAGGAAAGGAGAAACTGTGAATAATCTTTTTAACAAGTGTGCTAAAACATTCTTATCTGATTGAGTCAATATTGGCTTTTATGTTCTGAAGGTTATGCACTTTAGTTCATCTGGGGTGTTTAACCTCATGTGTTTTAAGGATGGGTGTAATCGGGGGGAATTTAAGGAATTTCGTTTTTTTGGATGAACAAAAGAACCAAAGAATGAAAAAGCCAAGTTGCCTTGGCAACTAGGTAAGGATTGGGATAGCTGTTCATAGTTCAAAACATATGTAGCGTTGCATAGTAACTGGCATCACATGGTTGTATATATACAGTGGACACACCCATTCATTCACTACTGCTACTTTTTCCACATTTTAGAATAGTAGTAAAATAATCGAAAGCTATGAATTAACACAAATTACAGTATTGGAGCAGTGCTGCAACCAAAAACATCACACAAATAAAAATTAATAATATCTTAGCTTGTTTTAATTCGCCACCTTCTGTCTAGACTCTGTCTCTGCTTACTCATGTAAACCAAATTCGTGTAGTGCAACATGGGAACCTTAGTGTTATCAATTTGATAAACAAATTCATACATAGGCACAATTTATATTCACCTACAAAAACTAATTTTACGAAAGCTGGCTTTAGATCAAAAGGATTTGAAGATCACGAGTAACATTCAGTCAAGTCTATCCAGATGTTTTACTGGTACTGTAAGTACATATGTCATTCATGCTGATTCACCTTCTACTGAAGGTCAAAACATGTTTAGACAAATCACACTGGGTGAAAGTTGTTTCTACAAATGCAGACCTTCAGTTCTTCCTGAGCTGAAGTTATATGCATTATATGCATTTTTACCTTATTAATCATTAAATATTAATAGAAGGCTGTATTTGTCAGCAGGTTATTCTGTTGTAATTAAATAATGCATGAGATTCGGAGTCAGCCTTAAATCAATTATAAATGTTACATTTTATGCATAAAGCAGTGAGAGTGGAAAGTTCATGAATATTTTTCTGATATAAAAACTGATTTCATTTTTAGATATTTGCATTGGATTTATATTTGTTTAGAATTTTAAATCTTTTTATTTAATCCAACTAGTATTTAATTAAAAATTTAATTTATTAAACAGGACAGTCAATGTATATTACATGCTATTATATTGTACATTTAAGATGACATACATTACCAGTCAAAAGTTTTAGAACAGTAAGATTTGTAATGTTTAAAAGACGTCTCTTCTGCTCACTAAGCCTGCATTTATTTGATCCAAAATACAGCAAAAGCAGTAATATTGTGAAATATTTTTATTATTTAAAATTACTGCTTTCCATTTGAATATATTTTAAAATGTAATTTATTCCTGTGATCAAAGCTAAATTTTAAGCATTATTACTCCAGTCTTCAGTGTCATGTGATCCTTCGGAAATTATTCTAATATGCTGATTTGCAGTTCAAACATTTATTATTATTATTATCAATATTTAAAACAGTTTTCCGTTATGAATAGATACCATTCAATACCATTCAAAAACTTGGAGTCAGTATAATTTTTGTTTTTCAGCTTTGAAATCACAGGATTAAATTACATTTTAAAAAGTATTCAAATAGAAAACAGGTATTTTAAATAGTAAAAATATTTCTTCATTTTTCGCTGTTCTTTGGATCAAATAAATGCACGCTTGGTGAGCAGAAGAGACTTCTTTAAAATAAAAAAAAACTGACTGGTAGTGTAGAAACAATTTAAAACCTTAGTATAGGGGACACTTTATCTTCACTTTATCTTCACACAATATTGTATTTTATTTTATTGTATTTGATTAACTACCTTTACCTGAAAATTGAGTGTTTACTGTTGCCCTTTGCATTGTTGATGTACTGTTTCCTATTTAATACTGTACAGCCGCCTTGTCACAATTCTGTATTGTTAAAGGCGGTATATAAATAAAGGTATATAAATAAAGATGATATAGCATCTGGTTTTTCTGACTGATGGTAGAAGTCTTCATTGTCTAAATATAAATATAAAGTCTAAATATAATAGATTTCATTATATGTCTATTCAGTACAGTATTTGAAAGAGTCATGCACTGCACAACCACTAGATGGCGTGTTTACTCTGTAAATAAGTGTCAGGGACGTGCGATTATACTAACGTGGATTTGTTTAAAGCCTTTGTTCAAATATTCCACGGTATTTTCCAGACAGCCTTAAATGCCTTTATTTGGCTTTAATACAAATCAAATAAAGGCTAATGTTCATGGACAAATTTTCAATTGCTCTTGTTTGTTCTGGAATGCTTTCACAACTTAGAGCAAACCACATATGCTTCCCAAATTATCTGTATATTTAGTCAAGGTGTTAAACAGGAAATATGATCTATCTTACATTATGCAGGGTGTAGACTTTTATGTAATGGTTCACCGACATAATAAGTAAAGCTTGGCCGACAGAGAAAGGTTTATAAGGAGGCTGAAATCTGTTTTATTAACACTAGGGGTCAATCAAGCGCTTTAAAGCACCGGGTTCAGAGGTCATAAGGTGATTGGCTGATAGGGGTGAGGGGTCAAATGTGTGTTGACCAATATTGACGATTGATTAAGCTTGATAAGATAATAAGTTTAAGAACCTAATAAACAAGTATACTTCTCAGTGTGGATTTTTATCCCTATTCAATCATTCTGGAAGTAAATAATTAAGCAGGCATATACCAAAACAAAAGAATGAAGGATTTCTTAGATACTGACCAATGTCTTTCATTAATGTCTTTGTTTATTTGCCAACATTTGCATCTTCTTTAAATGCTGTTAATGTCAATATTTTGTTTAGCATTGCAGACAATTACATTGAAATCTTAGCTTATCATTAAGATCATAAGCACCTGCCTGTATCAGAACATTTAGGAATTTCACACAGTTTATAAAGTCAGTGTAACTGGATCTGGTAGGATCTGGCAGAGTCGTTAGGAAGAATTGCCTGTGAAAGCGATTAGTGTCATCTAGGATCGCTTTACTGTATATTTTTGGACAGCATCACTGCTGTTGTGAAAACAGGAGAGAATGTGAATATTTTTTGCATGAAAAAAGATGCAGCTCTCTTTGTACTATTATTTATGAGCTAATGTTTAGGGATCTGCTTGTTTTCTAGAACATTCCTGAAAAATACCCCCTACCGAAGAGCTTTATTGGAATTTCCTATTAGCGTCTTCCTGAGCACTAGCTTAAAGAGGGCATGTTTGTTTAGGCTTGTTTGATTATCTGAACTATTTCGCCATGTCCAAACATAAAAAAAGCATAACAAGCAGCGTCTAATTGTTTTGTCCGAGAGCTCTCTTATCTGTCCCAGCAGAATCAAAACAAAAACAATCACTCCAGCTTTTTTTTATTCTGGATCTCATATCTGAATTACGAACCTCATCAGGTCTGTTCTACCCTCACCACAACTACACAAAAATCTCCGTTTATAAACGTAGCCAGCCTCGTAAATGCAGTATTCACTCTCTCTTCACCGTTCACTGAAATTGCTCTTTGTTTTGCTGAAAGGTCATTTATTTATATGCTCTTACAATCAGCTTGAGCAGAAAGAGCTTTCCTATCCTTGCACCTCAGACCAGAGGCCTAAAAACCGAATGCAATCTTGTTTCCACACCATTTCTTTTAGATGTAAATGATACTATACCTCAAATCATGATGCTTGGTACTTTTTTAGGCAATCAGAATTATAATCAGAATTATAATGTATTCACCTTGTGGATACATTAAACAAATGTGTTGTTATTTTTTTTATTTTATTATTAGATTTCTTTCTTTTTTTTTAACTTTTTGATTCATGGTTTTCACAAAATATTATACAGCACATGTTTTCAAAATAATTATAATAGATGTTACTTAAGCAGCAAATCAGTATCTTAGAATGATTTCTGAATGATCTGAAGACTTGAATAATGATGCTAAAAATTCATCTTTGCATCACAGGAATAAATTATATTTAAAAATATATTTACATAGAAAACAGTATTTTAAATTGTAATAATATTTCACAATTTTACTGTATTTTGACCATATAAATGCAGCATTTGTGATCTTTAGAGACTCCTTTTAAAAAAAACTTACCAGCCCCAATTTTTCAAACATGCAAAAAAATCTATTTTTACTTACATTTTTGACTAACAAATAATCATTGAGATCCAACAGCGAAAATAAAAAGCAGAAATAAAACCAGAACACAAACACTGCACAAATCTTTGATTGCACTGATGCAGTTCATGAAATCAAATTAAGCTAATTTGCTTTTGATGATGTAGGGAGATTGTGATCGAGTGAATTAGAGTTGAAAGAAATTAGTTTAAAGCTTGTTTCCAAGACTCTACTGATAAAACGAGCTGGTTTATTTCTCCTTCAGAGATGGCTGGAAGGGCTTAACTAAACACGACATTCAATCTAACGCTTGGCTACTCTATGTTCCTGTTGGAAGCACGGTGTTTAATGGCAGAAGCAGACGGAACGAGGGGAACCCACATGATAAAGTCAAATGATCTTTGCAACTGAGAAACCAAACCAAAGGCGAATGCATTCAAAAGGCAGACGGTTCTCTCATCAGTGATGGCAATCAGACCTTCCACGGCCTGGAACCCATTTTGCATTTTTCATTTGCTGACCATTCACCTAAAAACCACTGTGACGCACAATTTATTTACCCTTTATGCATGGTCAGCAGTGTCCTAGACTCTGCAGTCTCGCCTTTAAAGAGAACCGTAGAAGGACATTGCTGAGCAAATCTCCATACTTTTTGAGTAAAAAAAAATGGTTTGTTAATGACAGTCGCACCTTTTAAAAGAGAAGTTGACTTCAAGAACAAAAAATTACAGACAATTTACTCACCTCCTTGTCATCCAGAATGTTCATGTCGTTCTTTCTTCAGTCGTAAAGAAATTGTTTTTTTGGTGTCTGCGAGTTTGAACTTCCAAAATGCAGTTTAAATGCAGCTTCAAAGGGCTCTAAATGATCCCAGCCGAGGAAGAAGGGTCTTATCTAGCAAAACAAACATTTATTTTCTCAAAAAAATTAGAATTTATATACTTTTAAACCTCAAACACTTGTCTTGCCTAGCTCTGCGTGAACTCTGTGCATTCCGGGTCAATACAGTTAGGGTATGTCAAAAACTCCCATCTGATTTTCTCCTCCAACTTCAAAATCGTCCTACATCGCTGTTTTCCTTTTTTTGTAAAGGGCGTTGATCTTCTTTGCACGTTCACTTTGTAAACACTGGGTCGGTACTTCTGCAGCGATGTAAGGCGATTCTAAATAAGATGGGAGTTTTCAACACACCCTAACTGTATTGACCCAGAATACATAGAGTTCATGCAGAGCTAGACAAGATGAGCATTTGTGGTTTCTCCAGATAAGACCCTTCTTCCTCGGCTGGGATTGTTTAGAGCCCTTTGAAGCTGCATTTAAACTTCATTTTGGAAGTTTGGCACCTTTGAAGTCCACTATATGGAGAAAAATCCTGAAATGTTTTCCTCAAAAAACATAATTTCTTTACGACTGAAGAAAGACATGAACATCTTGTATGATAAGGGGGTGAGTAAATTATCTGTAAATTTTTGTTCTGGAAATGAACTTCTCTTTTAGGTTTGGTGGGTGAGATACTAAACAAACAGATCTGACCCTTAGTGCATGGTTGAGAATTTGAAAAATTGTCAAAAAGACATTTGTAGAATGTTACAAGGGCATGTTAAGGCGAAATTCCTAATAGCACAAGGCAGTAACAAATTACTTTTGCTTTCCAGAAGCTCTGGGAATGTTGAAAATGTCATCAAAATCACATGCTAGCACTTACTCCTGCATCATATGATGATGGCATTTTTGTTCGCTCCATCATAATGGGATGCTTCAGTCCTCAGGGTCTAGCACCCGGGCTTCATTCAGGAGACATTTAACGTCATAGAATCCTGCAAAATAGAACTAAACTTGAGGTATTTGAAAAGACTTTTCATATTATGCTTAGTTAGAATAGAAAACATGCTTTTAAGAAAATGTTAATTGCATTCATTGTTCACTTATTCACTCTTTAAAGAAAGAGTTCACACAAATATGACAGCTCTATCATTTTTTACTCAGCCTCATGCTGTTTCAAGGCTATATTCTGTCATTTGTTCTATGGAACATACAGTATAAAGAGGAAATCTGAACAATGTTTATGCAGATTTTTTTTGCATATGAGGACAATTCATAGCGACCACATCTAACAAGCTCCACAATGGACCAAAAACACAAAGCAGTGTTTCTGAAGCCATATGATAGCTTTGTGAGCACAGACCACATACATGTAAGCTTCTTTCAAGGTGTTTTATCTCCATTTAGGAGCTTGACAGACATGTTCACTATGAAAGAAAACAGGTGTCGTGAAAAATGGATTTGGATTGTTCAGAAAATGGACTTGGAATGTCCAGAAAATCTGGAAAATGGATTTAGAATGTTCAGAAAATGGATTTGGAATGTCCAGAAAATCCAGAAAATGGATTTGGAATGTCATGAGAGTAAGAAAATAATCTTCATTTTTGAATGAACAATTCCTTTAAAAGCCTGCATTCGACTGTAATCTGCATTCATTAGGATTGCATAAAAATAGTTTTCCCTCATTAACCACATACAGTAAATATCTGAGAGTTGATTGCACATTAAATACTGTAATCAACATATTTCTTGGCTGGAGACTACAGTGACAAAGCCTCACTAATGAGCTTCACTGCTATGCATGTGAAGAGCAAATACTCATGCATCACCAGACAAAAACAAAGCTAACAAGATGTCAAACAAAAGCGACGGAGAGACAATCAAGCCGTCCAACTGTGTGTACATTCAAGGGCTGCGGTGCGGATTAAAACAGCGAGATTAAATTAATGCAAACATTTGTAACCTCAAAACCAGACAACAAAGAGCTGCTCTGTTGAGAACACAACTGCATGCCTATGCTGTAATTATAATCGTTTTTCAGATGCTCAGAGAAATGGATGACACAGTGAGATGTGGCTGCATTTATGCCGATATGTTTCCACTCCGTGCAGGCATCAGCAACAGGGTTCACCGGAGCAAAATATTAGCTGAGTAGGTTGAATCCAACCTGCCAGTGGGCAGAGGACAAGCGACCGCATATGTAATGCAACCTCACACTGTCTCCACCCAAACCTTCCCACCCTCTTTTTCTCACACATGAACATGCATGCACATACGCACGGAGAGATAGAGAGCGAGCGGTCAATCAACCTGTCCAGTGCGCAGATGTCTTTCATAGATAAACCAAGGAGGCTGACTCATGTCACTGATGCTGAATGGGATGTCAGTCAGGGAACTGAGACTCTGAAAAAGCCTATTATCTGCCTTTAACTACAAAAACATGAGACTACATTGATTGCCCATGTCTTTGTAATGCTACACTAAGGAAACATACAGGGGGTTAGAGGAGGATGAACAATTGTTGCTTTAAATTTTATACTTTTTGTAGTTTGTTTGCTTAATTTATGTTGAAAACGAGCCATGTTTACATACCTATTGATATTTATCATAGAGAAAACCACCTAGAAAACTCAATAACCAACCAGAACTACCTAGTAACCACCCAGAACACCCTAGCAATGGATTACTTTTAAATTTAGAAAATATCTGAGATACTTTTTCAATAAGTAACACTTTAACTTTTGGGTTTTTGTTATTAAAAATGAATAAGCAAGCCCAGTTCAGGTGACAAAAGTAATGCAAAAGTAATAGAGCATTACTTGCAATAAAAAGTAACTAAGTAATGCAATTAGTTACTTTTTTAGCAGTAACCCAATATTGTAATCTGCACCATAGCAATCATTCAGAACAGCTTAGAAACCTCTTATGAATCACCCAGAACACCTAAGTAACTACCAAGAACATCTTAGCAACCACACACAACACCTTAGCAACCACCCAGAACACCTGAGCAACCGCATAAAACACCCTAGCAACCACCCAAAACACCATAGCAATCATCCAGAACATCCTAGAAACCCTTATTAACCAACTGAACACCCCTAGCAACTACCCAGAACACCTTAGCAACAATGCAGAACACCCTAGCAACTACCCAGAAACACACACAAAAAAAAACCCTAGCAACCACCAAAAAACACCTTAGCAACCACCCAGAAAAACTCTGGCAAACACCGAGAACACCTTAGCAACTATGCAGAACACCTTAACAACTACCTAGAAACACCAATATATCCCTAGCAACTACCCACAAACACTTATATAACCCTAGCAACCATGCAGAACACCTTAGCAACCACCCAGAACACCTTAGCAACTACCCAGAAACACCCAAGTCTAGCAAATACCGAAGAACACCTTAGTAACTATGCAGAACATCTTAGCAGCTCCCCAGAAACACCTTGAAGACCCATAGTAACCACCTAGAACACCTTAGTAACCTCTTACCAACCACCAGAACACCCTAGTAACTACCTAGAAACACCCATATAACTGTAGCAGCCACCCAAATACCCTAGCAACTACCCAGAACATCTTAACAACTATCCAGAACACCCTAGCTACTACCCAGAAACACCCATATAACCAAACTACCCAACAACCACTCAAAACACCTTAGCAACTACCCAGAATACCTTAACAATCATTTATAACACCTTAGAAACCTCTTATTAACCACCCAGAACAAACAAGTAACTTCCCAGAACACCTTAGCAACTACCCATAAACACCCATAAAAACCCTAGTAATCACCCAGAACACCTTATCAACCGCTCAGATCATCCTTGTAATTACCCAGAAACACCCAGAAAAACCATAGCAACCACCCAGAACACCTTAGAAACCTCATACTAACCACCAAAAACACCCTAGCAACTACCCAGAAACACCCATATAACCCTAGCAACCACCCAAACACCCTAGTAACCATCCAGAACCCCTTAGCAACTACCCAGAAAAACTTAGAAACCTCTTATCAACCACCAGAACACCCCAACTAGCTAGAAACACCCACAAACCCTAGCAACAACAAAGTTTAGTACACTTTGAAGTATAGTATCAGTAAACTACTAGTTTGGTAGTTTTATACTACAAGTATAGTCATAAGTTTTCTTTAAGTGAACTTTACTATACTTTAGTATACTTTAAGTATACTGCTATTTCCCTATTTAGGTATTAATTAGTATATATTTTGTTGTATGAATATCTAAACATACAAAACATCAAAAGAAATAACAGGGTATGCATTCATGCATTCTTTTTTTATAAACACTTGAATGTGGGTAAGTTTTAAAAAAAAAAGTAAAATAAATAAATAAACAACATTTTGAACAAAAAGCTAAAAAAAAAAAAAAAAAAAAAGACTATTCATGATTATCAAAACGTACATGGAGTTGATCAACAGCCCAAAACTTGACAATCATTATTACCTCTTCATGGGTCGACATTTTATTCCGTAACGTTACACAGTTTTACATATCTATGGTTTTGATGCTGTTTATGTCTGACAATTGTGTTAGATTACATGTGGAAGCATCTTTTGTTTCGATTTCTTCTTCACTTGTGTTTTGGAAATTCTGTACAGATGATGTGAAATTCTCAGAGCACAAGTATAGCTCAAATATATTTAGACTTTTTCTAAGTATAAGTCAAGTACACTTAAATGTCATTTTACGTATATTTATGAGAAGTATATAAAGCACATTTCTGAGAAGCACATAAAAGGTAGACTGAAAGTACACTTTTCTATTTTGTAGTTTAAAAGAAGTATACTAATAGCACACTTGAATAAATGTCTTTTTCGTAAGGGTAGCTACACACCAGTAACCAAACAGAAACCCTAAGCCCACACCACAATCCACCGAGATTTTATATATATTTAAATATTTATACATTCTATATTGCTTTTGACTGGCAACCACCCAGAAAACCCCTAGCAACCATCCACAACACCTGGGACACCTAACAGCCACCCAGAAAAACCTTAGTAATGACCCAAAACCACCTTAGCTGGTGTTGCCAAGTCCACATTTTTCCCACAGAACTGGGCTACTTTAACACGGATGGCAACCTGCCAAAAAAAACATGTATTTTATCTGCCCGGAATGCGATTTTTACTGGGGGACCCGCCTGCAAAACTTGATTGGACTAGTTTTGAGTAGCATTTGGGCAGTTTTTGTTGTGAAAACCTGGCAACCCTGGCCATAGCACTGAGCCAGAACAACTTAGCAACCGCCCAAAAAGTCTTAGCAACCACCCACAACACCACAGCACCATGGTGCCAGGTTTTGCAAGGACAAGTTCACACTTCACATCGTAAATCCCCTCAAATCTAGTTGATTCTGCATTTAATTATTAGTGTCATCGTTAGAGTAATATTAGTCGCTGATTTCAATATATTTCTCTGCTTAACACAATTAGATATCATTTAACACCAATATGACCTCAGTCAACATATTCCATCAAAGCTGCTTGCCAATAATGGAATTAGCGCGGGTACATGAGTCGTATCACGCGGGGTCGGTCGCAGTGACATGGCTTCCACTCAACCCCCATTGTCTTGGGAGATGGCATTTTCGATCGAATAAAGGGTGTCCTAAAAATGAACCCTAATCCTCCAAATGAAAAGGCACCCAAATGTTCAGCCATCAGGGCTCGCATGAGCGCTCTGATCCGTCAGATTAAGATATGCAGCACACATCCAGCGAGCCTTGACCACATGGTGACAAAGAGACGTCCCTGCACTGTGTGACAGGTTCCTGCTCTAGGGAGCATGTACTTGCGTAGGTGTGTGTGTAGCCCTCGTATCAGTGTCAACTCCTTTTTCCCTTAAGGCGACACACACATGGAACATTTAGACTGGAACGAATGATTCATATGTAGTTTTTAATATTGTAATGAAATCATCCCCCTTGAGGAGGAGTGCCAAGAGGTGGCAAGAAGAAAAAAATAAAACAACCACACGTACACATATGAAAAATATTTTTATACCAGTCAAAAGCCATATAGAACGTATAAATGTTACAACATTTTAGTGGATGATGGTTTGAATATAAAAACATTTTTAAAAAATGTATTTATGTTGACAAATCTAAAACACTAAATACTAATTGCAAATCTGAAATCTAAAATTGCATTCAAATATTAAAAAAAAATATCAATAGTTAAAACGTAAATATATAATATACATATATATTTTTTTTATTATTAATTAAAATTACTTTTAAATATTAAAAAAAAACTTCATAAAATGGATAGTTCCAACTCTAAAATCTGACTGGATGAGGGATTATATGTTTATAATAATAATAATAATAATAATAATAATAATAATAATAATGAAAATATTACAAACAATTATTTAAAAATATATATAAAAATATGTTTTATTGTATTTTTTAATTTTTATTTTTATGTATAATATAATATAATATAATATAATACAATAATAATAAATGCCTGATTTTATGTTAACGTAAAACCATACAAATATAATATAATATAATAAATGTCTGATTATGTTTAAATAAAAACATCAAAATATAAGAAAAAATAATTCAAAAATAAAAAATAAAATAGTTTCAGCTCTAAAATCTGACTGGATGGTGGATTATATGTTAATATAAAATCATTAAAATTTCACAAATTATTAGTTAAAAATATGTTATTCATAAAAATATTATGTCAGATTATATCTTGATATAAAACCATAAAAATAAAAATATTTAAAAAATTAAAAACTTTATAAAATGGACAGTTCTATCTCTAGAATCTGACTGGATGATGGATTATATGTTAATATAAAATCATAAAACAATTAAAGACATAAAACATAAAAATATATTATATATAAAAATATTATATGTCAGAGTACATGTTGATATAAAACAATAAAAATATCAGAAAATAATTACAACTAAAAAAAAAAATCAAAACCTTTATAAAATGGATAGTCCCAAAATCTGACTGGATGATGTATTACACGTTAATATAATAATCATAAAAATATTACAACAATTAGTTAAAAGTATATATAATTTTGCATTGTATTTTTTTTTTGTTTTTATATTTTTATGTATAATATATAATATAATAAATGTCTGATTATATATTAATATAAAAATCATAAAACAGAGTATTGTGTCAGAGTATTTGTTAATATAAAACCACGAAAATATTAGAAACAATTTTAAATACTTTTAAATACTTTAAAAATAAAAAACTTAATAAAATGGATAGCTCAAACTAAAATCTGACTCTTGACCCATAGTCATTTTGAAATATCCAATAATGCCAACTGTCACAGCTTCTTAGTGCTTTAATACACTCTATATGTCAGTATTTATCTCTGTGTGCTTATTTATATACCACTGTAAACTAAGGACAAGTACGTTCCTTCAAGCACAGTCTCTCCTGCAAGGTCATTGCTTCTTTAGGAAGACACTGAATGAATGTGCCAGACACTCTGTCAGCTTTCAGAAGGGGCAGATTACTGCACGTCCATCCAGTGACACTTTCTGCAAGCCTGTAATTTATCAGTGGAAATCCAAAACCTAAAATACACACTTTACAGCCTTTTTGTGAATGCTGTCAGAAAGCGCTACGGCATCACCATAGCAACCCAATCCGTAATAGAGTGGCGACAGTAAGAGAGAGAGAGAAGAAATTGGAAAAGTGAAGGGCATCTCTGCACACATTATGATTTCGCAAGGCATGCTCACTCACTTGCAAACAGCACAACAAATAAGCGATGACCTTGCGGTCCCCGAGGTCGGCAGGAGTGCGTAGATTTATTCCGCACTGAGAGCACAGTGACTCAGTAACACCTTGTGTCCGCAGGGAGCACTCACACATTTAATTACACACTGAAGATTTGCTTCATGGCTTTGCATCATGGAATTTTGAACAAGGAAGTCTGTGAATACTAAGTTATATGGTACAACAACTGCTAATTGAACACTTGAGAGTGAGTAGTAATTGGTTCTGGAAGATTGTGCATTTCAACATATGGCTTAAAACTAACAATGGTATAAAAACATGAATCTTTTGTTAGTGTTTCTGATGAAATTATTGCAAGATTTTATGGGTAAAACAGACTTTTGGAATAACTGGTTATATATATACTATGCCATATCGAAATTATTACTTGAACATTATCAGTAAGTGACCTCCATGATGTGAAACATCCAACAACTCAATGTAGAAATTGCATTTATCACAGCAGCGGCTTGCATTAGAAGGTTTAACTTACATTAAACCTCAAATCCATGTGGTGCCTAGGTAAGCTACTATTTGGGGATTATATCAAGTTGCTTTCCTCTGGTGGGTAAACTAACAGAGCTTCAGGCAGCTTAGAATCATGTAGTAAGATCTTGTGGGTAGACTACCCAGCATTCATCTATTTTAGTCCAATCTGAGATAACTGCAGGATGACAGAGGCATGCTGGGAGTTAGATTACCCCCTTAACCTTATCAGATTCTCAGCGTCTTTTGCTAAGGTGGATCTGAAGGCCATTAGCCAAATTAAAAAGCCATTTGTTTTGAATGCAAAAGCAGTACAGATTTTACTGGCTGATAGCAAACTCCAAACTCACTAAGTGGTAAATTCCCATATAGCATGATCATGGGAAGATCACCTAAACAATGCAGCAGTGTGTTCTGCACAACACTAAATGAAATCATATTTACCTGGATTGTGAATCTGAATTTGCAGTCTGTAGTGTGGAAGAATAAAAAGTCAAGTTTTTAGTGAATCAAAAACATACAGGACAACAGTATAGCCAAATTCACGAACAAATGACTGTTATGAACCGGTTCTTTTTAGTGAATCAAAACATTCAGAGCGGCCAGCATAGCCCAATTCACGAACACATGACTCTTATGAGATGATTCTTTTTAGTGAATCAAAAACGTAGAGCACGGCCACTATAGTCAGATTCACAAACAAATGACTCTCATGAGCCGGTTC
The DNA here is from genome assembly GCA_012976165.1 of Labeo catla. Taxonomy (NCBI): domain Eukaryota; kingdom Metazoa; phylum Chordata; class Actinopteri; order Cypriniformes; family Cyprinidae; genus Labeo; species Labeo catla. The sequence goes on along the minus strand of VONZ01000057.1, from coordinate 341,316 downwards.
TTTTCAGTAAATCAAAAACATACAGTGCAGCGGCTGCGGCCAGTATAGCCAGATTCATGAACAAATGACTCTACGAGCTGGTTCTTTTAGAATCAGAAACATACACTGTAGCCACCAGATTCATGAACAAATGACTCTTATTAGCTGGTTCTTATTAGTGATTCAAAAACATACAGCGCAGTCAGTATAGCCCGATTCACGAATACATGACTCTTATGAGATGATTCTTTTTAGTGAATCAAAAACATACAGCGCGACCAGTATAACCAAATTCATGAACAAATGATTCTTATGAGCCGGTTATTTTCAGTGAATTAATAACTTACAGCGCGACTAGTATAGCCAGATTCATGAACAAATCATGGAACAAATGACTCCGAGCTGGTTCTTTTTCAGTGAATCAAAAACATACAGCCGCGACCAATAGCTCCAGATTCTGAGCAAATGATTCACAATAGACCCAGTTCTTTCTGGTGAATCAAAAACATACAGCGCGACCAGTATAGCCAGATTCACAAACAAATGATACTACGAGCTGGTTCATTTTAGTAAATTAAAAACATAGAGCGTGGCCAGTATAGACAGATTCACAAACAAATGATTCTTATGAGCAGGTTCTTTTTAGTGAATCAAAAACATACAGCGCGATTCACGAACACATAGCCAGATTCACGAACAAATGATTCTTATGAGCCGGTTCTTTTTAGTGAATCAAAAACATACAGTGCAGCCAGTGTAACCCGATTCATGAACAAATGACTCTTCTGAGTCGGTTCTTGCTAGTGATTTAAAAACTCGGCATGTGACCTTTGTAGCTGTAGTCTGATTACAGAACTAATAATTCTTATGAGCCGCTTCTTGTAATGAATCGTTTACAAAGATGAGTTTAAATCAGTCTTACGAATTCTTCACATAACTGAATCAAACAGAGAGCCTACTGAATCAAAACCTACCACTTACTGATCCACAAATTGTCATTATTTTAAGTGATGTTCTTAAATTAGGAAAGTTTTGTGTCAGTATGACTGTCCTTATGACAACATTTACCAAAGATACATTTTTGTATAGTTTCTGTGCACTTTACAAATAAAACAAGTCACGTTTATGCCTAAAATTGTTACATTCAGCAGTATTACTGCCGATTTTTGATGACTGGAGACTGTTTGAAGAATCTGAATTCAACGTAAAAAACAAACAAACCACCTACTGGTGTTGATGACAGTTCTATTGGCCGCTTTGACTTTTTTTTTTTGCACTGCCTATAGCACAAGATTGAAGTAGATCACTAAAAAGCCCACTCACTGGACAATTAAAGCAATATAAGGCTATAAGTCATGCACTGTTCTCCTTAGGGTCAACGTATGATGACAGCTCTGACTTCATAATTGAGATTAACAGAGACTCTGCCCCTGACTTGAGCACTATAAAGTACTGTGAATTCTGCGGTTAACCAAGAAAACTATACCAGCTGGGGACACGGAGCAACTGGCTGGCCGGTCGATGTACTTGCAATCGATCATGAGAGAACATTATGAAAACACACAGCCGCCAGGGTCGGAAGCCAGGGGGAAAGTTGTCTGCCTCTAAGTCCTTTCATTTCAAGCTGCTTTCATTTCCTGTCTGGGAGAACAGTGCTGAGTTTCTTTTCAGCAGCCTCAGCTGAAATCTATAATATTTTATCAGTATGAATGAGTTTGTGCAATTAGTGAGTATAGGAAAACCTCTTTCATGAAGCAGTGGTGGTTATCTGTTAAATGACTTTCCATATACGATTATGCGGTATGGTTAATATAAATGGGCATGGTTTGCGAGTGCTGACATCACCACTAAACACGGACGATGGAACACAGACCGCGGGCCTATAAAGAGGTTTATGGAGTGAATAAATATGGTACGGACCCCTTTATATTTTCAGACAATCAATCAAAGTGAACTAAGAAGCAAGGCTCCTTTATTTCCATTACATGGAGTATTCACAAGAGTTACAGAGACATATGCACACAGTTTTATTTACACAGATGTGAGGTTTTAAACATAAAAAAGGCACTTAAAGTATTTGAAAATCTCAACAAACAACTTACACTATGAAGACAAAGTTTGCAGATGTAAGGTACTAAAAGAAACATACGTTTTCTTCTTTTAGTGTATACAGTTTTAGATCCCCTTTTCAGAATCTGCAAAACGTTAATTATTTTACCAAAATAAAAAGGATCATACAAAATGCATGTTAATGTTTATTTAGTACTGACCTGAATAAGACATTTCACATAAAAGATGTTTACATATAGTCCACAAGAGAAAATAATAGTTGAATTTATAAAAATGACACCCTTTAAAAGTTTACACACACTTGATTCTTATTATTGTGTTGTTACCTGAATGATCCACAGCTGTGTTTTTTAGTTTAGTGATAGTTGTTCATGAGTCCCTTGTTTGTCCTGAAAAGTTAAACTTTCTGCTGTTCTTCAGAAAATCCTTCAGGTCCCACAAATTATTTGGTTTTCCAGCATTTTTGTGTTTTGAACCCTTTCCAACAATGACTGTATGATTTTGAGATCCATCTTTTCACACTGAGGACAACTGAGAGACTCATATGCAACTATTACAGAAGGTTCAAATGCTCACTGATGCACCAGAAGGAAACACGATGCATTACGAGCTGGGGGTGAAAACTTTTGAACAGAATGAAGATGTGTACATTTTTTTATTTTGCCTAAATATCATATTTTTTTCATTTAGTACTGCCCTTTAGAGGCTACAGAAGATACTTACATGTTTCCTAGAAGACAAAATAAGTTAAATTTACCTTGATCTTTGAATTCAAAAAGATACCACCCCTAGCCTTTAATGCATAGTTTTTCCTTCTGGAGCATCAGTGAGCGTTTGAAACCTTCTGCAATAGTTGCATATGAGTCCCTCAGTTGTCCTCAGTGTGAAAAGATGGATCTCAAAATCATACAGTCACTGTTGGAAAAGGTTCAAATACACAAAAATGCTAGAAAACCAAAGAATTTGTGGGACCTGAAAGACCTTCCTGACGAACAGCGGGCAGTTTAACTGTTCAGGACAAACAAGGTACTCATAAACAACTATCACTAAACAAAAAAAACAAAAACAAAAAAAAACAAAGCTATGGATCATTTAGGTAACTACACAGTATTAAGAATCAAGTATATGGAAACTTTTGAACGGGCTCATTTTTATAAATTCAGCTATTATTTTTGTCTTGTGGACTATATGTAAACATCTTTTATGTGAAATATCTTATTCAGGTCAGTACTAAATAATAAAATGAATCTTGTATGATCCCTCTTATTTTGGTAAAATAATTAACATTTTTCCTGAAAGGAGGATGTAAACTTTTGACCTCATCTGTATCGAAAACACAAATCATCATCAAGATTCAATTAAAGATTAAGACAGTAAGTCATATTTTTCTGCATCCAGAATCAGAGACAGCTTTATTACCATTTTTGGTAATGAAGCTTACAGTACACACATCCATTTGCACACTATTTATATGATTTGAACGTACTGACTGGTTTGCGAAAATATACACTGAAAAAAGCATAATAAAGGTGTCCAAATGATATATTCTTGTTGAACAACAAAAGGCCTGTACAATCAAGATGCAATTTATGATGCATATTCCCATTACCACACTCCTCACCAGCAAATTACATACTTTAAGTATGCATCCTGTAGGCGGACTAAAGCAATCCTCAACTTTCCATCTAGCTGTTTTTGTATAAAAACTGCACTGCAGTTGGAGATGAATCATCTGGGATCCAGCATAGGCCCAAAACACATTCTCAGACAATCTTACTCAGCCTTACTCAAACAGAAAGTCTCGTTCCCCTAAAAGGCAAAAGGCCTTTAATAAAAAGAAGCTGACAAGATGTTGATAAGTGTGTTTCTAAAAAGGAACAGCCACCCTACGGTTTATTCAGGACAGCGTCATCATCAGTGCAATTAACATCCATGTGTGAATGACCTCAAATTAGAGCAAACAGGTTATGTGACACAATGTATTTAGGGCAACTACTTTATTTAGTGTTGATTTACGAAATGAAAAGGGCTGTTTTATTCACCCAAACATAAAGTTACACATGTGATTCATTAACTTTACAGATGTTTACCCAAACGATTTGCCAAGATCTGTTTTTGTTTACCAGACATAAAGGCGACGGCCCCTCTCATCTTTGTCCTTTTCAAAACCCCCATTTGCGTCGCCCTGAAATATCAACAGGTTTTATTTCCAATGTTAACAAGTCTCAGACAGACTTGAAAAAGCACTCAGAGTCGGGTCTCCACCTATCAGTCAATTGTAGAGTCGTGCAATACACAAAACCGAAGAGGCAAATAATTGTCTAGCAGTCTAGCAGTAGCTGTTTCTTTACAAATTCACTTTTGTGGAAGAATAATTGGTATATATATTGAATTAAATTCCAATGCTAACCCACTTCTGAATCAAGTCCAGACTGAATTCATCCTCCACTGAACGGTCTTTGGCATAATTAGATTTAATAGTGACCATCTGGCTGTCATCCCCTCAAATACGCATTAAGCAAGACCCACTGGTTAAAAGTCAAGTGATTGACATGCACATTGAATGTGCTTCTCTTTCACGCTGACAATAGCTTGTAGCTAGGCACAATATCTCATTTGTCCAAAGTTCAATGCCAGCAGCTTTTCCAGCCAACGTCTTGTTTGTGAGTGAAAGAGGGGCGCAAGCTCTCGCTGTTTCACTTTTCTCCTGCAGACTCGCCAGGGTCTGCAATGACAAAGTGGATGTCACTTCTGTCAAACACATCCACTGTTTGCTCACAAAACAACAGCGCTGCTTATTATGGCTTTGACAGTGGGAAACGAGCTAAAAAAGCAGATGAAATATTCTTAGGCCATAGGGGGTAAATTTTGATGATTAAAAAAGGAGAACTGCAAAGCATGGCCATTTAGCAAGAGAGCAAACAAGCATGTTTTTCATCTAATGCAGTTTTGTAATAGCCTAAAATATATGAGCCATTAAAACCCGGCACATACCCAGCACCCTCAAATCAACTTCCAGTTTGAATAAATAATTCCTCTGTTCGAATCCCAGACCGCCAGCCCATTTATAATTTCACGCCGTCTCCAGTCATCGTGCGAAGAGGAAAGCTGCTTGTTTTGACAGATTGGGTTGCTTTGATGCATACTTCAGTTGTGGTGGATTTTTGCAGCTGCATTGCATGTTAAAGTAAACAGTCGACTTGATAAGATCTTCATAGATGAATTTGCAAGCAGGGTCTCTCAAGCAGCTGGAAAGTATAAGGGCAGAGAGGAATGCAATAGCATGACTTTTGCTGCTGTGCCACTTTGTGTGGCAAAATACAGACAGCGGGAGAGAGATTAGAAAACGAAAGTGTGGAGAAATAGTATTGGCAAATGAAAATCATAATGAGAACCATATAGTAATGTCTGAAATTACAAAGGATTCATAATCATAATGCTGTGTCACAACCATTATGAGTGTTATTTAGTAGTAATTTAGTCATTTAGATGTCATTTAGAAGCTATTTAGAAGTAATTTAGCTGTTTTCCTACAGCAAAACATGTCGTGATGTCTGACTGTTCTGTAATGTCCCCTATTTTGTTAAAATATGTATTCATCTCATAAGAAATAAAAAATTATTTTTGCTTAAAGCAATAGTAGACCTAAAATGTAAAATTTGTTATTATTCCCTCACCTATCTGTTCCTTTAAAGCTTCTCAATTTTACTTTTTGAGTAAAAAAACCCTGTAATCTCAAATTTCAAAGTGTCAGAAAAGATCTTAACGTCTCAAAGTGTGCTCATAATTGGCAATATATCAAAGCTTGCAATCAGAAGATTTCAATATACACTACCAGCCAAAAGTTTTTGAACAGTAAGATTATTAATGTTTTTTAAAAAACATTAAGTCTCTTCTGCCTACCAAGGCTGCATTAATTTGATCCAAAATGTAGCAAAAGCAGTAATATTGTAAAATATTTGTACTATTTAGAATAACTGCTTTCTGTAATTTATTCCTGTGATCAAAACTACATTTTTTGCATCATTACTCCAGTCTTTAGTGTCACATGATCCTTCAGAAATCATTCTAATATGCATATAAAATAAATAAAATAAATGCAGGCTTGGTGAGCAGAAGAGACTTCTTTAAAAAACTTTAAAAATTAAAAATCTTACTGTTTAAAAACTTTTGACTGGCAGTGTAATTTCTCAGCAAATTCATTGCTCTGTACAATTCCAATATCTCAACCATTGTGTCATTCGTGTCTATTTTTATTTCTCCAGCATAATTCTATGCGAAACAGCTGAGAAAGTTGTTAGCAGTCCCATTTTTTCCTTCTCTCTGGTTTCCTTCCATGATGTCAGGTTTGATATTATCAAACCGCCGTCTGAACACAGAGACTATGGTCTGGGGAGAATGTATGACCGGTATCGTTCATAGATATTGGGACATACAGAGGAATGAAAACGGACTGAAGGGGTCTAAAGGGTCCGCTGGTTACAGCTCATTTGGCCACATATAGCAGTCCTGGACCTCTACACTTCAGTATGGCTTCAAGGTTAACAAGCTGTCTGGAGCCGCTCTGTCTGCTGTCCACCGTACCTGAAGCTTTGTACAAAGCGGCTCTCTGGGAGTTAGAAACTCGATAAGAGTTTCAGTCCAATGACCAAAAGCAGCCTTTCATGAGAAATAGACTCAAAAAATGTGTTTGGCTACTCACAAAGAAATATGATTAACCTAAATGTGTTTGATATTGCAAAATGTGAGATTTATGAAGCAGCTGTGACTTTTCACAAACCTTGTGTTTTTTGTAGTGAGGACTATTATATGGTTTAGATTATTGTCATTGGTTTATGTCAGCTGAGGTATGGCTAAAATTGGGCCTGTTACCTAATGATCTTATATAAAATGCAATACCTGTGTTTTACCTTTGTATGGCATGATTAAAATAATGGTTTTGGTCTGTCCCACTTCAGAGGTTTAGACCTTCTGAAGGTCTTTATTTACTTAAAATTAATTATTGATTTTTTTTTAAAGAATTTTTTATTCATTTTGGTAATAGAAAATTAATTATTGATTTTTTTTATTATTATATTATATGCGACCAAAAAAAAAAAAAAATGCGCTGTGTATATAAGTTCAAATCACTCATTTGTGTACCCACTTGGTTCACATGCATAATCACTGTTTTATAGACTAAATGTAATACTAGTATTTCCATTCAAACTGACAACATAAATCTAGGCTATGCACTGCCAGGTTTAAAGCAAAATTGCCACATTTCATTCTCTGATGTATGGAAGCCTGTTTCCGCTACTGAATAAAAAAAAACTTTTCTCAGAATTGTGAGAACTAAAACTAGCAATTGCGAGTTAGAAAGTCCAGTTTTGATTTGGCTTTATATCTCACAGTTCTGACTTATAACTTGCAATCTTGTGTTATAAACTCAGAATTGTGAGATATAAACTGTGACTTTATTTCTCAGAATTCTCACTTTATAACTCACAATTGCGAGAAAAAAGTCAGAATTGTGAGATACAGACTCACAATTTTTTCTCATAATTGTGAGATACAAACTCACAATTATTTCTCAGAATTGAGATATAAACTCACAGTTGTGAGTTATAAAGTCAGAATTGAGTTTTTATCTTACAATTCTGACAAATCTGCTTTTTTCCCATCAGAACTGAGATATAAACTCACAATTCTGTGAAAAAAGTTCTTTCTCAGAATTGCAACTTTATTTCTCAGAATTCTGACTTTATAACTTTTTTTATTCTAACTTTATAACTTTATAGATAGATAGATAGATAGATAGATATAAACTCGCAATTGCAAGTTCAAAAGTCCAGTTTTGAGTTGGACTCAGAATTGCATGTTCATATCTCACAATTCTGACTTTATAACTCTCAAATCTGGCTTTTTTTCTTAGAAATGTAAGATATAAACTCGCAATTTCGAGTTATATTCAGAATTGCAAGACGTAATCTTGCCATTGTGAGAAAAAAAGGCAGAACTGCAAGATACAAACTCACAATTTGCTCTTAGATTTGAGATATAAACTCACAATTGCGAGTTATAAAGACAGAAATAACTTTATTTCTTGCAAATGCAAGTTTTTATCTCTCAATTCTGACTTTATTTCTTGTAAATCTGACTTTTTTTTCTGAATTGTGACATCTAAACTCACAATTGCAAGTTATACAGTTAGAATTGCAACTATAACTCTCAATTCTGAGAAAAAAGTCTGATTTGAGAGAAATAAAGTCAGAATTGCAAGATAAAAACTTGCAATATCTCACAATTCTGAGAAACATTGCGAGTTTGTACCTTGCAATTCTGACTTTATTTCTCGCAATTGCAAGTTTTTATCTTGCAATTCTGATTTTATTTCTTGCAAATCTGCCTTTTGTCTCAGAATTGTGAGATGTGAACTTGTAGTTCTCAGAATTGCGACTATTTCTCAGAATTCTGACTTTATAATTTTTTTCCTGACTTTATAACTCACAATTACGAGAAAAAAAGTCAAAATTGCGAGACACAAACTCACAATTTTTTTTCAGAATTGTGAGATATAAACTCACAACTGCAAGACTTTATCTCTCAATTCTGACTTTTTTTCTTGCAAATCTGACTTTTTTTCTGAATTGTGAGATATAAACTGGCAATTGCAAGTTATGAAAAAAGTTAGTTCTCAGAATTGCGACTTTATTTCTCAGAATTCTGACTTTCTAACTTGCAATCGGAGAAAAAATTCAGATTTGAGAGAAATAAAGAAATAAATTGCAAGATAAAAACCTGCAATATCTCACAATTCTGAGAAAAATTACGAGTCTGTACCTTGCAATTCTGACTTTTTTTCACAGAACTTAGCTTGCAATTCTAACTTTATTTCTCGCAATTGCAAGTTTTTATCTTGCAATTCTGACTTTATTTCTTGCAAATCTGCCTTTTGTCTCAGAATTTTAAACTTGATGTAACAGAAGATGTAAACTTGCAATTGCGAGTTATAAAGTCAGAATTGCAAGATACAAAATCACAATTTTTTTCCTCAGAATTGAGATATAAACTCACAAATGCAAGTTATAAAGTCAGAATTGTCAGTTTTTGTCTTGCAATTCTGACTTTATTTCTGACAAATGCGAGTTTTTATCTTGCAATTCTGACTTCTGCCTTTTTTTCTTAGAATTGTGAGATATAAACTCACAATTCTGTGAAAAAAGTTATTTTTTAGATTGCAACTATTTCTCGGAATTCTGACTTAATAACTTTTTTTTAAATTCTGACTTTATAACTCGCAATTGTGAGAAAAAAGTCAAAATTGCGAAACACAAACTCAAAATATTTCCCAGAATTGTGAGATATAAACTCACAATTGAGAGTTATAAAGTGTCAGAATTGAGAGTTTTTATCTTGCGATTCTGACTTTATTTCTCGCAAATCTGACTTTTTTTCTCACAATTGCGAGATATAAACTCAATTCTGTGAAAGAAGTTTTTTCTCAGAATTGCGACTTTATTTCTCAGAATTCTTACTTTATAACTTGCAGTTGTGAGTTTATTTCTCAAAAGTCTGAGAACAAAAGAATTGTGAGTCACAGTGTTTTTAATCAGTGGCAGAAACATGGTTCCATACAGATGCACTTCACTAGGCAGCGCTGAAAACGGCAGCGATAAGATTAATACATATAATCAAACAATGTCATATGTACATATATTCTCAAAGTTAAGCAGCTGAACATTTACTGAATAGAAAAAAAGTACCCTGTTTGTAGAAAATGCCAATGTTATTTGAGAGTACAGGGTCCTGACTATACATTTGGCAGCTTTTTGTCTCTTTGAAATCAAAAGAGCCTCAAGAACATTTGCTAGATATGCTATTAATGAGGGCTGACGGATGTTTAATATCTCTGTCCAATCCACTACTTGTTGTGACAGATGGCACAGTTGTCATGACGATGGAACAACAGAAAGAACCCGACGCTTGAATGTTGAGCCAGAGACGCTGATGTGATATTTTAGTTATGTTTGACTCAAAGTTTGTGGTTTGCTTGATCAAAGTCAGACGGTTGTTTTATGTGAAAAGAATGGAAGAATTTGGTTATTACATAACTGCCAAAACAAGAAGAGAAAGTGAGATGGGAAAGAGGCCCTTAGGATATGAAAATGCGAGGACAAGAAAAGAGGTGAGACGACATAGATAGGGGCATTAAACGGCTGAAGAACAGATGCATGCAGTTATGTCAACACATTCATCACTGATTAATATCATTGCCATAACAAGCACAAGCGGTCCTGACCACCACACAGTTCAAAGCATTAAAGCACTCAGCTTAACGTCAGCAGCCATTTATTATATGCTTTGTTTTAAATAATATTATTGCTTTAAGGATGTGAGCAAATCAGTCTTGAGCAAATATTGGTATTACGGTTAATATCGATTATGTATTTTGCGTGCAAGAGCCGGTTTCCCCATTAAAAAAAGTATATATATATATATATATATATATATACTAAAAAAAGTAAGTAAGAGTGTTGCATTTTAAGTTTTTTGTTTTATTTTATTTTATTTTATTTTTTACTCTGTTTGTACTGTTTCTTTTTAAAAATAGGAACAACAGTCTGTGATGTTCTTTAAAATGATTCTTTCTAGATTTTTTCCTGTTTGAAGTATGTTGGAGACAATAATGTAAATTATTATTTATTTATTATTTAATTATATCTATTTTACTTATTTATTTTTTATTTACTTAATGATTTTTTTATTTGTTATTTATTTTTATTTTAGACTTTAGGAGTCCTTAAGAGTGCACTATTTTATTATTTTATTTTATTTTTTTTTACTCTATTTGTACCCTTTCTTTTTAAAAACTAGGAACAACAATTTGTGATGTTCTTTAAAATTGTTCTTTCTAGATTTTTTTCCTGTTTGAAGGATGTTGGAGACAATAATGTAAATTATTATTTATTTATTATTTAATTATATCTATTTTACTTATTTATTTTTTATTTACTTAATGATTTTTTTATTTGTTATTTATTTTTATTTTAGACTTTAGGAGTCCTTAAGAGTGCACTATTTTATTATTTTATTTTATTTATTTATTTTTTTTTTACTCTAGTTGTACCCTTTCTTTTTAAAAACTAGGAGCAACAATTTGTGATGTTCTTTAAAATTGTTCTTTCTAGATTTTTTTCCTGTTTGAAGGATGTTGGAGACAATAATGTAAATTATTATTTATTTATTATTTAATTATATCTATTTTATTTATTTATTTTTTTATTTACTTAATGATTTTTTATTTATTTATTTTTATTTTAGACTTTAGGAGTCATTAAGAGTGCACTATTTTATTATTTTATTACTTTATTTTTTTTTTTACTCTATTTGTACCCTTTCTTTTTAAAAATAGGAACAACAATTTGTGATGTTCTTTAAATTGTTCTTTCTAGATTTTTTCCTGTTTGAAGGACGTTGGAGACAATAATGTAAATTATTTAATTATTATTTAATTATATCTATTTTACTTATTTAATTTTTATTTACCTAATGATTTTTTATTTTTTATTTATTTTTATTTTAGACTTTAGGAGTCCTTAAGAGTGCACTATTTTATTATTTTATTTTATTTTATTTATCAAAATATAATCTTAAAAATCTTAAAAGATGAAATACTACAAATAATGCATATAATATAGATAACAATAAATAAATAAAATAGAATAAAAATAAAATATAGAATAAAATGTAAAATATACCTAGTGAAATAAATAAATAATAATTAAAATTATCATTTACTTCCAACATCCCTTAAACAGAAACAATTCAAAAGAGAACTATTTTTTAAGTTTTATCTCCCTACTTAAAAATAAAAAAAAAACAAAATCGAATAAAACGTAAAATAGACATAATTAAATAATAAAGAAAAAATAATTGCAATTATAAATTATCTCCCACATCGTTCAAACAGGACATTCAAAACAAAAATCATCAATTTAATTTAATTTAATTTAATTTAATTTAATTAATTTACTATTTTATTTTTAAAGTTGAATTTGCTTACTTAAAAATAAAAATCAAGAGTAAAGAGAAAAAATAGCATATAAAGTAAAAGAGATGTGATAAATAAAATAATATTAATAAAAATAAAATAAAAAATGATTAATTATTTCACACAGTATGTATAATATAATGAGAAGGCAGCATGTTGGATCCCAAAATAGGTCCCAATACCAGAATCTCTATCTTCCTTGACCTGAATACATGTGATGAAAGCTTTGAGAGCATGTCAAGCCCGCACATGAACTTTACGATAGCAATCAGATGTGGCCTGAGATACGTCTCCATGCAATAAGGGACTTTAAAATGAAAAAGAGCAGGAATGTGTGTGGAAGGATCCCTTTAAAAGTCTGGTGACATGAGCCACCAAAATCCCTTGACCTGCAAAAATATCAGCAGATCACTGTGACCTTGCTCATGTTTAATCTATACTCCTTATGTGAATGACACCTTTTAAGTAGTCAGATAATAAAATAGAGGCTTTTCTTGTCTGGGTCAAGTTGTGGGATAGCCAGAGTTGATTCTGTGTGACCTGATATCAAGACGGTTATCTGAGCTCTGTATCATGAGAGAGCTCAACGCTGTTATCATAAGCTCTGTTTGAAATCACAAACAAACTGCAGGAGGAGGCCAAAGACAACACAGAGAGGCAAGATGAAACAAGGAATCTCCTAGAGATAAAAACAACTGCAGGCGGTCCAATGTCCTCCAGGGGTCAGGGCCAAAGTTCAAAACCCTATGTGTATGTTAGGATTCAGGAAAGAGAAATCACTGTGGAAGCCATTGATCAAATATGCAATAGATCAAGAGAAAATTCCTTTAAAAATCCGAAAAAAAAAACAAAAAAACAAATCCCTCAAACAGCAAAATTCAAGAAAGAACCATCTAATATTATAATTAATTTTAAAACAGACACAATAAGATAATGAATAAATTATAATTACGATTATAAATTATCTCCAACATCCCTCAAACAGGAAATTCAAGAAAGAACAGTTTTAAAATCATCAAAAGAATGGACAATTAAATTACATTTTATTAAATTAAATACTTTTTTTACTTACAAAAAAATCAAGACTAAAGTGTAAAAATAGAATATGAAGTAAAACAGATGTAATAAATAAATAAATAAATAATTAAAATAACTAATTATCTTAACAACATCCTTCAAACTATTAAAAAAATAACTATTTTAAAGATCAACAAAAGAGTGCAATTGAATAAATAATAAATAATAATTAAAATAACTAATTATACCCAACATTTAAAAAAAGAAACATTTTAAAGATAATCAAGAGTGAATTATTTTATTTTATTTTATTTTATTATCCAAGTTTTTTCTCCCTACTTAAAAATTAAAATAATCAATAAAATGTAAAAGCAGAATAAAAAATATATAAAACATACCTAATATAATATAATATAATATAATATAATTAATATAACATAATATAATAATTACCCACAACATTCCTCAGACAGTTCAAGAAAGAACTATTTTAGAGATAATCAAAAGAGTGCACTATTTTATTTTATTTTCAAAGTAAATTATTACTGCTTAACAGCAATAAAGAATAAACAAGTAATAATTAAAATGACTAATTATCACCAACATCTTTTAAAGATCATCAAAACAGCTAAATAAAAATCATTAATTATTATAAGCATGTATAATTAATAATTTATCTCTATCATGAAACGTCTCTTAAAATATAAGAAATATTCACTAGCCTTTGACCTTTCTTTCAGCGCAACAGCTTTACACAAAGACAGGAGGTGAGGTGTATTGAATATAAATCAATCATTCATATTGTCCTTCAACGTAAGGATCAAAGGTCACGCTTCTCGTCTCAGGCGTTTTAAATACTCGAGCATTTATTGCACCCTTGTTTATGGCGAGGCGAGACGGCCGACCAGAATGCTGAGCTTGTAGTAGAGATTGTTATGCTTGTGCAACCTGAGATTACACACACAGATCCTCACATGGGAAAGGTCAGCGTGAGAGAGTCTGTGAGAGAGTCTAATGTCTTTGCTATTCCTCCTTGAAATATGGTCTCTTCCCCCACTGCTGCAGTCATTTGTCACCCTGGCACGCTATCCTGATGTCCCGATCATATTTATGTGCTGGCCGGCAGCCACTGACCGACCGCGAGTAATGAACATATGACCCTGTGCACACATACCTCCTGCTTCCCTTCAGCTCCTTGCCTCGCCATCACATCGTTTGTTAGAAATGCTTGCTAAGACAAGCATCCATCACTATTACTGTTACCGATACTTGGGGATAAGAACACGAGCCCCTAACTCTCTAAGTATTAAACTATTATGAACACAAATGATACCTCTAAAAGGTGTGCTATTACATTTCTAGACAATCAGATACATGATTTTTGCCTTGTGGAGGCTTGGACTGAAGCAGAACCTGAGCCATATTTAGAGACTAGAATATTATACTTAATATATATCATCAAGTTGACTATTAAACACCTAGCAACCACCTAGAACACCCTAGCAACAGCCAAGCAAGCAACCACCCAGCTACACCTCTGTATTTATTCTGACACTGTATGAAAGATAGATATCACACCTACTAGGGAAAAACATTCCAAAAACATTATGTATTAAGTAATAGTTCAAAATAACATTCGTGGAACATCCTTATGAAGCTATTAGTAGTTTGAGGATTAAATGTCCTTTCCAATTGTTCCATCGGAACAATATTTTTTAACAACCTAGGCTCATTGGAAAAGTATCCCTCATAGCTACCAAATATTTACCCCCTAAAACATATATATTAGTAGCTTAAAGGTACACATCAGTACCTACAGAATACATATTTGTACCTTCATGGTACATATTAGTAATGTTAGTATACATATTAGTTTTTAATTTAATTTAATTTAATTTAGTTTAATATTTTCAAAGTTCAATTTAAAGTTCAAAATTCAAATAAAAATCAACAGTAAAGAGTAAAAATAGAATATAATGTTAAATAGGTGTAATAAATAAATAAAATAAATAAAATGACTAATGATCTCCAACATCCCACAAACAGAAAAATTCAAGAAAGAACCATTTTTAAGATAATCAAGTGTAAACTATTGTTTTATTTTATTTATTTTATTTTATTATCAAAGATTTTCCTTTCTACTTGAAGGATTACACAAGGCAAATAACCAATACAATATAAAAATTGAATAAAAATTAAGTACAACTTAAAATATACCTAATTAAATAATTCATAAATAATAATTAAAATTATTAATTACCTCCAACATTCCTCAAAGAGAAACAATTCAAAAGAGAATTATTTTAAAGATAATAAAATTTCAAAGTTGTGACAAAATAAGTTTAAAAGATCATATAAAGTGCACAATTATTATGTTATTTATATTTTATTTTATTATTTTACTTTATTTGTTTTATTTTATTATCAAATAAAAATTATTTTATTTTCTCCCTACTTGAAAAAGGAAAATAACCAACAAATATATAAAAATAGAATAAAAAGTAAATAAAACTTAAAATATACCAAATTAAGTAATACCAAATAAATAATAATAAATAATAATTAAAAAGTATTAATTACTTCCAACATTCCTCATAAAGAAACTATTCAAAAGAGAATTATTTTAAAGATCAACAAAACAGTGCACTCTTTAATTAAATTTAAATAATTTAATTTAATTTAATTTAAGTTTTTCCTCCCTACTTGAAAAAGAAAAATAATGTTTTTTTAAGTTCATTAAAAGAGTGCACTATTATTTTATTTTATTTTATTCCTTACTTAACAACTAAAATGAATAAATAATAAATAGTTCAAATGATTCATTATCTCCAACACCCTTCAAACCGAAAAAATTCAAGAAAGAACAATTTCACAGGTCATCAAAACAGCTAACACTCTAAAAAAAAAAGGTACCACCCCAGTGACAGCTTTTGTACTTTTTTTCTGAGAGTGTTCCTATAAATACTATTCACTGTAGTTTCCAGCTGGAATAAACACTTGTGGGAGTAAAATAACAACAACTTTTTTCCCTTTTCAAACAAAATGATTAGAGGACAGATTATTGGTTAATAAACATTTGTTTTGCGTGCAGTTCCTCAAAACATTTGCACTGTAGTGCATGATTTGTAACGATAAAAGAGCTCAAAAACTAGAAGCAAGCTAAAATGTGCTTTTATTTCCCATTTGCTTTTCTTCGCACAATCAGTTAGGTTTATGTTCATGTGGTATATTATTTTTAAACACACCACTCGCCAGGCATTTTATTTCCAGACTACCACAATACATACAACTGTTTCAGATAAAACTGAATGCACTCTTAGCATAACGCACTGGATATTTTTCACTTTAAAAGTATTGCAAACATGCAACATATAATTTATCATCACAGGTACATTTTTCTAATGAGCCTGGGTTGTTTTTTGAAATAGATCCCTTAAAAACTGTTCATCATGTTTAATTAATGTGGACGGTATAGCCTTTACAAATCAGTATTTTAAACATAACGCACTACTGGAATATTCTAAATCAATTTTACTGGAAACACTGATCTTAGAAACATTGCAATACATTTTTGAAATATAATTTTAGAATTCTCAAAACCAAAATGGAATGTTTGGAAAACATTTTTAGAACATGAATTGGTTAGCTGAGCTCGAATACCTCCTGATAAACTGCTAACATCAGCAGGTTAACTGTGGCTCTGGTTAACACTGATGTAGTGGACAAATATAAATGGTTCACATATATCACATGCAGTGAAATGAGAATAATTCATCATCAAACAATATGCAACAGAACAACAGCTGCTCCATGAGACCCCTTATAATTAACCACAAAGCTCTTTTTGTGGGAACATATATATGGTTTATGTTTCTACCCAGAGCTTTTGACAGATATACTGGTGTGGCAATAATGAAAGGAGCTTTCTTTTAAGAAGATTCAATCAATAAATTGATACATTCCAGAAAAAACTGTTGTTTACAGCTGTTTGGAGGAGAGCTATAAAGAGGAGTAAATGAAAAAGGCTTTGCCTTGATTTATGAACCCAGAGTAGCTTATAAAATATACTCAAATCTGTCTGCCTTTACAGTAATTCCAGGCAAGATACAAAAGCGAGGACATGTCATGCTGTTGTTCCTCTAGACTTAGAGCAGATGTCCTTCAGCACTGATCACACAATCACTACTGCATGACATATGACATATGAAGGACACTTAAATGCACCACATTCCATTAACAAAGATTTTGCACTTGAGAAAAGCTTTTGATTTGATTTTTTAGCTTTTTTTTTGCTTTAATTGAAACGGAAAATGGAAAACACGAATGCAGGAAGTGTGAAACTTCATTTTGCAATGTAAAGCACTTTGAGCTGAACTGAGAGAGAAAAGGAAACAGACAGACAGAGACAGATTGAAAAAAGAGCAGGTTAAGATTGCAGTTCTTATCTTCCTCAAGAGGAATTTAAAGACCTGCCTCAGATAAACTCACCGAGATGAACGCACTGCATCCTGGAGTCAGACTCATCTGCTCTAAGCACACAGATAGATAAGAACGTGACATATGGCATCTGGAAAAGATATCAAGAAACATAAATTACTTTTTTTTCAAGTTTCATAAGTAGCAGGTCCCTTTTTCACTTTTTTACCCATTCTTTTGTGTACCTGGATGGCTGAGTGGTTGAAGCACTTTGTACTTAAGATCCAATAGACACATGTCCTTGTGGGTTTGAACCCCACTCCTGGTGAAGAAACACAAGTTCTTTACTTCGATTATCACCTTGTTTAGAAGTTGCTTCAGATAAACTCACTCATGTCAAAGGTCTGGGAGTTTTAAAGAATAAAATATAGACACAGAACTGTGTAGTAATTGCAAGTTTTACATGAAAAACAGTAATGCAGGATGGTGGTAACATGCTTGTGTAATCTGGCAACCATAAATTAAAATGTGGTTATGACAAGACCAATACACAAACATCAGTATAACTGCTAAATACCACCATGAAACGTAAAAGAATCAACCAAATCTGTTGCTACTTACTGATGTTTGTTTGTTGTTTTCCCTTTTAAATGGTGTCACTTCCTGGTGTGAAAGAAATAAAGAAATGTATAAAAAATGGGATCAAAAGTGCACTATAAAATGTTTTTACCAGTTTCAACTTAAAAACTTAAGTTAAGCAGCTGCCTCAAAATTTTAAGTTAAATCAACATAAAAGTACAAGTCATTTTAACTCACTTTTTTGAAGTAAGTTGATTTAACTTAAAAACTTAAAATTTAAGTTTTTAAGGTGAAACTGGTAAAAACTTTTTACAGTGTGATACTGATGCAGGAAAAAACAAACAATATTTTCAAGAAAATGTATCGAGTACAACATTTTGATTTGACAACGGAAAATTGGAATATTGTTTCTTTATATACACTAAAAAATAAAGGTTCTTTATTGGCATCTATGAACCTTTTAACATCCATGGAAACTTTCCATTACACAAAGGGATCTTTATGGTAGAATTCTTTAGATTAATAAAATGTTCTTTACTTCATTATCTAACATTTAAATATTTATTACTTTATTATTTAATGTTCTTTGGGGAACCACAAATGATTCTTCTTTTGCACTTCTGTGAACACCCATAAAGAACCTTTATTTTTAAGAGTGTAAGGAAAAATAATATGAAAAATTAAAGCTGCAAGCAGCTGGGCTCACCAGCATCCGGTGGCTTGCAAGTGGTAAATATAGGAGGAATATGTCATTTATGTGCCAAACTTCCTGCTGCCAGGTAGTGGCACTATGATTAAAACTGAATATTGGCCTTTAGATGTCTTCAGCCTAGGACTCTTACCAAACATGTGAAGTTTGGTGCAGATTGAACTTTGCATGTTTAAGTTAGTGTAAAACAAAGCATTTCCTGTTGCCAGCAGGTGGCACTGTGATTATAACAGAATATTGGCCAGGAATCTTATTGAATGGGTGAAGTTTGGGGCAGATCGGACATTGAATGGCTGAGTTATAGCAACTTCCTTTTACATGGAGAAACATCAAACTTTGTCAGGCCGCCACAAACACACCCTTTAACGAAAACTCAAGATCTTTGCAATTTAACATTGCAAAGACCTTTAGAGTACACTGACCAAATATAATGTTGACGTTATTAAATCTCTAGGAGGAGTTTGTTAGAGCATAAAACAGGCTACTTCCTGTTGCCAGCAGGTGGCGCTATAACTATAATTGAATATGAGCATGGGTATGTGTTCAGGACAGGACTCTTATCAAACAGGTGAATTTTGGTGCAGATCGGACATTGTATGCCTGAATTATAACAATTTACCATTTCATGCCGAAACATCAAAGTTTGTCAGGCCGTCACGGACACGCCCTTTAACGAAAACTCAAGATCTTTGCAATTTAACATCATCAAGGGCTTTAGATTACACTGACCAAATTTGGTGTTGATCTCTAGTGTTGAAGTCTCTAGAGGGAGTTTATTAATATACAATGCCTGGAAATGGCAAAAACGGCACAAAACTTGCTGAGAAAATTCAAAATAGCAGACTTCCTGTTGGGTTTTGGACTTTGTACGTGGAGACTTTTTGTAGGTATTGGTGTGTTACATGTGTCTACCGAATTTCGTACATGTATGTGAAACATACATGGGCACTTAGTTAACATTACATAGGTGGTGCTATTGAGCCATTTTGTCACACCCACTTCTGAAACCCATATCAGATGTAAATTTTCACCACTTTTAGTGTATGTGCAAATTTTCATGAGTGTTTGAGCATGTTTAGACCTTTCAAAAATGTTATTCATTTTGGAGAAGAAGAAGAAACTGAGCAATTCCAATAGGGTCCTTGCACCATCGGTGCTCAGGCCCTAATAACAGACTTCCTGTTGGGTTTTGGACTTCGTACGTGGCGACGTGGATATTGGTGTTACATGTGTCTCTACCAAATTTCTTACATGCATGTGAAACATAGCTGGAGGGGCACTTCGTTAAAATTATACAGGTAGTGCTATCAAGCATTTTGCCACACCCAATACTGACACCCATATCAGATGTCAATTTTCAAGCATGTTTAGGCCCTACAAAAATGTGATTCATTTTGGAGAAGAAGAAGAAATTGAGCAATTCCAATAGGGTCCTCGCACCATCGGTGCTCAGGCCCTCATAACATTATAAAGAGTCAGCCCACAAAAATGGTGAAATTTACTAATATTGCACTGTTGGTGAGAACTGAATCATAATCATATATACTGTATTATAAAAGCTAACAGCAGTGAAGCACATTCCATGTATAATTACATAATGTAAACAAAGGTAAAACCATCAGTTCCACTAACATCATCTTTTCTGTAGCTATAATTCTAATGCTCACTTAAGCTTGCTTTCACTTTCCTGCTCTGTTTTAGCACCCCATTCGTCCAGCACTGAGGCGGAGGTGTTTACTGTCTGGTCCAGGTGCTGTTACGAGGGCCAGGCCGGGCCAGGCCCGGGTAGAGCGAAAGGCCACCCTGGATAGCATAAACAAACAGACCCCAGAGAGCCTGCTGTTTTGATAACGTCCATGATTAGCTCAGGTGCTGGGTTATGACCCCGCCAGACCCACAGGCCTAGCGGGGGCTGCGTGTGTTTTCCTTCTTCTCCGACAAGGAAAAGATGCAGCTGCTTTTACTAGGCCGGATCCCCTGACACGGAACAATTCAAACCAGAAGCCCCTGACAAGACAGACTAAAAGGAAATAACAACTGTAGTCTTGTGCCATATTTCAATGCTTCTATACATCTAAAAGCGTATAAATTAAACTTAAAGCTAAATATGGAAAGCTCTAGTGTGTGACATCTAATGGCATTTGGCTGTTTTAAAAAACATAACACATCCTGCTCAAGCTTCCTATTGTAATATGAAATTCATAAGGCTTATAATAAGTGGATATTCCATATCATTTACTTTGTATAGTGAGAATCAGTAATATAGAATCAAGAATCAGTACTATATACTTAACTACTAACAAACTAATACCTGAACTACAGCACTGTCACCAGGATGGCTGAGCGGTTAAGGCATTGGACTTAAGATCCAATGGATGCATGTCCTTGTGGGTTCAAACCCCACTCTGGGTAAAGAGACACAAGTTTTTTACTTAGGTTATCACCTTGTTTAGAAGTTGCTTCAGATAAACTCACTCATGTCAAAGGTCTGGGAGTTTTAAAGAATGAAATATAGACACAGAACTGTGTAGTAACTGCAAGTTTTACATGAAAAACAGTAATGCAGGATGGTGGTAACATGCCTGTGTAATCTGGCAACCATAAGTTAAAATGTGGTTATGACAAGACCAATACACAAACATCTGTATAACTGCTAAATACCACCACGAAACGTAAAAGAATCAATCAAATCTGTTGCTACTTACTGATGTTTGTTTGTTGTTTTCCCTTTTAAATGGTGTCACTTCCTGGAGTGAAAGAAATAAAGAAATGTACAAAAAATGGTATTAAAAGTGCACTATAAAATGTTTTTACCAGTTTCAACTTAAAAACTTAAGTTAAGCAGCTGCCTTAAAATTGTAAGGTAAATCAACATAAAAGTACAAGTCATTTTAACTCACTTTATTGTAGTGAGTTGAAATGACTTGTAGTACTAAGTTGATTTCACTTAAAATGTAAGTTTTTAAGATGAAACTGGTAAAAACTTTTTACAGTGTGATTTTACAGTGTGATACTGATGCAGGAAAAAACAAACTGCAACAATATTGTATAACAGACACAAGTTCTTTACTTGGGTTATCACGTTGTTTAGAAGTTGCTTCAGATAAACTCACTCATGTCAAAGGTCTGGGAGTTTTAAAGAATAAAACATAGACACAGAACTGTGTACTGATTACATGTAATCTGGATAACATAATCAGTTTCCAAAAAGTATTTGTAATGAGATTAAATTACATTTTAAAGCACTCGCAATCAGACTACAGTTACTTTTTATTGATTACATGATTACATATATTCACACATTAGCAATAAATTATTCAGAGTTTGATTCTTTCTAATTCGTTTCCATCTTTTAAATCTTCCTTTCTAAAATACCTACATGACATGCAGGTAATCAAATAAAATATTTTAGTTTTATTTTGACTGATGTTATTTCAAAATAATTTAATGTTACATTTTTATTACTTTTTAAATTACTTTTATTACTTTTGTTTTATTTATTAATTTTTAGCTTTTCAATCAACTCACAAACCACCTGCAGTACCTTCACGAACCCCCTGTTTGGGAAACCATGAAGTACTGTAATGCTTAATTCAGTTTTATGTTGTTAAAAACAACGAATGGAAGATATCTTCTTTGCATTTTGTTATCAATATGGTGCAATATTATCCTATTTAAATCAATGTGATAAAGTTAGGTCAAAAGTAGTCCAAAAGTAATCTGATTATATTACCTAAAATGTGTAATGTAACAGATTACATTACTAACTACAATTTTTGTCATGCAGTAACTAACTAGAATTTGTAAGTAATCTACCCAACTCTGTATAGACATTTAAGAGCTATAGCGGTAACTCTACAAAGATTGGACAGCTGAATGATGTGACTGACCAGTCAGCTGGTTCTCTGTGTTATTTTTGGTTCTGATTTTATTTTTATTTTCATAAAATGTATAGTCATCTGGTCATTTCAACAATAAACACCTCCCAACGTTTACAACACTCATAAAAAAGATTTTGCAGCAATGCAATGGAAAAACCATTTTTGGTTCCCTTAAGAATTTTTCACTGAACAGATCTTAAAATAAGTATCTAATTTTAGTGCAAAAACATTTCCATAAACCAAAGAACATTCATGCACTATAACGACAATTGTGTTTAATGGAAAGGTTCCATGGATGCTAATGGTTCTTCATGGAACCATGAATGCAAATAAAAAACATTATTTGTTTTATGCACATTCAACACAGTATTCTTTTTTTCCAACAAAAATTCTATTTTAGATGCCTTTAAAAATACATAAACATCTAGAGAACTGGTACATAAATAACTCTTGCTATTTGATGAAAGAATGAATCAATATATACACAAACCACCCAGATCGCAAGAATCAGATGTCGGGTGAGCACTGCTGGAGGGAATGTAATACGCACCCACCGCCCTCTGTTACTGCATACTGAAAAGAGAAAGAAAGAATGGACCATGAGTTTGGAGTTTGTGTTGTGCTCACAGACCAGCTGTGTAAATCTCTCACTGTCCTTCTCAGGGGGAGCACAGACTCATTTTTAGAAACACTGGTATTCCAGTAACTTAAGTGCACTCTTCAGGCACGTAACTGTAGAGTGATCAAGAAACTGTGGTAGAGCTCCCTTCAACACAGACTGAAGCTCTCAGGTGGCCTGAAATAGGTAAAGAGGTCGTTAAGGAAACGAGGAGGCTGCGCATATAAATAGCTTGAGTTATTGAGTCTCCAATAAACCAGTTCCCTTTGGTCTGTCTAACTCATCTTCTTCCCTCCCCGTGTCATTTATCGGAAAAGAACTAGCGTGCTATATTGATTCGCAGCACCCTGTGGTAAGCGAACCCTTCCCCCGTGACCTGTCAGGTATGACAGACAAAAGAAAAGGAAAAATAACAGAAAAAAATTAAGCTCATGCTGGGAATTACTCATCTACAATATCAAGAAATCATTCGCACCAAAAAGCCACCGCAATTACCCATCGAAAGCCCTCTGAGAAGATAATGACTACTTGCTCTTCAAAGGCGACTATCTAGCCCCCCTTTCACTGAGATCCAGCAGGGTTTTTAAGAGATGGACAGGGGGAAGCCCCCAGCCTAGAGTGCTGCCCCTGCTGATGGAGAAGCCATGGAAAAGCAGGAACAATTGAACACTCATTAGCATGGCAAAGGTCTGCTCATTACAAGGAATCATTAGAGCTGCTCTCAGATGAAAGGGCTGCTTGGACTCCACATAAGGAGGTGTCCACTATTTTTAAAAAGAGTGCTTGAAACAGGGTTAGGATAAATCCCCCCACCTCTCAAATTATCTGACATGTCTGGTCTGCCACTAGATGCTGTACACCATCAATAAACATACCAGTCAACATGCCAACCAAGAAGCTTAAAGGGCTTTTAAAAACTATATATGTGACCCTGGACCACAAAACCAGTCATAAGGGTCAATTTTTTAAAATTTAGATTTAAACATCATCTGAAAGCTGAATAAATATGACCCTGGACCACAAAACTAGTCTTAAGTAGCACGGATGTATTTGTAGCAATAGCCAACAATACACAGTATGGGTCAAAATGATACATTTTTCTTTTATGCCAAAAATCATTAGGATATTAAGTAAAGATCATGTTCCATGAAGATATTTTGTAAATTTACCTACTATAAATATCTCAAAACTTAATTTCTGATTAGTAATGTACATTGCTAAGAACTTCATTTGGACAACTTTAAAGGTAATTTTCTAAATATTTAGATTTTTTGCAAACTCAGATTCCAGATTTTCAAATAGATGTATCTCAGCCAAATATTGTCCTATCTTAACAAACTATAGATCAATGGAAAGCTTAGTTATTCAGAAAATTTTAATAAATTGACCCTTATGACTGGTTTTGTGGTCCAGGGTCACAAATAAGCTTTCCATTGATGATCTGTTTGATAGGACAATATTTGGTTGAGATACAACTATTTAAAATTCTGGAATGTGAGGGTACAAAAAAAAATTGCCTTTAAAATTGCCAAATGAAAATCTTAGCAATGCATATTACTAATTAAAAATTAAGTTTTGATATATTTATGGTAGGACATTTACAAAATATCTTCAGGGAACATGATCTTTACTTAATAACCTAGTGATTTTTGGCATAAAAGAAAAATCGATCATTTTGACCCGTACAATCTATTTTTGGCTATTGCTACAAGTATACCCACGCTACTTAAGACTGGTTTTGTGGTCCAGGGTCACATATATGATATTGATTTATTTTTCTGAAAAACCTATGATAATCCATTGTGACAACTTACCCCTTATAATTTGACATCACTGCCCTGCTGTTGAGACATTGCCTCAAAAGGTCAACGTGCACTCAATCAACTGTATCTATTAAAAGCAGGAATGTTCAGCTTTTTTTGTGGCCGTGACTTTAAAGTGTGCGTCTAAAACAGAAATTTACTTTACTTAAAATGTGACAGCTAGCCCTAGTCCATCAGCCCCATCAGGTGAAACACCATATATCACAAAAACATAAAGTGATTTAATATTTTGTTTTCAACACCAGGAATAAGCTGCCACGTTGAATTCTGGAGATATACACACACATATGCACAAATAAGTAAAAAATAATAGAACTGTTGGATTTGCAGCCAAATTTATGGTGAAAGTGGTTAGAAGATGAACAACTTTTCTTTGGTAAATCTTTTTTTTTCATTTGAGCATGCCAAAAAGGGTCAGCCTGTGTTTCTTACGTTGCAGTTTTAACCACTATGATGTTGCATTCCTAAAAAATCATTTCAAAATGCCCTTTTTATTTGCCAAAAGCCATTTTTTACTCTCATATAGTGCTTGGTGAGTATTGATTTTGGAACCTGCACAGACCACCATCACCATAACCACGAAAATGCAGAGGTAATCTCTTTCCCCCAGAGCTGCAAAGTCATTATCAGCTGTCCAGGTCTTACTTATGAGCTCCAAGCTCCCAAGAGACACTGAAATAAGTGTGCTGGTCAGTGGGGGAGGCGAGGGCCGGTGGGGTCCTGCTCCTAAACGAGGGGCCAAGGAGGAACAGAGGGATTCAGAATGATGAAGGAGTCTTTGAAGAGCTGGAGATGGAGGGATGATGGCTCTTTGAGGTCTGCTTGGGCACTGAAGGGCTTTTGTGTTGAAACCTCCTGCAAGAACAGTTCACGTTACTGCAGGACAATGGCTGGTTAAACTGCGCACAGAAAGAGGTTAATCCACAAAGAATAGGCCGGCGGCCGGTAAAGCTAGTGACACAGGGCCTGGAGAAAAGCATTAGTCAATAAAGCACTAATTAAAGTGTTTGCTTGGTGAGCCGTGCAGAAGGCGATCAAAGCCGAACGCGGTCGTGTCACAAATGGGGAAGATGCTTAAGGGGATGCGTTCATTACGCATTACGGACGGATAAGAACACACACTGAGCAGCTGCACAATCTGTTAAGAAACACAGATCCAGTTTTAGAGCCTGGTCTGGATGGAAACATAGATTTGTGTTGCGTTACCAACAAACTGGCTCCATTGGACAAATCCAGCTGGTGCAGTTGTCCTTGTGGGTTCAACCACCACTTCTGAAAGATCAATGTGATTTTTACTATATGTGGTCGCATTACCACAAACTGGTTTCTCAAAGTGGTTATGAAGTACCTGTAGAAGGAACAAAGGGGTTTTTAGCACAAAAAAGTGACCAGGATGGCCGAGTGGTTAAGGCGTTGGACTTAAGATCCAATGGACAAATGTCCTCGTGGGTTCGAACCCCACTCCTGGTAGATCACTGTCAATTTTAAACAGAATATAGTAATATGGCCATACAAACACTTTAAACATGGTTGGTTTAAGGCATGGGATTTAAGATCCAATGGACAAATGTCAGTTGTGGCTTCAATCTCCACTGCTGATGAATCAAGGTGAGTTTTTAATAGAATGTAGTTATGAGGATGTGCTACCAACACCAGGATGGCCGAGTGGTTAAGGCGTTGGACTTAAGATCCAATGGACAAATGTCCTCGTGGGTTCGAACCCCACTCCTGGTAAGCCAACAGGATTTTTAAACAGAATACAGTAATGTGGTTGTGTTATCAACAAAATAGTACATGAAGAAAAATGACCTGGATGGCCATGTTGTTAAGGCATTGGAGTTAAGATCCAATGGATGCATGTCCCAGTGTGTTCAAACCCCACTCCTGGTAAATTACTGTCAAATTTAAATATACTACAGGAATGTGGATGTGTTACAAAAAAACTCATTGTGAAGAACCTGTAAATGGTACTTTCTAGCATAACTAAATTAGCTTCCCATAACTGGTCCTGAAGTACATGTAAGAGAGCAAAGGGTTTTTGCACTTAAGAACCAATGGACAAAGGTCCTTGTGGGTTTGAACCCCACTTCTGGCATATCAACAAGGTCTTTTAAAAGAACATAGTAATGTGGTTATAGTATTATTACTTTCTCAAAAAGGGCTCTAAAGTATCTATAAAAGAAACAAAGACGTTTTTAGCATCACAAAGTGCTGAGGATGACTTAGTGGTTAAGGTGTTGGATGTAAGATCTAATGGACACATGTTTTTTTTGGTTAGAACCCCACTCCTGGTAGAGCAATGTGAATTTTGAATGCAATATTGCGGTTCCATATGGTTATCAACAAACATCTGTTTACACCAAAAAGTGAAAAAGTGCAGTTTCTTCCAAATATCTTTTCTGCCTTTTATACCTGTATGTAGTGCTGTCCACATGTAACCGTTCCAATTCCAGATGGATCTTAAAACCAGGTGCAAACGGAGCTGAAATTGTTTCTGAAGTGCCCTGTTAAGGAAACAAAAGAGTGTTTTAGTATCACACAGTGATAAAGCAGAGTAGATTTTAAACAGAATACACTGATTTAGCTTTACAGGTATGTGTGGTGATCAACAAAGAAACTAACTGGTTTCTCCAAGTGATACTATAAAGGAAACAAAGCAATCCATTGTTTCAGACATTGGTCAGGATGGCCGAGTTCTGAAATACTTGTACAACAAACAAGAGGGTTTGTGGTATCACAGAGTGATGTCCGCATGTCCACATGTCCTTGCGGGTTTGAGCTCCACTCCTGGTAGACTGCTGCGACATTTAAGTATGTTGTGGTTATCAACTTGTATATGAAACAAAAGGGTTTTTGCATCAAAAAGTGACCAGGATGGCCAAGTGGTTAAGGTGTTGGACTTAAGATCCAATGGATGCATACCCTTGTGGGTTCAAGCCCCACTCCTGGTAACCTGTTGTGACATTTAAGTATGTTGTGGTTATCAAAGGAGTGGTTCTGAAATACTTGTATATGAAACAAAAGGGTTTTTGCATTAAGAAGCGACCAAGATCCAATGGATGCATGTCTTCGTGGGTTCGAACCCCACTGTGACATTTAATTCTGTTGTGGTAACACACAATGTGGTTCTGAAAAAGGTTTGTTTCTTCTCCTGGTAGCTTGTTTCAACATTTAAATATGTTGTGATTATCAACAAAGTGGCTCTAAAATACTTGTATAAAAAACAAAGGGGTTTTAGCAAGAGACAATCAGCAGAATGGCTGAGTGGTTAAGGTGTTAGACTTAAGATCCAGTGGATGCATGACCACAGGGGTTTGAACCCCACTCCTGGTAGATTGCTGAGACATTTAGGTAGGTTGTGATTATCAACAAAGTGTTGTTTTTAAAAACGGGCAATGCAAATACTTTAGATAAAATCATCTGCTAAAACACTACACTTGAGATGTTTAAACTGGACTTCTAATCAGTATTCTCCACACAGAAGACAGAATATTGGTTAAATATTCATTTCAAGGTCAAACGTGCCAGTGTGCTGAGGTCATTTTAATAACCAGATGTTTGTTTTTTCCACAGAAACCTCTTTTCCTGCTCTCCCACGTGTACAGCGGCTGTGTGTTTCTGACGAAACAGGTCTCGTCTCACATGAGCACTTCACTATATGAGTGCTAATAAGAACCATGTCAGGAGGGACGCCTGCAGTTTCAGAAAGCGAGAGAAACTGAGCCCAGCGACTGACAGGTTGTATATAGATGCTATCCACACCTTCTACAGCGCACAGACTCAGTGTTGATCTCTCCGTCGCTATGGTACCCCTGCAATATTAAGCCACCAGAAACCATGGTTACTGACTTATGTGTGCTTTCCATCCCCACAAGACTGGAACCGATTTAATGAATGCACTCATTTCTAATGCAATTTCATGTGATTTACAAACACTAAATTATATCACATGGACATTTTTCCATTAAGAACTAGTGTCACATCACTTTTGCATTAGTCAGGCATTCGATTAAAAATTATGGCATAATTGTGGTTCCAAACTGTCTTTGTTGCAATTTGTTTTCCAAATACAGTCTTTAGGACTGGCTGCCCACACTTTCATTTAGCAAGCAATGAGGTCAAATCCATTCATTCAGATTGTGTAGTTGGTATCTGGCATTTTGATTACTATAATAATGACATAAGCATCAGCTTGAGAGACTTTCATTACCATGTAAAAATAAATACTTGGTAATTCTGGCAAATCATTGCATTTTAATCATACGTGCATATGCTGTGTACACATTCATTTACTATTCACTGTGCATTAATGCACTGAGCATAATATGGAAAGATTTAGACCAATACCTGGAGAAAAGTCCATACATGTGATGCCGTCAGCATACAGAGCAACCTCTAAATGGCCTCCCGTGTTGAAAGATGTAGCAATGCAGCCCAATGCTGTTTACTCAAAGTGCTCCTGAAGTGCCCTGTGAAACACACAAAGGGGTTATTAGCATCACACCAGGACCAGGATGGCCGAGTGGTTAAGGCGTTGGACTTAAGATCCAATGGACAAATGTCCTCGTGGGTTCGAACCCCACTCCTGGTAGTGTGTCTTATATAAAATGATGTTGCTGTGCTTCTGAAGTAGCCAATTAAACAAAGAAAGGGCTTTTTGGCATTGCACAGGCTTGTGAGTCCAGATGGTGTAGCTACAGCATCTACCAGCAGGGACTAACTGGGCTATGGTAACCAATCAAACCTTAACCCATTGACATTGTGCATGATGATATATATAGGATGCATCTTGAAAGATGGAAAAGCTACTATCTGATATTTCAGACCTAAAGACAGTTTAATCAAACGTTAAACAACATACACTGGTTTAGATCATATTTTGCATGTTTTTGCTTCGAAGTACTAAAGGTATTTGAACGAAGCCATTGCTTTCAGATGCCAATTGATTGCCCATGTTTCCCTTTCTAATAAGCATTTTGTAAAATGCTACAGTGGTTTGTTGCCAGTCAATAGCTTTGAGTGGCATGTTATTACAGCTCAAATAGATGGTTTTAACAGTGTCCACATAATAATCCACATTTATTTTCCACTGCCTCACTGAGGCAACTGTGCATGTTTATTGACTGCCCACCCATCCTGAAAAGAATTGTGATGAAAATGCATTAAAAAAAAGTAAATGTAGATCCATATTTGCCCAACTTTGATCTATCCATTAGTGAGATTATGCATTATAATTCTCTTTAAAAATGATTAACATTAGCTGCATGGAATGAGTTACAACTTGTTCTTAGTGTTGTTTTCCTCAAGCACATCTGCCTCATCACAGAGCCCCAAATACAGACTGAACAGTGCAGGAGCATCCATAAATTGGGGAAGCCTGAGTGTGCCCTGGTTGGGGGGTCATCAATAAAGGTCCACTTCCCTTTGGGTGTGTGGTGCTGAACAGCAGGACAAGTCTGGTTTTTCTCACCCTGCCTTCCTAACTGACAACAAATAAACAGCCAGAGGTCTTTAATGTGCCATACAGATGACACCTCCAATCTCTTCCTTCACAAAGAGTTCAGGAAGCTTTGGGTGTCAAGACAAATATTATGGCAGTGGAGCTTCATTTGGCGTGTGTCTGAGGCTCAAGGCTTTCCTTCTAACCTGAGCGTGAGCTGAAGAAAGAGTGTGGAAGTGAAAAACACAAGAGGAACCATCTGTCTGGTGGACAGCTCTACATTTGGTCAAACATTGGTTTGGGTGGAACTAGGACTGTAATGAGGAGTCGAGACTTGAAAATCTCTCTGTCTATGAATGTTTTATCATTCTATCAATCATTCTATTCTAAGGCCTATAAACCTTCAAACCTCAAGGTCTTTTGTGTTTTTCAAAACTTTCAAACAAGACTTTGTTGAAGCCGTCATACAAAGGTAGTATTGACAAATTTGGCTTTTCTCTCAAAATCATAGTTATGTAAATTTGTTCATTTTAATTCCATGTCCTTAAAATCAAGTTCGAATTAAAATGTAAAAAAAATATATAGAGTAAAGCTGTTTGAAAAACAAACCATAAAATTAGTTATACACGTTTGTTAGTTACTAGAAATGAGGATTACTACGTGAGGGTGGTTTCAAGCAATCACCTAGTAATCACCCAGAACACCATAGCAACCACCCTCGCAACCACTTAGTTTACCCAAAACAACCTAGAATTGCGTGGCAAATCTTACATGGGAAAGCATCGCTCATTTTCTTTCTGTTGGTAATCAAATAAAATAAACAGTATGTTTTAAGTACACCACTTTTCATTGTGGGAAAGTTACCCATGGGAAAAATACTGTACTCCATAATATCACATGGCTTACAGTTATTTAATGATAACTTTAAATGTGGTTCATCCAAATAGAACTGTCCTTTTCATTATTTCCCACAACTTCCCTTTGTGGGAAAAGTACTTGTAGGAAAATCACTGTTCTGCATAATCACATGGCTTATTATTTTATTTTATGAAAACTTTCACTATGATTTATCCAAATTTTACATTTTACATTTTACAACCATCTATTTCACAGTGAATAATTATAGGGTAATTATAGTGTCGAAATATACCGTATTGACATTTAAATAAATAATGAAATATTGTTGTTGTGTTATTTAAAGGAGAAGTCCACTTTCAAAACAAAGATTTACATTTAATTTACTCACCCCCTTGTCATCCAAGGTCTTCGTGTCTTTCTTTCGTCAGTTGTAAAGAAATTATGCTTATTGAGGAAAACCTTTCTGCATTTTTCTCCATATAATGGACTGATATGGTGCCCCGATTTTGAACTTCCAAAATGCAGTTTAAATGCGGCTTCAAACGAAAATGCGGTTGTAAATCCCAGCCGAGGAAGAAGGGTCTTGTCTAGCGAAACAATCGGTTAATTGTCATTAAAAAAATACAATTTAAATACTTTTTAATCTCAAACGCTCGTCTTGCCTTTCTCTCCATGAACGCTGTGTATTCTGACTCAAGACAATTAGGGTGTGTCGAAAAACTTCAATCGTATTTTCTCCCTCAACTTCAAAAATCATTTTAAAATCATCCTACATCGCTGCAGAAGCACCGACCCAGTCTTTGCAAAGTAAACATGCAAAGAAGATCAAACACCCTTAACAAAAAAAGTAAAACAGCGATATAGGACGATTTCGAAGTTGAGGGAGAAAATAAGATGGAAGTTTTTCGACATACCCTAACTGTCATGAACCGGACAAGACGAGCGTTTGGCATTAAAAAGTAAATAAATCATATTATTTTTATTAAAATAACTGATCATTACACTAGAAAAGACCCTTCTTTCTCGGCTTGGGGTGTCGCAATATACCGGTTTTGCAGACAATCGTGACATTTAAATAATGAAATTTCGTAATTGTGTAATTTAGGGGTGCCACAATATCCCAGTCCTGGCAATAATCGTGACATTTAAATTAAATATCGTTATCGTCTTAGAATGTTGAGCAATATCATTTACCCACAATTCCTCAGTGATGTTATGTAGAACAGGTCTATTCTTTGCGTTATCTAGCCGGCAGGTATCATCAAACCTGATTAACACCTTGACCAATTATGCAGATAAATTTGCGAAAACATTTGCCTCCCCATGAGATGCTGTGAAATGAGATTACACCCAAACTAATTATAAACAACTCCCCCAAGTATCCTAATCAGATATCAGCTCTGCGGCACACTTAATCTTCACAGGAAATGGAATTAATCTAGAAAGATCTGAATGACTCAGGCACCGTTTCGCATGTCTCAGGGCCGTGCCACGCTTTTCCACAGTCTCTCATCACAGTATGTGAAATTAGACCTGTCATTTAAACCAAAGGCTACGTTTATTAGGAGCCAGCCTGTCTCATCAGCGCAATTGAAAAAACATGGCCAGAGCACTCTAGTGCTGGCGCTGAAAGAGCACCAGATCCATTCCCATTCGCCTGCGAGACAGACACGGAGACGGGAACCGGTGCAGCCAGACTGCGAGCCGGGAAGAGAGGATTAGCATGTGGCGTGGTCTCTGACCACTTCATTTCCTTCCCCAGAGCAATCTCCGTCTTCATCTCTCGCCTGCAGCTATGCATGCTATTGCTTGCCATCTTTATGTCTCTGAGTGTCAAAGCTACCACTCCACCCTACCTAATGTACCACTCACAT
This sequence comes from Labeo catla, assembly GCA_012976165.1. NCBI lineage: Eukaryota > Metazoa > Chordata > Actinopteri > Cypriniformes > Cyprinidae > Labeo > Labeo catla. The sequence continues at coordinate 308,018 of VONZ01000057.1, read as the reverse complement.
CTTAACAGACCAATTTCTTGTCCTGGCTAACGGCCAATGCTGTTTTAGCATGATTTAGATGGCTTCACTTCTTGTCTTGAAATACCCACCAAGCGAACTTGATAATACCATTAATCATCAAGTGTTGGGTAAGGCATTGGTTTCGTACCCCAGTTCTCAAGTCAAGGCCAAATAGAGACTTATGAGCTTATGCAGCTCTGCAGATGGGAATAGCATACAACCTATACTATTTCTGCAGTATGCAGCATGTATATTTTGCAGAGCTTGCAAAAGCATGGATGTACTGAATCAGTAAGATCTGTATACTGGTATATTATACAGGAGAAACTATATTTTAGCATTTCCTATTCATCTCAGAGACCTACTACATTTGTCAGTATGTGCATAGTATACAACAGAGCACCAATATCCCGCAATGCGCTCAACTTTTTTCTTTTTTATATTACACTAGAAGTAATATACTCTTGGCCCATTATGTTGACCTGACTGTTAGATATTATTATACAAAATTATGTTTAAATGAATCTGACAATCAAACATGCCATGTGATACGGTCATGTGACATCAATGACATCATTTTTTTTAATCAAAGTCTTTTTATGCTCACCAAGGCTGCATTTATTGAAACAAAAAAATGTGGTAAAAAAGTGAAATATTATTACAATTTAAAATAACTCTTCCCAAATGCAATACATTTTAAAATGGAATTTATTCCTGTCATGGAAAAGCTGAATTTTCACCATGACTCCAGTCTTCGAAAATCCTTCTAACATGCTGATTTTATAAATTTCTTCTTATTGTCAATGTTGAAAATAGTTGTGCCGATTCTTTGCCAAACAGAAAGTTTAAAAGTTCTGTTCAATCTATTAGTAGTCTAAATTGTCCCACTGTATTGAACACAACTAGTTATGCACGTATGATTTTACATATCGCTCAGCTCATGTTTCATGAACAAGGCCTAATGGCTGGTGTGATTTATTTTCGGGAGGGCTCTGGAAATGCATATCCCTGCTCAATCTCTGAACCCTGTGGCCTGAGATGGATGGGAGCTCACGAAATATGAATTAGATTGATGGATTTAAAATTACAGGGATTAGGTGCAAATAAGAAACCTCATTTGGTCTGCTTTCGCTTCTCCCAGTCTGTTAAATCACTTGAATTAGTCTAATGGTCTTTATTGACGTCCGTTTAGCCTGTTTCACGCAGTGGAAAAAGCATGCTTGACTTGCAGCGTGCCATGCAGCAGCGGGTACTACAAATTAAGAACGGCTTCCTCTCCCAGCCAACCCACTTTTCCTAACATGAGGCTTTTCCAGGCTGGAAAACTGCTCTGTCAGCTCTAGAGTTGCAAAACAAACAGCTCAGTTTGTGTTGACCTGTGGCTCTGATCAGTCTCCTGAACCGTTACATTCTCAATGGGCTTAATCTCCATTTTTGGAGAGGGGTGTAAACCGGCCCCCCTTTCTGTAACCCCGCTGGCCCCCCGCCCGTACTTACTTCCAACATTCCTGCTGAGCAGCTGGTTTCCAAGGCAACCGCAGTAAGCATGGATGACTGCAACCATGCAGTCATCTTTTGTCCTTTTGGTTGATGAGATAATAACAAGGCCGGTCACCTTGCTTCTGAAACACACGGGGAGTTGCTCTGATTGGCGACAGCTTGTGCATGCTTAAACACAGCTGGCAGAGGACATCGCTCACTGTCACAGACGTGGCAAAACCAGACAGATAAAATACAGCCCACTCAGATTCAGTCTTCATCACTCTTCCTTTGGAAGGAGATAACCTTGAGCCTTAAAGGAACAGTTCACACAAAAATGGACATTCCATCATTTACTCACAGTAATGTCAATCCAAGCCTATACTTTGAGTAACCCTCAAAACACAAATTAAAGTCCACTTCCAGAAAAACAATTTACAGATAATGTACTCACCCCCTTGTCATCCAAGATGTTCATGTCTCTCTTAGTCGTAAAGAAATTGTGGTTTTTGAGGAAAACATTTGATCATTTTTCTCCATATAATGGACTGATATGGTGCCCTGAGTTTGAACTTTCAAAATGCAGTTTAATTAAAGGCGGCTTCAAACGATCCCAAATTCGGTTGTAAATGGTCCCAGCCAAGGAAGAAGGGTCTTATCTAGCGAAATGATTGGTTATTTTCATAAAAAATAATACAATTTAAATATTTTTTAATGTCAAACGCTCGTCTTGTCTTGCTCTTCCCAACCTCTGTTTTTTTCCGGTTCATGATAGTTACGGTATGTCGAAAAACTCCCATCTCATGTTCTCCCTCAACTTCAAAATCATCCTATATCGCTGTTTTACCTTTTTGTTAAGGGTGTTTGATCTTCTTTGCATGTTCACTTTGCAAAGACTGGGTCGGCACTTCTGCAGAGATATAGGATGATTTTGAAATGATTTTTGAAGTTGAGAGAGAAAATACGAACAGAGTTTTTCCAAGACATACTGTCTTGAGCCAGAATACACAGAGTTCAGAGAGAGCAAGACAAGACAAGTGTTTGAGATTAAAAAGTATTTCAAAATTGCATTTTTTTAATGAAAATAACCGATCGTTTCGCTAGATAAGACCCTTCTTCCTCATCTGGGATCGTTTACAACCGCATTTGGGATCATTTGACGCCGCATTTAAACTGCATTTTGGAAGTCCATATCAGTCCATTATATGGAGAAAAATCCTGAAATGTTTTCCTCAAAACACAGAATTTCTTTACGACTGAAGAAAGAAAGACATGAACATCTTGGATGACAAGGGGGTGAGTACATTATCTGTAAATTGTTGTTCTGGAAGTGGACTTCTCCTTTAAGATATTTTTAATAAAACCTGAGATGTTTCTGTCCTTCCACTGAAAGTCCAGGTAACCAAAACAGAGAAGAAAGGTCAAAAAGGTCATAAAGGCATCATAAAATGAATCCTTATGAATGCAATGGTTTAAAAGAACAGTTTACCCAAAAATGAAAATTCTGTTAACATTTACTCACCTGTATGTTTTGTTTCTTCTGACAAATACAAAATAAGATATTTTAAAGAATAAGTTAACCAAACAGTTTCTGGTCCCCATAGAGTGTTTTTTCATGAAGCATCATCATTTAGCCATATTGGCAGCACTGATTGTAAACAGTGCCACTGAACCAAACTAATTTTGCTGATTATTTCTGCTGAAAATGGTCAATTATTGTCATGTTTTGGGCTGTACAAATCGGTCAGAGTGGGAAAAACATACAGAGTACTATAGACTGCCAAACGTTATAACAAATCAAGGAAAAGAGTGCAAAGATCTGTCTAAGAAACAAAAGGCGTTTGTGGTTGGCCAGACTGAACTAGGATTTCCAAGGCAAGAATCTTGACAACATTTGTGTTTGTTCTTATCATTTCCAGTCAGGTAGGTGAAATATTGGGCTAATATCTTAATTAATACTGCTCATACTTATCTTTAGCTTGTCAAAATATTGCACCATTTCCTGCTTACTAAGTCCTTCTCTATGATTTAGCAGCTTCCATACATTTTTTCCCATGATTTAGACAGCATAAATGAGCAGATCAATGTATTCAGTAGTACATTAACAGTGCAATCCATGCTGTTGTTTACATCCACGTATCTCCAATATGGCCACGCATCCGGGTAACTGACCAAACCATGACCTAATTAAAAATTAAAAATATCTTAATTTGTTTTGAAGTCCTATGAGTTTGGAACAATATGAGGGTGAGTATATAATGGCAGAAGTTTCATTTTTGGGTGAACTATGTCTTAAAAATGAAAAATTACATTTTTCCCCATTTTTCATCCTTTCTGACTTTCTTTTATCTGTAATTCACAATAAGAAGATATTTTGTTGAGTTTTTCAACTGCTTTTCAACTGTTCACATAAAACAGAACAACTAAGACTTAACATGTTGTATGGACAAAAAACATTGAGACATCTTAATTTATGCTTCACAGAAGTTACCCCCCCCTCCTTTTTCTAAGCTGATATTTAATAAACAATAGGTCTAGGATGACAAACGCTAATGCTCATATTTCTCTGTCAATCTCATATGTACCTACAGGCTTCATCTACTGCCACTGAGGCGGCAGACCATCACACCATTGATTGATAATTTGTGGTATTGTGCGATGATTCATTCCGATCACTCATCAGCTCATAGCACGCTATAAACAACCAAAGAGACAATGTCAGTGAGTCATATTTCTATCATTTTTATTCAGTGCCAAATGTAACTGATAACCCTATCATGCGTCGGTGACATGTCATGGCTTGCCCCAGCTGCCAAATACAGACGTTCCTAATTAACTTCCAGGCGAGGGAACATGAAAGTTTCAGGGTGCATTTCACCAGCAGCACATGCAACCCAACAAGGGGCGGATAAATTGGCTCTACCCCACGCTCCTCTCAGGAGGCCTGTGGAGACAGGTAAGCCTATATTACCATCTGGGCTCTTACAATGAGAATGAGCCTCCATTCTTATTTAGTGGCACCTTATAATTGGGCGGCTTCCTTTCAGGTTGGTCAGGAGGGAATTTGGTTTGTTGGAAAATTCATTTAGCCAGCCAAGATCATGTTCTGCTACAAGCCAGAGATATTGGAATATTATATATGTAAATGACTAGATGTCAGATAGAGATTTGCATTTCAAAGACTGGAAATATGATATATCAAATGCAAAAAAAGGGACCAAGTATGGAAAGATGTTTCAGTTTAAACATGCAAATATATATGTGACTCTGGACCACAAAACCAGTCATAAGAGTATTTTTTAATTTTCTGAAATTAAAAAAAAGCTGAATAAATAAGCTTTCCATTGGTGTATTGGTTTGTTAGGATAGGACAATATTTGGCTGAGATACAACTATTTGAAAATCTGGAATCTGAGGATTCTGAAACATTGAGAAAATCACATTTAAAGTTGTTCGAATTAAGTTCTTAGCAATGCACATTCAAAATCAAAAATTAAAGTTTTGATATTTTTACAGTAGGAAATTTACAAAATATCATCATGGAACATCTTTTTTTAATATCCTAATGATTTTTTGGCATAAAAGAAAATCTTATTCTTTTTAAAAGAAATCAATAATTTTATTCTGCTGAACATTTATCTTTGCCAGCATAGGAATAGCATTTTAAATAAAATTTATTTTAAGTTGTAATAATATTAATAATGTAATAATTTTTACTGTATTTTTAATTAAAACCTTATACAATCTCACAGACCCCAAAACTTTAAATATATATACTATTTTGTATATTTCAAAATGCATTTAAATTAGGGCTGTCAGATGATTAATTGTGATTAATCACATACAAAATGAAGTTTCAGTTTGGCTACTATATGTGTGTGTGTTGTGTATAATTATTATGTATATATAAATACAAACACATTCATGTATATATTTAAGAAATATTTACAAGTATATGTATTTATTATTATTTTTATATCATTTATATTATAAATAAAATAATATAATATAAATAAAAATATTTTGTACATAAATACCACATTTCTCTTAAATATATACATTAATTTGTGTGTATTTACATATACATAATAATTACACACAGCACACACACATATATTAGGCAAACTCAAACTTTTATTTTGCATGCGATTAATCCCGATTAACTGTTTGACGGCACTAATTTAAATATATCAAATGCATATTTAAATTGCATTAAATGCAATTTCCATAATGTGTGAAATAGAAACCACATAGCGATGCACTAAAAACAACTAAGAACACAACACTAAATGCGTAGGAAAACCCTAATTTTGAGCAAACACTCAATCACATTTTCAGCAGAACATGAAATAATAGTTAAATTAATATTTGCCCCCAAATGCACTTTGTCACAACATTTTTCTTTAAGGTAACTTTTTCTTTTGGAACATTTTTCTTTAAGGTAACTTTTTCTTTTAACACGGCGCAAAAAATGCAAGGTAATTTAATAAAATGCTAAATTGGTTAATTTTAATATCATGTTGCCTTTAAACACTGCAAAAAATGCTTTTCTTACTTAGATTTTTGTCTTGTTTCCAGCCAAAGAATAATTTTCTAGACAAGTAAAAATTATTATCTTGTTTTCAGAAAAAATAAGTCAAAATTAAGTTAGTTTTTGCTTAGAATAAGCAAAATAATCTGTCAATGGGGTAAGCAAAATTAATCTTATTTCAAGCAGAAAACTAAGATTATTTTGCTTACCCCACTGGCAGATCATTTTGCTTGTTTCAAGCAAAAACTCACTTAATTTTGACTTCCTTTTTCCGAAAACAAGACAATAATTTTTACTTGTCTAGAAAATCCTTCTTGATTTAAGATTTTTTTTTTAGATATTTTGGCTGGAAACGCATTTTTTGCAGTGAATAAAAGCAGTGAACAGGTAGAAGAAACTTATAGTCAGGTCAGCTACGGATGGCCTTTCTGTGACCTCAGAATCAACCCCTGGGAAATCATTCGGCAAGGGGGAGGGTGTTTGTGTGTGTGTGCTTTCTTTGTGTGACAAGCCTCTTTGAAAAGTTTATACTGTATGTCCTCCCTAAATAATTACATGCAACCGCAGATCTAATGGCCAGTTAAATTGAGGGTTGAAAACTGATTTACTGCGTCATTTTAACCTTAAAAACAAGCAGTTACCTAAAGTCGCATCCGTGTGATGGTGAGTCTCAGATGGTTTTGATTGGAAACCAGGTGAACTGATAACCTTTGGGATTAACACTCAAAGCCCGCGGTGAGTCCTCTGGGTGGCACAGACACACATCTTGACCGCTGATGAACCCCCGATGAGCTGCCGAGGATCCGTTTTATACACATCAGGTTGCCTGTAACTTTTCCGTCTCGGTTTTGTTAGCATGTAGCCATCCGTGTCGCTCCCGCCCTTGTGTTTGTTGCTCAGGGTCAGTTGTCATCCAACCCTGGGGAGATGTGAGAGAGTCAAAAACAACAGCCTCAACATGATGCCCAAGGACTCTAATGATTGCATGTTTATCTAGAACAAAAAATGACATTATTTGTCTTAAAATGTAGTCTAAAAGGTGCGATATGTAGGTCTAACCCAGTTTAAATCTAACCAAATAATTTTCTAAAATAGATAAACATGATAAATAAGCAATCACGCAAAAGTTAAACTGGTTTGGCAGTGCAAAACGGATGGACTTTAGCGTGAGAATGCACTCTAGAGTTTCCCAATAGACCTAATTAGGAAAATAAAGGTGGAGGAGGAATAGCTGGAGTAAGATGAAACAACATTCATATACTTTTAACAATACGACTGGGCGGATTGTCCGGATATGCTCCTCCTTAAAACTTAATATGTAGTGTGAAACACACTATTACAGACGGATTGAAAATAAAAAAAGCTTTCCGTGACTATGTAGAAGAAAGGCCTTGGAGCGAGGCTTAAAAGATTATTCCAGATCTTCATTTCTCCAGATCTCCTGGAGGTTGCCAATTGTAGTAAAAACTATAACGTGTGGGGTGCCAGGATTTGAGAGACGGCTTCTCTTAAGACCGGCCAAAATCTTTACAGGCCACTTCAAAGCTGCTTCATATCTGCTTTCTAACTCTGTATTCATTTTCACTTCAGCCCACAACGTTGCCTTTTCATTTGAGTTGAGCCCCACAGAAACCACTGTAGCAAAAGAGGACTCCATTTAACTGCGCCCATTGAGCCTCTAATGCTAATAGACAAATAACAAAGTACCGCACGGAGTTGAAAGCGGAGGCACATGCATTTGGTTATGACTGAATGGAGTGTAAGTCCTTCTCCGAGACTTCCTCTGAGAGTCCCGTGAAGAGCAACTTGTTGGTATTTCCCTGAATCAGATCCTTTCTTCCCCGTTTCTCCCCCTTCGGCCGGGTGCCCATTTCAAAGACGGGTCCAGCTGGGACGTCCCGCCTTCTCTACCTCCATCACAGCAGTGTCTTCCTGTCATCCCCCACTTTCTCACCTCATCCTCTCTCCCGTTAGTCACATAAGCCCATCAAAGCAAAGACCACCACCACTTTTCTGACCGGTCTACTGTACTTGAAAGCGGCCAAAAGCAAAACAACAATCAAAGCAAGCACACATGACATGTGCGTGTGAACATTAGGTTGCCAAAGTAAACGCGTTAGCTTATGAGGTTAATTAAATATGTTTAACAGTGTTACATTTAACACAGTTAATGCATTTAGCTAATTTGACATTAAAATATCTAAAGCCTGGTCAGAATACAACCGGCTGGGCTCTTGTTTATTAGTGAATGATAGAGGAAGACCTTCTTGACAGCTCAAAAATTGGTGTAATAATTTTTCGAAAAGAAATTAAGGTTTTTAAAGAAAACATTCCAGGATTTTTTCTCCATAGAGTGGACTTCAATGGGGAACAATGGGTTAAAGGTCCAAACTGCAGTTTTAATGCAGCTTCAAAGGACTCTACACATTCCCAGCTGAGGAATAAGGGTCATATTAAACGATCTGTCATTTTCTAAAATATATATATATATACCCTCCAAAAGTTTGGAAACACCCCTGGCAAAGTGTGGTTTTGGACAATATCAGCATAAATCCTTATCATTTTTTGGTGCAAATACATTAAAGTAACTTGACATTATCATTGAAGACCAGCAATAATAATTTTCATTTTGATTACATAATAATGGCAATATATACATGTCAAAGTCAGACATGCCCCTTTGCCAGCTGTTGATGCCTGGTAACTGGTTTAAACTTGGCCCAGGTTTTTAAAAGATTTTTGCCTCAGCACACCTTAATAGCTTTAACAATTGATTAGCAATTAAGTTTAGAATACAATGAATTTCGGCCCAGATTATGCAGAGCTGTAATAGCTGCTGCTAATGGTGGATATTTTGATGAAACGAAAATTTAAGTTTTTTCTATGTATAAACTGTTTATGTAATAAAATATGTTTTCGTAGTTTGTGTTGTCCCTTATCAGTGCAAAATTATCACAAATTAAAAAGGATTCATGCCAATATTGTCCAAAACCCCACTTTTTTTAGGGCGTTTTCAAACTTTTGGAGGGGAGTGTATATATATATATATATATATATATAATTTTTAACCACAAATGCTCATCACGCATTACGTAATCACATTGGAAAGGTCATGTGTGGATAGTTCTTCATCTGTGTACTTCAGGTTCAAAAAGTTAGGATAGGGCGAAAAACTCCATCTCAGCTTCACAATTGTCTGACACCACTGTTTTACCTTTTTTTGTAAAGGGCGTTTGACTTTCTTTGCATGTTTACTTTGTAAACACTGGGTCGATACTTCTGCCTACATCACGTGTGACCTTTTCAACGTGACTATGTAAAGTCGAGCTAGTGCAAGATGAGCATTTGTGGTTAAAAAGTGTAGAAAATTGTATTTTTTTTTTAGAAAATGACCAATCGTTTCACTAGATAAGACTCTTATTCTTTGACTGGGATCGTGTAGAGCCCTTTGAAGCTTCATTGAAAATGTAATTTGGACCTTCAACCCGTTGGCTCCCACTGAAGTCCACTATATGGAAAAAATTCTGGAATGTTTTCTTCAAAAACCTTTTACTTTGACTGAAGAAAGAAAGACATGAACATCTTGGATGACATGGGGGTGAGTAAATTATCAGGAAATTATTATGGAAGTGATCTAATCAAAGCCAAATGTCAATTTCATCAACAACATGAAAAAAAAAACAGTTTATAAAAGAAAAGTATTTCTATATTATAGCTGTCACAACAAATTTTAGACAAAAAATGTAAGACTGATCAAAATTTCTGTAAAATTTTGTTTTTAAGCGGTCCCATGGGATCTTATATGAGTGTATCATGGCAACTTGGCCTTTAACCATGTCATATTACTGATGATTCACTAATTGGATTGTGCCAACACACTCCCTAAATTTACTTATAAATCAAATCAAAATTAGATTGTTTACAGTTACAGTTATTTGCATGTCTTTGTGTGATAGAATTTAATTAGAATAATTACATTTAATTACAATAATCTAATTAAATGGAACATTGAATTATAAAACACTGTGTACTATGAACGAAAAAGATTGTTGATGGCACCAACATGAACTTTTAATTAAAATGATGGACTAATAATTAATTTTTCTGTTTTCTTGTATTTATCGGTAAATTATCTGTAGCTTTCAACTTCACATTCTACAAAACAGCTTCACCAAAACTGGTACTTTGAGAAACATTTAGGCAAAATCATAATGTCAGAGTAGTCATTATTTGAATCTCTAACAGCCCAAGTGAAAATACAGGAGAAGGACAAGTTTTTTTTGTTTGTCGTGTAGCGCTTTGTCTCTCTTTGAAACAAGTGAACAAAAGTGTAATTAACCAAAAAAATACAGACAGACACATATAAGCTCCTTTTCACAGATAAACTGGTTTGTTTCTTGGTTTTCTTGTCCCGACATGAAAGACAGACAGAAACCAGGCCAACTGTAAATGGAGTCTTATTGATTTTACAAGGAAACCTTACGGTCTCGCCCAGGTGAAGAGAAAACAACAACTCTGCCTCATTTCAGATGAATGGCAGTAAGCCGCTCGATTGATTCCTTTAAGAACCGTGAGAACGTGGTGTGAATGGCTTAGTGGAGATGTATTCACAACCTCTATTCTTAACTGAGAATGTCAGAATTACTTCTTTTAAAGCTGGAGGCAGTGGTAAACATCTTAGCGTGGCATCAGGACGGCAACATTCTGCCTGTGGCTGGACTAGTATCGGTTACTGCCGGCAAAAACTGGACAGTGTGATGAGTTACAATGTCATATGAGTAGCTGACATTAAACTGGTCTCACTTCAGCAGCTAATGAGAGGCTTTCAGCACTGTTGGTTTGACAGACTGAGTATTTCTGTTGTGGACAGACTGGAATGTGGAAACATCTATCCTTTACAGCAGCCTGGATGTTTGCAAAAGCAAAATGTCAACAACATTGTTATCTTATTTAATTTGCGATACAATTTTATATTCCAGAAAACTGATGTTTGCATATAGAATGATGCTATCTGAATCATGTAATTGTCTCAGTCCTGTTCAACCCATTCATAAAACCCAGAAGCCTCTGCTATTTATGTACTGTTAGTGAAGATTGTAAGTAAAACCCATTCAACAACCTTTCTCACATTTACAGAAGCTCTGCTTCTTAAACTCTCTGATTTCCTCTGGCTATGTTAACTTACACAACTCATTGGCAAGGAGATCTTCACCAGAGAGTCAAGAAACCTTAAACTCCGGAAACCTCCAGTTTCCACGTGGCTTTGAGACGGAAACTTTGAAAAGTCTGGAAAAAAAACAAGCAAAAAAACAGGATTGACTCCAGAAAATCTCAAAAACACAGAATGCAAATAAGGATTTGACTTTTCTAGATAACACTTTTAAATAACTTAAAATAAATTGTAAATAAATATTATTTTCATTATTTTGAACAAGGAACATTAATTGCTATACATTCTTATTGTAATAAATATTATAATAAATATACAAATTATCAATAGTATATTTCTAAAATTATATATATATGCGCTCATAACAGCTGCATTAATCATTTATTTGATCCAAAATACAATAAAAACAGGAATCTTGTGAAATATTACAATATTTTCAGCAGCCATTACTCCAGTCACACACACACACACACACACACACACAAACAGTACATATATAGTACAAATAGTACAATGCCTTGCGAAAGTATTCATACCCCTTTCTTTTTTTTTTCCATGTTTCATGTTGCAGTCTAATGTTACACTGCTTTACATTATTACTTTCCCGTATCAGTCTACACTCCATACACCATAATGACAAAGCAAAAAAACAAAAACAACTTTGCAAATTGATTAGAAATTAAAAAAAAACTGAAATGACTCCATTTCATAAGTATTCATACCCTTTTCTACACTTGTAGATGTTACTACATTTTGAGTGGCATTAACCTGTGGCAAATTCAATTGAATGAGTATGATTTGGAAAGGCACTCACCTCTCAATAAAAGGTCTAACAGCTGAAAATGCATATCAGAGCAAAATCCAAGCTCTGAGGTCAAAAGAACTGCCTGTAGAGCTCAGAGACAGGACTGCATCAAGGCACAGATCTGAGGAAGATTTCAATAAAGAAATCTGCTGCATTGAAAGTTCACAGTGGCATGTAGCCACAAATATCCATAATGGAAGAGGTTTGGAACAACCAGGACTCTTCGTAGACCTGGCCTAACTGAGCAATTGATGGATAAGGGTCTTGGTTAGACTGGTGACCAGAAAGCTGATGGTCACTCTAGTTGAGCTCCATGATCATATATGCAGGTGGGAGAAATCTGGGCTGTATGGCGGTGTGGCCAAACTCAATCCTCTCCTCACTGAAGACACACAAAAACCCACAAACAAGATTCTGTGGACTGATGAACCTCAATTCCAAGCACCATGTTTGAAGGAAACCAGGCACTGCTCATCACCTGCACAGTAGCATCCCTACAGTAAAGTGTGGTGGTAGCAGCCTCATGCTGTGAGGCTGTTTTTCAGCAGCAGGGACTGAGGAACTTGCCAGAAAAGAAGGAAAGCTCAACACAGCAAAATACAGAGAGAATGAAAAACCAGTGCAGAGCACTCAGAACCTCTGACTGGGCAGAAGGTTCACCTTTCAACAGGACAATGACCTAAGCACACAGCAAGAGTGGCTTACAGACAACTGTGTGAATGTCCTTGAGTGTCCCAGCCACAGCCTGGGCTTGAAGCCAATCAAACATTTCTGGAGAAACCTGAAGATGTCTGCCAGCCCCCAGCTTGACAGAGCTTGAGAGGTGAAGCGGTAAGGAGAAGAATGGCAGATAATTGCCAAATGCTGATGTGCAAAACTTGTCACATCGTACCCAAAGACTTGAAGCTGTAAAGGTGCTTCAACCAAGTACTGAGTTAAGGGTATGAGTAATTATTCAATGTACTTATTTCAGTTTTTTTTTTATTTTTAATAAATTTACGAAGTTGTGACAATTCTGTTTTGCTTTGTCATTATGGTGTATGGATTGTAGATTGATGTGAAAAGTAATTTAAAGCAGTTTAACATAAGGCAGCAATATAACAACATGTGAAAAAAATTAAGTGGTTTGAATACTTTCGCAAGAATTCAGACTGTTGGAAAAAGAGCAGAATTATAATTATAATTCAGCTGTTTAGTAAAGAACCCACACTCGTTCTCTTCACCTGCATGAATTGTGTTGCATTTCCACCGCAGTGCCACTTTGTATGGCTCAGCGTGATCTAAGAAAGGCTTCTGCAGTTTTCCCACATTAATAGAGATAGCACCGCTAATGATTTCTTCCATCAGGCATCTTTGAAACAAGCACACAGCATTTATTTCCAAGCGCTGCAAATAATTCAGACAAATGGAATGTTCCATATGCGGCTGCGTTCTGTTCTGGTGCCAGAACTGGAGTGCCAATTTACGAGAGGCTCCAATCAGCGCCATCTGATGCCGTGCCACACAGCACACAGTTGTTCACTGTAACACATTTAAATACCACACAGAGTCAATAAGGACGGTTTCACATTTGTCATGCAATGCTGAAAGACTTTTTTTTCACAGGAGGGACTTTGTTCTTGCTTTGTTTTAATCTCTAAAGCCAAAAATCTAAACCACTGTGTATATTTGACAGGAAATACATCTACTTTTGTGTACAATGAGTTTGTAGATACGGCCTTGGGGTCTATCTTTAGCATCAATCTCAGATGGACAAATGGTAAGACGTCTGTCCCGCCCACAGCTCCACTGGTGGAGCACTAAATTGTACAGCAATGTGACAGTTTGGTCTCAAGTGTCCACTTCAGAGATGTGAGTGCACATCTGTTCTCATATTTCTCAGAATATTCTGGATGTCTGTGACGGGATGCATTCATACCCTGGAGTATCTGCAGTGCATCTGGCAATTTAATAGAAAACAGCCGAGGATGATGACAATGGAGTCAAAATATTAACAGACATCAGAGATGACTTAACATTTGAATTATAAGAGACTCATGAATCATTGTTCAAACAGGCTTGTGAGTCCAAAACAAAGATGACAAATTGACAAACAAAACAAATAAAATCAACATTTAAACTGTTTCTTACCCAGTGTAGAGTTGTATTGTTGTTCTCAGTAATGTTTTCTTGACGTGTCAATGTTATGTCAAATGTTTTTCCTAAAAGAAATAAGAAATCAGATGAGAAACCTGGTATACAGTAAAAGCACACAGGGCATTAAAATTAATTATTTATACTGGAATTTGATTTGACTCTTCAAATTGGAGCATAGTTTAGTATATATCACATATTTAAACATCTATATATATGTTTCAAATAAAATCAAATATATTATTTTAATATAATAATATAAATTCTACAAATAATATACAAAAACAATACATAAACATATATAAAATATATAAAGTATGGATAGTATAAATACATAGTCTGCTGAATATGTGGCTAAATATAAAATGTACTTATAAATAAATAAATAAACAAACACTGCCATTCAAAAGTTTGGGATCCGTAAGATTTTTAATGTTTTTAATAAGTCTCCTATGCTCATTAAAGTTCAATTTATGTGATCAAAAATACAGAAAAAAGTAATATTTATTTATTCAAAACAGACATATTTTCCTACAATATAAGTTTTTACTATCACCTTTTATCAATTTAACACATCTTTGCTGAATAAAAGTATTCATTTCTTTTAATTCTTTCATTAATTTCTTTCAAAATGACCTGATCTCAAACTTTGAACGGCAGTGTATATAATTACAAAAGATCTATTTTAAATAAATGCTGTTTTTTTTAATGTTTTATTCATCAAAGAATCCTGAAAAAAGTATCAAAAAATATTAAGCAGCACAGCTGTTTCCAAAATTGAAAATAAATCAGCATATCAGAATGATTTCTGAAAGATCATGTGACACTGAAGACTGAAGCAATGATGTTGAAAATTCAGCTTTGCATCACAGGAATAAATTACATTTTAAAGTACATTAAAATAGAAAACCAGTTTTAAATGCAATAATATTTCACTATATTACAGTTTTTTTTCCTGTATTTTTAATCAAATAAAAGCAGCCTTGATGAGCAGAAAAGGCTTCTTTAAAAAAGATAAAAAATTTTACTGATCCCAAACTTTTGAATGACATTGTGCAAAGGTCTCAATTTGCTTGGTCTAGGAGAAACAATATTAAAAACATATCCTTTGTGATTTTCTTTCCTATCTGCAAGCATTCTGTGTAAAAAAAACAGCATCAGCAGCAAATTTTTTGGCGATTATTTTCTAAAAGTCAAATTACATGCCAAACCACAGTAGCTGATATGGAAGAAATAACAGCATCATTAATTCTCATTAGGGCGGTAGACACAACTTCCTCTGTTTAGTGCTCTGGAGGACAGAAAGAGAAGGAGAGCATTAGTCATTATAGCTACAGTCTCATTATAATAAATGAAAGGCATGTCTGAGGACAAAGGAGAGGAGATAAGCTTCAGCTGATCCTGTGCATGTGTTTATGTACAGAGAGACAGACAGACTAGTCTACGAGATTCTGAGAAAAAATCAGTGACGCAACTCTCCGTAAAAAGACTCTTATGCTGTTATTGTTTTAGAGTGAGAGAGAGGTTAAAACACTCAGACACAGTCATTCCCACTCCATCAGGCTGGTTTATGGCCGTTGGACATCCCTGTGCCCTCTGTTAACTCATTATGGCAGACGTCAGTGCCTGTATTTAAGGTAATTTATGGTGGTAAAAACAGATTGAATGACGGAGTACAAATGTTTTCCTACAGCTGTTCGTTTTTCTAGCAGGCTTTTAGAGTACAGGAAATCAGAGGTTGGTCAAACCATTAGATCACGTACTACGCGTGTGAACATTATATTTGTCTACAGACCATTTCCTGCACATGTATTATTAGTAAGTATTAAAACTTTACAGTTTCTAAGTGTTTAGATGACCGACAATGGAGGCTATAGTGGCAGATAGTAGTTTATATCATTGTGCTGTCGCTTCAATCTGTTCCTGACTGAGCCCGTCTATACGCACAGGTGACACAAGCTCATCAGACGTTCTTCTCAAACAACAGAACTCTGTTTGTTTATCCCTGTTTGACCGTCCAGATAACACAGACACATTTCATGCTCCACAAACTACATCATCAATGCTTACTGCATGACTAAAATTAGCACATTAAACAAATACAGGCTTAGCTGCTTTGCATGAAGATGCAAACGACTGTAAAACTTCTTTGTTAAAGGAATGATGGATATTTCCAGGTTACAATTAGGACTAGACAATGTAACTAAAATCTTCCTCCAAAAAAGGTCAGCCAAATGAATAAATGCAAATATGAATATATAAAAAATAAATCTAGATAGAAATTTATTTATACCTAAATATGATGTTAATAATTAATATTAATAACATAAATATAATATAAATATATAATATAAATATATATTTATATTTATATTCTAAAATAAAAATATTATATATATATATATATATAATTTTTTAAATTATATATATAAAATTAAAAATTTAATTTACAACATGAAAATTAAAATAAAATGAAAATCAAATAAATAATAAAAAATATATAATATATATACCATACTCTCTCTCTCACTCTCTATAAAGTAAATATACTTATTTACAAAATTATATTAGATTTATATTTATAGATACTTTGTCATATATAAATATATAGTGTATATAAAAAAAAATAGAAATACTATATAAAATAAAAAAATATAAAAAAGTAATTTAATACAAAACATTAAAATACATACAACAAAATCTAATAAATTACATATATATATTTATATACACACACACACACACAAAATTATAGTAGATTTATATATATATATATATATATATATATACTCACATAAAAATAAAAATATAATAAAATATAATAGAAATCCTATATAAAATAAATTTAATATGAAAACTTATTAAAATACATAAAATCTAAAATCTAATATGAAAATCTAATATATATATATATATATATATATTAATATAATATAATATAAAGTAATTCATAGTCATATATAAATACATAAATTATATATAAAAAATAATATAAATACTATATAACTAAATAAATAATAAATAAATAAAATAAACATAAATTAAACATATTAGATTTATACTTGAAATACATGGTCATACATAAATATAGCATAAAATATAATATATGTACTACACCGTAATATAATAATAGATACCATAAATAATAGTCTGTACTTACAGACTTAACAAAATCACTGTGAATAATTGTGAATATCCAATGTCACATAGCCTTAGCAACCATAAAACAAAAGGTTAGTATGCTCATGTGGTCCTAATTACCTTTTCATTAAGCATGGCAAAAGGCTTTTCTTTGAGCACTGAGTGCAAGTCATGGATCAGTCTGACAACCTAATGACTCTCTCTGGGCTTATCAAGAAAGTCATCAATGCTTTTAAAAAGCAGCGGGCTGCTTGTACCATAAATGTCATTCTTCAGGGCAAGTCGAACCAGGTACCCTCAGACGATTATGCAACCTAGAAGAGAAAGAGAAGGGAAAGATTATGCAACCTGTTTTCGAATCACTCTGCGGTTGTGCTCCTGAATTTTATTCCATGCGAATGCAATTGCCTCCCGCCGGCACACCGATCAAACAAATAGCTGGGATTTTTGACATAATGAGCGGCAGCTCCGGTGTTTGCATTCGCCTCATAGCAACAGCCCCATTCTGCAACTTTCATTATGCAAAAACCTAATTAAGTGTGTTTGAAACTCACTGAAAAGCAAAGTCCCCTGCTCCCTCCCTCCCCCTGTAAAGCCAACATCAAATATAGCTGGTCAAAAGTGTCCCTCGACTCCCTCAAGCCTGTTTTCAACATCTCTGATTACATGCAAATGAAGTGTAGGGTCCTGTTGAGACCACCAACCCCTCTCTCCTCCCCTCCCCACAGGCTCCGGTGACCTCCACAAGCCCCTCTTTCTCCCCTCGGGGTGTAGACGACCCCTCCCTCGACGGCTGGCCGCAGCAGGGCCCGAGCTCTGATGACACACCGGGGAGAAACTAAGAGGGGGGAAAAAGGTCTATTAAGGAGACAGTGTGCCTCACAATAATCACCTGCCTGGCTGTCGTCCATTACGTGCGCATCTCTCCCACCGAAACCCTGCAGCGCTTTCTTAGAGGTCAGCCAAGGAGCTCATTTAAATAGAGATGCATTTATCTGTTTGCGGGTGACTTATGGCCTGTCGGATTGGGGCGCTGCTAGTAAACAGCGATTCCTACTGGTTCCCAAGATTGCGGATAGCTGGGAATCACGGGGTGTTTATTGATCTCCAAGGAGCGTGTGGCGTCTACGCAGAATAATAATAATAATGTCACTGCTTTCTGCTGTCAGAGGCCCTGTTATATGGTATTACCATCCATTTTAGTCATTACAATCATATTCGGAGGTAATTAGAAACACATTTGACTACATATTCGTAGTGTGAATGCTAATATGAACAGATATAATATTCACCTTTGCTGGATACATTCAGCTCTAATACTTATTATTTATGGTTCATTCAAGTTGTCATAAAATGGGAATTTGTTGGTGACACTGAGATTAAAAAATGCATAGACATATATGCCATACAGACTTTTACAATAAATAGACATTAGACCTAAAAAAGACATATACAGTCAAAGCAGACATATAAAAAATAAAAATGTAAAATATTGAAAAATAAAGTTAAAAATAACTTTAAATGCCAAGAAACCAAGAGTAAAAGGAATAATAAAACACAAGTCCTGTTTACAAAATATGTAAAGTAATAAATGAAATGATATAAATGAAATGATAACAAATTACATAAATGAATTTAATAAATGTTTAAAAAATATAAATGTTAAAAATAATCAATGTTAAAAACATCGTACATAATAATTAGACATTAAAAAAAAGACATACACAGTAAGAAAAAAATCAAAACAGATAAAAATAAAAATGTAAAATATTTAAAAATATGGTCTAAGTTAAAAAATAACTTTAAATGTCAAGAAGTCAAAAGTAAAAGGAATATCTCAAAGTCCTGTTTAAAAATGTGCAAGGTAATAAATGAAATTATACAAATTAAATTATATAACTAATTAAAGTCCTGTTTAAAAAATATTTAAGGTAATAAATACAATTATATACACTAAATTATATAACAAATTATGTAATTGAATTTAATAAATGTTTAAAAAAAAATAAATGTAAAAAATAATCAATTTTAAAAACATCATACATAATAATTAGACATTAGAAATAAAAAAAACATACACAGTAAAAAAAAAAATAAAATAAAAATCAAAGCAGATATATAAAATAAAAATGTAAAATATTTAAAAATATGATCTAAGTTAAAAATAACTTTAAATGCCAAGAAGCCAAGGGTAAAAGGAATAACTTAAAGGTAATACATGAAATTCTATACATTAAATACATAATAAATTAAAGTCCTGTTTAAAAGTATGCAAGATAATAAATTAAATTATGAATGAATTTAATAAATGTATAAAAATGTCTAAAAACATTACACATACATAATAAACAGACATAAGAAATAGACACATAAACAAATAAAGCAGATATAAAATGTCACAACATTTAAAAATAACTTTAAATTATGTAATTATGAAATTATGTAATACAGTGAATTTGTATATAGACATAACTCACTATATAGCAACTGTATTACATATTGCATAACATGTAAATATATGTAAATAAATGTAAATAATAAATAGAAGTATCCATTTTAATCCATATATGGATTGTATGGATGTGTGTGTGTAATACATCATTTGAATATGTAAAAAATTATTTTAAATACATGTTAAAAATAACATTACATAATATGTGAGCTTAACAAATATAATATTATTTACTTATTATATTATTAATGTAACGTGACCCTGGACCACAAAATCAGTCATAAATAGCATAGGTATATTTGTAGCAATAGCCAACAATACATTGATGTTGGGTCAGAATGATCGATTTTTATTTTTTATGCCCATACGCCAAAAAATCATTAGGATATTAAGTAAAGATCATGTTTCATGAAGATATTTAATAAATTTCCTACTGTAAGTATATTAAAAATTTATTTTTTATTAGTAATACGCATTGCTAAGAACTTCATTTGGACAACTTTCTTGATAAGTTGATATATATATATATAAAATAAATCTATACATAAATCTAAATTTCATATTATTACAAATATTATTATTATTTTTTTTTTTTATATGATATGATATTATATTATATTATCATTTTTAACATGAATATAACACATACATAATTTTTCAAGTGAGAATGTAAAAACTTTTTGTACTTTATCAATTTGCAGCCGTAAGTGAAATATGTAGTCCTGAAATCTGAGACTATGTCCTGGACAAAGCAAGATCACAAGTGGTCACAGGAGACACATTTGAGATGCACGTTAATAACAGGTGTAAACAAGGCCAGAGTTACACACCCCAGGTCAGATACGCTCTCTGAACATGTACGCTTTTAGCCAGTGAGGAAGACTGGAAAGCTTTCAAGCTTTTATGGATTGTCCAGATCTTCTTTTAACAACCCAGACGAGACATGTTGCATCACCCTAAAGTCTTTTATCCACCTCCAAATCTGATTCTACAAAGAGCGGAGGGGTTAGGACACAGGAGGAGATGTTGTGGTCTGTCTGGGCCTGGTCCCTTTTGATTTACACATCCAGTATCTCCATATCTGTCATCCATTTCCTCCCATTTAACTTTATGACTCTTGGTGACTGTTTGAAGATCAGTGGAGGAGGACAGACCGCTGCGGGGAAAGGGAAGTCAGAAGTCTCACAAACAAAGTGTCTTTCTACGGCTCTCTCACATACACAGCATCTCTTGTTCTTCTCAAAGCCAGTGTCACTCCTCAGAGCCAGGTCGTTGAGCATGCTGAACGCACCACTTAAGAAACGTTGAGCCGTAATTACCAAGAAGAGCCATCGGTGGAAATCAAGAAGTTCAAGAAGCAAACAAGCCTTCAAGATGCTCGCTATGGGGCCTCTTTGCGCTAATTTGAGCGCTGACTGAATGCAGCTGAAATTGTAGATCTATGGAGCTATGGAAACTCTAACGGGGTCTCAGTGTATCCTTGAGAAGGGCCAAGGGAAAGGGCAGTGGGTGGGACGCTGCATTGTCGCTAATGCATTATTCAGCTTAATGTGACAGTGTTTGGGTATTAGTGCCTGTTGAAGCGCCATCATGATGGAAACTAGAAAGTGCCTATTTGTTTTGTCTTCATTAACTCCAGAGTCAGAAGTTCAGATGAGGCCAAACATTTGGAAGAGAAAGAAAAACGATGCCTTTCATGTGCCGCAGCAAATCTGAAGCAGACCGAGAACAATATTTCAAGGCAATAAAGTGGAAATCAATGTTAAGCAGTTCCATGTTACTGTCCCATCTGACAAACGATCATTAACATCCCTATGGATCCCAATGGAACATTATAATAATAAGATGATTGTGAAACTGATGACATGAAGAACCAACTGTATTCATTTTAATATTATTGACAGTGTTGCAAAGCTATTTTAAGTGTAGAGAACGTTTGTTCTCTTAATACAGACCTGACCCCAATGTCTCCATTTGTAAGTGATTATTTTATTAACTGGGGATTAATTAAAAATAAACTGACATATTGAAAAGTCTCATATTTTGATAATTCAGGTTGACCCTTTGCTAAGCCCTGTCCTAAACTGTTACAATTATTTTCTCATACAAGCTTTTAATACAAGTAACAACAAATATGTCTGTTTGAATGTTTTTAAACACTTCTATATGGAAGTTAGCCAAAAATATGGTTAACCAAACAACTGACCAAAAACATTTTTGTAAATTTGATTTAAAAAAAGCAAATGTAAATTCATCTCCCAGTCACATTTTCTTGATTAAATTAAATAAACATGACTTACACTATCAGAAAAAAAAACTATTTCATTAACCATGTAAAAATGTAAAAGTTACGTTTTTAAGCATTTTACGTCTATTACAAAATAATAACTCAAGGCAGCAACAATTTAAACTATATTTTATTTGTTAACTGATGTTCACCTATTCTAGTTAATAGCTAGTCTTAATAGTTAATTTTGAACTATTTTTGAATTTTTCGGATCATCAGTCAACAAACCTCGGTAGATACTGGTTACAGCCACGGAGATTTACTGTAAATTTCACCAAGCTTATTACTCACTAAAACTCCCACAGATCATGTTGTCAGGCTATTTTAAGTGTTATATTGACATAACAAATTGATTATATCTAAGTGTGT
Organism: Labeo catla; assembly: GCA_012976165.1. Taxonomy (NCBI): domain Eukaryota; kingdom Metazoa; phylum Chordata; class Actinopteri; order Cypriniformes; family Cyprinidae; genus Labeo; species Labeo catla. The sequence continues at coordinate 285,651 of VONZ01000057.1, read as the reverse complement.
GAGTTGTTTACTTACTTTTTAAGTAAGTCTTCCAATTAACACCAATTGTTTATTCAGAATGATTCGCTAACGCGAATCGCGACTTGCAAGAATCACAATCACATCGCGTTAGGGGCATTTTCTCCTCTCACTTAGTATAGGGTCTATTATTTACTAAAACTCTCATGTTTCCAGGCTGTTTTAAGTCTTATTTTTAACATAACAAAGTGGTTATATTTAAGTGTGTTGTTTAAGAGTTGTTTACTTACTTTTCGGTGTGCACGAACACAAGAGGTGGGATTTATCGCATGAACCAATCACAGCCGAAGATAACCAGTCATATCCAATCACGTCGCGCTGGAGGCATTTTCTAATCTCACTTAGTACAGGGCCTATTATTTACTAAAACTCCCATATTTCCAGGCTGTTTTAATTCTTATTTTTGACATAACAAAGTGGTTATATTTAAGTGTGTTGTTTAAGAGTTGTTTGTTTACTTTTTCAGTGTGCACAAATACAAGAGGCGGGATTTATCGCATGAACCAATCACAGCCGAACATAACCAGTCATATCCAATCATATTGTGATAGAGGCATTACATCCTCTCACACATATATGAAGAAATATTAAGAGATATAAATAAAATATGAAATAAGGACAATTTATTTATCATTTTCTTATCGTTTTGATTATTAAACTGACTAGCTGAGCATCACAATAAAGGAACAAAAGCTCCAGTTGTTTATCTCTGGATTTGCTAACGCAATGATGCTGGTGGAAATCTTTAAAGCTCTCTTCAATCAATACCGAACACAACCAATAAAACTAAAGCCAGGGGCTTAAGAGAGGTGAAGATCTATTTACTGGTTGCACGAAGCAGAGAGCCTGCAGCGCATATGATGTACCACAACACTAAAAGCCCCACAGCCATCTGATCACCTTCACTGGCTGAAATCAGGATACTTCTGAGAAATTCTCTCCTGACAATGAGTATGAGACGAGAGCGCCCTGGTTTCTGGTGGGGAGATTGTTTAGCGTGGGTTATCCACCAGTTGTCCATGTATTAAGTTTACCAACTTGGCCTCTCGCTGACCTGGCTGGATGAGCTGGTTTCAAAAGAAGATTGATCTGTGCGTGATCTCTGACAGGCCTGAGAGAGTCATTGGGCCCTGGAGAGTAACTTAGAAGCAAGGCTAAATCAACACTGACTGCATGCTTCTCATAGTCCACTGTCTCAGGCCCCAACCCGCCTGCTCCAATGGACCAAACTGACCTTGGGCGCCAAAGCGACCACAACTGCCCTCTGCAGAAATATAAGATGCGGCGATAGCATGAATTCATCAGGGTACAAAAACAAGGTCACTGCTAAATCGCAGTCTAAATCGCTTCTATGTAATGGTTATTCATTTCGAAACACTAATCACTAAAAATAACTGGTGCAAAAATCATGTCTGATCCCTCAACTAACATTTAACCTTCACAGAAAAGCACTACAGTGATACCAGGGTCAAATGACACTGGCATGATATTCATATAAATATGGTATTTCAATAGTACATGTCCAAAAAAACCCTACAAAAAGTACAGCGGCAAATCTGAAGTACAGTGATGATATCAAATGATAATACTACAGTGACACTGAAGTTCATGTAAATACATGGTACATTCATTTTAGTATCATTATACATGATTTTTGGTGTCATTATACCAAAAACCAAGGTAGCCATTTGTTTTCTTTAGGAATAGTACCCACTTGATCTAAATATCTTGGTGTTCATTGCTCACAGAAGCACAATGGAAAACACAGCTACAGTCAAAACCTCAAAAATGCTGACATCTAAATTCCCTGTGAACTTCTTAGAAAGAACTACTGAAACGCTCTGCAAATTACACTATGCTTTCTCATTTTTGCTGCGGTATTCATCTACAATTTCATTTTAAAAAAGCCCTTTAAGGCCAACAATTATCTGCAGTTCAAAATATTTAGTAACCACAATATAGATGCACATGGATGTCTGTTTCGGATATTTAAGGTGGTTATCGTGTATACGCGTTAAATAAACTAAATCATTTAACTGACTCCGATTACGAGATTTGTTGGTCTCAGCACGGATAAAGAAACATCTTGTAACCAGGCAGGAAAAGCCATGTGCTCCTAAATGCCAGAAAGAGGAGAACACAGTCTGGTTTTCACACAGCTGCGGTAATCTAAACAGACGCACTGTGCTTTAAAAAGCCAGACCTATTCCAGGAGGCCATCTCTTAGATTCTGGAAACAGAAGGGGAAATCTCTCCAACGTGACTGTGAGGGACACAAGCCAAAAATGAAAGGTCATAAACTCTTTTAAGGACAGCAGTGTTGAGTTCAACAGGTTTACTTGTTTGCACTTTTTGCACTAAATATTCTGTCCTCTATGTTTAATATATTTTTCTCTCCAGCTCATCTGGGCAACAGCCGGGATGTCTATTGCGAAAATGCATCTGATCTTCGTGTTTTTATGATGTTTTTCAGTGCTGGAAGGGACCTACTGCACTGCTGACACTGGCGTGAGTTCGCTGGCCTTGAACGATGTTACCCAGATGTCATGGCGGAAGAACGTTAATTGTTTGTTTGCTAAACGCACGCAGAACTAAAAGTAGATGGCACATTTAACTGCTATCAGTGTTAGAAGTGGGTCTGGGGTGGTTTAACAAGCCCTTGACGTCAGAAGATTCATATTTCAGGCCAAGAAAATAAACAAAAGTGCAAATCTTGGAAAATGGAAAACCAGCAATTACCATCAAATAAACAAAGACACTGAATGATTTTAACAATGGGATTTAATAAAGAATAAAAAGACACAAGAAATCAACATACATTAACATTTATTTTACAAAAGGGTAATTTACAGCTAATAAGGTAAATGGTGAAGCTGTTGCTCATGCATATTTAATGTGCATTTAACAAAAGCCCTTAACGATCAGCAGGTGAACTAGTCTTGGTAGCACTGGACACTTCTCGCTTCTGCTTCAGCTCAGTCATACTTCCTATTCCATTTCCATGTATGGCTAACCAAATATATTAAGTTATAAATATCTTTAAAAAAGTAAACCATGTATGAACAATGCATTTACATAGTACTTGCTATGCAGATGCATTACAGCAAAAGCTGAATTTATAATAAATACAAAACAAAAAGTAAAAAAAAGCTACAGACAATGACATCAAAGGGGTAAAAAGTGCAGGGGAAGGCATTGTGCTGGACAGAAGTTGAGCTCCCAGCTGTCCGACAGGCAGTTTTAGGCCGTGCAGCTGATTTCTGTCTAGGCACTTGATTGTGTGATAAGGGAGAGAAGCCAATTTGATTGGCTGCATCTGTTCTCAGTGTTCCTCAAGTCTCACACTGTGGTCATGAGTTTTAACGAGCCTGATCGGAAACGTAAGATCTTCTTCTTCAAGTTATGGGAAGCCTTGATTTTGACAAATGCCTTCGCCTGTGCTGACGTCATTCCGTGGGATCCTGCCTGGTTGAACTGGGGCCAGTTGACCCCTGCACTGCCCTCAGAGTCACTGCTAGTGCTGCTCTCAGCTACATAGTCCGCCTCGCTAGCACTCGACTCGCTGTCCCCGAAACAGTTGGTGGTATAGTTACTGCGCTCATCCTCGCTTGTGTCCAGAATGGTGGAATGGAAGAGTGATGCGCACTCGGCCGAATATTCAGAGTCGCTTCCCACATAGGCGTAGGGGCTAGTGTAGTGTGCGTTAGACGGCAGGTACATGGCAGACATGTTGCCCAGCATTTCTCGTTTCTGCCTACGGTGGGCTCTCTTGAAAGCCTCCTCGTAGGGGATCTCGTGGAGACCCCTCGGGCGCCGGTGGTAGTCGTTGCGCTTGTACTTGGGCTTGGCCAACACCGCCTCGTGATGCCGATGATGTCCGTGGTGCCTCTGAGCAGAAGATCGACCTCCTGTGGAACTGGTGTGTTTCTCTAGGATTCGTCCTTCGGGGATGGAGGCAGGGATTCTCTTGGCTTTTGAGGAGGCTTTCTTGGAGGACCTGTGCAAGTGGTGGACTTCGTCCACTTGTCGAGATCTTCTAGATCCTGTCCGATGCTTGTCACGAACAGGCTCAGAAATGTGCTCAGACACATGAGGTTTACTTTTGCCACTGGTGGAATTTTTCACCTTGACAATCTTGATGTTCTTGGTGCCACCTTTGCGGAGATTTACATTCTGTTTCTGAGCAGGGATGTACTGGGCGCTAACCAGTTGACCTCCCTCATCTTGACTTTGTGAAGAAGAACCGAGGCTGTGCAACTCTGGAGCCAGATGTTCGGCGTCTTTACCACAACTTGCTGGAGCCTGAGTCTTAGGACTCCTCTTAAGAGGACATGCTTTCATTGCTTGTCCAGATTTATTGTCCTCCACAGTGTAATAAGAATGCTTATTGAGTTTCGGAGAGGAAACTGCATTTGGGCTGCCTAGATCCTGGCAGTCCTTCGATGCAACACTTAACGGCTGGCCTTTAGTGGCTCCAGAAACGTTCTTCTTCAAGAGGCAACTAGTGTTATTATCATTGGTGGTTGTGTAACCATTCTGCGGCTGACTTGGAGAAAAGTATGCTCCATTTTGTAAGGTTCCTCCCTTGGGGTCAGCAGACCACTGTCTTTGGGACGAAGCTGTGCTTGGCTCAGTGCTAGTTGCTGAGGCATCTTGTAAACACGTCTGCCAGTTAGGCTTGAGGTCAGAGGTCCATTGCTGGGCCTGGACAGCAGCAGGGGCCCTTGAGCAAAGACTAGCCTGCCTTAAAATGCTCTTGGAGGGATCAGTGTTGATGCTTGTCCTGGGTTTGTTGGTCCTCAAGGGCTGAGCCCTCCTCTGAAGTAGCCCAAAGATATAACTATCCAGTTTTTTATTTGGGAGTGTTTGAGAGGCATGGTTGCCCACGACCTGCTCGGGTTTCTGTTCATCACTTGATGCTTCACCAGGTTTGGAGAAGTTACAATCGTCCTTTAGGTGACTAGTCAAGGATTGAAAGAAGATGGGGCTCTGAACAGCCACCGCATGGAGAGGACTAGGGTACCGGTAAACGTCATTACCGTTTTTGGCAAGGAGGTCACAGTGGAACTTGGACAGGCCGTCGCAGGAGCCTTCTGGGGAAGGGGAATAGGACGCAGAAAGAGATCTGCGGACTGTTCCACAACTTGAGTCTTCGCAATGGCAATCACATTCGGCACAAATACCCAGCTCATCTGCAAATCCCAAAGGAAACAACAGTTAGTACTACAAGAAAAGACAACGTCAGATTGCTAATTTAGTGATGTCAAAGCCTGTGAGAGCAGATTATTTCTGATTGCTAGAGTTCTAGTGCTTAGCTGGGTGGGTGGGTGGTTGATTAGTTTTCATGTGCTAATGAGCCTTTTGTTGCTAGCTTATAGGTGTGGCTGGCAGGGCTGTGAAACTGTTTCTATCTCTGTCTGGGACCAAACTTCTCTCGTTTCACCTCTATTTGCACAGTCAAGCTTAAGTGATTAGAGAATGCTTTCTGCTAACGGTAATGCAACACAAAAACGGATGTCAAGAAGAAACTAGAAACATACGAACAAAGCGGCCTTTCTTTGTGATACCAGCTTTTAAGCCAGAGGAAGAAATCACCATTAAGTAAATAGTTCTGCATTTGGTTAACAAAGCTAACAGCATTTGGAGACTACATGGAACAGTGCTGATGGGTATGACCCAGAAACCTCAAACCGTCACAGGAAGACTCTCACCTGCAGGCTTAAGCCTTCCCTCGGAGGCACAGAGCGAGGTGTCAAGGGGGGTGCAGAGGCAGGTGGTGGAACGACAACTGGACAAACACTCGCTGAAGACAGAGTTGGAGGAATTGGAGAGGGATCCTGAAGCACCATCGCTCAGGTCGTAAAAGCCTGGGAGAGAGAGGGCGAGAGATTAACACATTAATTTTACATCTTCAGGAATGAAGTGATGATGCAAAGGCTGAGCTTTTTTTCATTCTCTACTGGAACCTTCTTCCAATTACAATTTGAAAAATGCAGCTTTCAGGAAGGTATCCATTTGCAAGAGGAAACCGAGCTAGGAACCAGATCTTCATACATCACAATTGATATTAGCATTAAAATGGTGAATAAAACCATTGCAACTACTACAAACAACACCAAAAGTCCGCCTTTGGGCTGTGAAGAATATAACACTAACTCCAAGACTGAAGAACTCCGTCTTCAGATTAGAAACAGTTATAAGGCCATTTTAACAATCGAGACTTTCAGAGAGGAGCATGCACACGTGTAATCAATCTCCACTTTATATAACCTTCCTCCAACAAAAGTGCAGTCAGTCCCAGCACTAAAATGACCTCTCGTATTTGGAATGTAAACCAGTGTAGCTGCAGCAGGCCTCTAGCACAGGGTGCAGATTGTTCGTATTACCAAATTAGTGCTTAAGCAAAACAGAGAAGCAGTTTCCAACAGACATTAGGGCTTGCAGGTACACAAGCTACTACAGGCCCAATGCAAAGTGATATAATTTGAACAGGACGTCTGATTACCTCCCTCGGGTGATTGTTGAAGATTAACAATCATTAAAAATGTTCTTTGGTGCTTGTGAATCAGTTTTATTGGAAATCTTTTCTGCCTACGCTGATTGCATAGATTGTTTTGGTGATCTAACGTGCAGTGCAATGCACAGAATTCAAAGTGTTATGGTTTCGCAATAAATACTAACCTGAACTTGGCCGGCTGTCCGTTTCCACATGTTCATGCGAAGTCTCCGTGTCCAACCGCAGGTCACTGATCTGTCTGTCTAATTCCTGGAGCTGGTTGATCAAACCTGCATCTCGCCTCCGAAGGCAGTTCTATAAAGAAACATCGATGTTTATACAACATTTCACGAATGTTTAGTAGTTTAGCAGCTTGAAGATTGTTTGGGATTTCATTTGGAAGATTTTGCCCTGCAGCCAGTCTGAAACAATCTGGAAACAATCGCATTTCACAATGCATTTCTCAATGCATTTCTCAATGCCGGTGGCCTCACGGCACTGATCACACAGATGTAATGAGCTAAATTAGAGTCACACCTCGTATGGGAATAACGGTTCGACTTTGACACACCGCTCGAGAGCAATTGGATGCATCTGACAACACCCGTATCATGTGCTGCATTCCAAATTAAGCGTGGTGAAACGGCAGACTGAGGAAAATGTGGCCCCTTCAAAGCAGACGGACATTACTTCAAATGACCTATAATCAGAGGCATGTTATCTGCTGCAAATTTTAACTGCTGTTTGCTGACAGGGGAAGTAATGCAGTGCAGATTCCTGGCTATATGGAGCGGTGGAATGGCGTTTCCTCCGCTGCAGACCGAGGCTGTAAAAAAGCCTGGTCCTGACAGGCGGGCTGCGAGTGATTTATGGGCCCTGAGCTCTCAGCATGCTGGGCTGTGCAGACCATTTTTACACAAAGTGCCATTTGCAGAGCACACCGACGGTTATTTTGAAACGGCATCAAATTAACCCCAGACCACTGCTGATGGCTCGGGCCTGGTTTTGGGACGACGGTGTCTACATTTCTGTCAAAGACCACAGAGGATTGGTTGTTTGTTATTGGGAAATCATAAGGACATTAGGCATTATATGATCCACAAATAACCATTAACTTTAATGTAGTTCTGGGTGTGAGGCCTGCAAACAAACTGACCTCAAGATAAACAAGTGTAATTACGCCAGACTACAGTGGGGGAGGCTCAAGCCACTTGTGTACATGTCTGAGGCTTTAGCAAAACCTGGAAACAAATCCAAGCCTTGTAATTCTTTTCTGTATACAATGCATTAACCACAATGCATGGTTACAATAATGGGAATGTTTGCAGATACCTCAAGTGGAACCAGGTGTCTTTGGCCCAACTGTTAAATTTAATCTCGCTCATCCTCTAAAGACAGCAGGGGGCTTGAGCTGGGCTTGTAAAAAGTTCATTTCCATTGAAACCCATCAACTAATCTCATTCAGGCCGCTCGGACCCCCTTCTAGACTTGCATTAGAAACTCAGGGATGTTCTACTACTTCCAGGAAGTTTGATTTAAATGGTTCTCTTTTTGTTCATTCTAATGGTTATAGGGCTTGAGCTTCTAATGTCAATGACTGTAAAGGGAAAACACACTTTTTTTTGTACATTGCATTATTCATCTTCCAAACTGTTTTCTTCCATTCTAAAATTAGTCATAATTAAATAAATTTTAATTCGATTTTTAATAGATTTTAACTCAATCCAACTAAATGTGAAACTTTTTTCTCAATGCATCAACAATTATAAAGTCACAGTATAAAATGGTTTTATTGAAATCGCATTCAAAAAAAAAAAAAAAAAAAAAGCTTTACTCTCTTTAGTTATTAGAGTATCTCATTGCAAAAGTATACTATGGAAATACAATGCCTCTTATATATATACACTATAGTACTGTGGGATTATCGTCACTTACAAACAATTACCACCCTGTTTATTTGCATGTACCCTGGTGGTACCATGGTATTCTTGTAAGTACCTTGGAATACCGTGCAAATACAATGGCACATTAAATTTAGTACCGTACATTTCAAAGTACATAACATTACCATCAGATACCATGATTGTATTATGATACTGTCATACTATTTTTGTAACGGATATTTAATTACCGTTACTTAAAAAAAAAAATACAAGAAAAACAAGGTTGCACTACATACAGAGTACAAAAATAATAATAAAAAAAACTGTTTCTGTTACTCACCAACTGTTTTCTGAGCAATAAAATATTCTCCTCCAGAAGTTTCTCTTCAGTGTTCAGATAGCTGTCCTCCACTATAAGGCAGGGTTTGTCCTCTCCTGCAACCTCCTGACAGTTCAACACACTCCTGACCAGCAGCTCCTGTCTCTGTCTCAGATACTCCAATTCGGTCAGACCCGCTACAGTCGCGTCCAGACGCTCTCGGGTTCGAACCCGCTCCACTTCACCGTCCGCCTTCTCCCGAGAGCGCGGGTCGCATTCCTTCCGTTCCCGCATCATGAGCGCACAATAATCCCTGGACACCAGCATCTCTGACAACTCGTTCATTTATATATCCAGCGATAATAATGCAATGGAGGTTCTTTTTATGAACAAAGTGCATTTATGACATGGTCAGATAATTTCCATGTTTTAAAAGTGATCATCAAAACCAAAAAGGAATCCAAAAATTCAGAGAAAAAATTAAAATAACTTTTTGTGCTAGGCATATGGCATTTAAACCCCTGTTGTCCTTGCTGAAGCTCAGTATAAAAAGTCTAAATCCACAATACAGAGAGATATAGAGGGCGTTGATGCGTCCCGTCCGGATGATACTGGGATCTGAATGTGTCCTGCAGTGAAGTGCTCAATCACACTCGCACACACTCGGAGGAAAGGAAACCCTGCTGCTGAGGACGCGGCGGGGTCCTAACGCCCACCCCGTTAACTCCATTCTCTTCTGTACTATGGAAGTGTCCGTTTAATGCACGATGACAATACAATACAATCTGGAAAACAACATTAGGACCTGCATTTGATGGTCTGTACTACTCGGAATTCCATGCAAAATTCTATAAGTGTTACATAAGTTTAATTATCCTACAGGAGCACGTTTAGTGGTACTGGCAAGCATGTGAAAATTAATATATACATGCACATACCATCGTACAGCACTAAACATGACGGGATTTACAAGTAAACAATTTTATTTTTATATGAAAATATTTTTAATCAGTATATCAAAACGTACTATGATGATATCACAGTAATGTGATGATATCAGGTGTGTTATGATTACCATATTCATATAAACCATGATATTTACATGTTACACCAAAAGATTTCATGGCTGAAAATGTATTATTTTGGTTGGCATCATGTCTAAAAACAGAGAAATAAATATACAAGCATTCAAGGACACAATGCATAAGGTGGATATAATAACCTAATAAGTTTCATAACTTGCAATACAGATAATGATATGCACTTAAGATAATTAAGATGACAATTAAGATTATTTGTAAGGTGTATCTAAAGGCACTCAGGTGGATGACTGCCCTCTACTGTTGTGAAAACAAAAACCTTATAGTTCACTAGACTATTGCTATATATTGCTGCATTTATTTGATCAAAAATTCATAAAAAACTGTAATATTGTAAAATATTATTACAATTTAAAATTACAGTTTTTTTATTTTAATATACTTTAAAGCGTAATTTATTCCTGTGATGCAAAGCTGAATTTTCAGCATCATTACTCCAGTCTTCACTGCCATACAATCCTTCAGAAATCACTCCAATATGCTGATTTATAATGAATGTTGAAATTATTTTGTTTTTTTTTTATTTTTTGGAACCTGTGATAGTTTTTTTTTTAGGATTCTTAGATTAATAAAAAATAACAACAGCATTTAATATATATATATATGTATATATATATATAGTAATTTTCAGTATTTTTTCTTTTTTTAGAATTTTTTTTTTTTCAGAAAAAAAATTAAATTGTTAAAAAATGATAGTAAAGACTTATTTATTAGAAAATATTTCTGTTTTTAATAAATGCTTTATTTTTTTACTTTTTATTTATTAAAGAATCTTGAAAATGGTTTTCTTAATTCCAAAAAATTAAGAAAAAATGAACTGTTTCCAACACTGATAATAAATCAGCATATCAGAATGATTCCTGAAGGATCATGTGACACTGAAGACTGGAGTAATGATGCTGCAAATTCAGTTTTAGATCACAAGAATAAATTATATTTTGAAGTATATTAAAATAGAAACCTGTTATTTTATACTGCAATAATATTTCAGAATTTTACAGTTTTTTCTGTATTTCTGATCAAATAAATGCAGCCTTGACGAGCGTAAGAAACTTCTTTAAAAGTAAAAATCCCAAACTTTTGAATGACAGTGTAAGTAAAAAATTGACATTTCACCAAGATGTAGGAAAGTATACACTGACTCAAATAAAGAATGATCTACAGGTTTTCTAAAAGACGGATGTGTAAAACATATGTTTAAACATTATTTCTAGTAATAGACTCCACAGCTGCTTGTATAAGAGCTTGAAGTCACATTTCTCAACTAGCTCATTAGTCAGACGCGTGGAGAACTCAAAGCAGACAGATTTGCTTAAAAAATGCATCTGTGAAATGGATCAAGAATTTACATATCGAGAACATAATTGTTCTGGCAGATTCCAAAGCTAATTTATATTTCGGACTCAAACGTGTGCAGTTTTAAGACAGGATTTGCTTTTACCAAATAAAAAAAGCAATACAATTCCCACCATTTCTAGAAGTGATGCATTCTCATATCTGAAATCCAATTAAAGAAAGAAGCAGACATTGTGTATTCATCAGAATAAATTGGTTGCGCTCGCAGCTCTGACAGATAGACTCTTTCCACAGGAGGAGGTTTGCAGTTGCGTGTCTAATGAAAAACACTGCACCTCTCCAACCCATGTCCATCAACGTCAGCCAATGGCTCAGACAGTTTCGTTTGATTTGCAGCTAAGCAGGCGGTGAAGATGAGTCAAAGAGAAGAGGAGACCCTCAGTAGACGGCACAAAGCTTAATCTCTCTTTCTAAACACGACAGGGATCGAGGAAATGGGATCCATGGCTGTTCTATGAGGAACAGATGTTTGAAACACAGCTGGTGACCCTCTGAAACATTAGCCCTGGCCGAACGGTTACACAAGCACACATATACACACACGCTCACGGATGTGGAAAGAAAGAGTAGCTTAGGGGCACACAAACTCAATAATTCGACAGAGTCGTGATTGCGGGCCGCCACCTCAGGCTACGAATGCGGGACAGGAAGTGACCTGGGACATGCATACACTGTAATTGGATCAAAGGCTGTAGTCTTTGAGCCACCAAAATCAAATCTCTCAGACAAACAGGATAAATCCTTCCTTTCACTGCCATTTTACCCCCCTGAAAGCGGTTTCAAATATGATACAAAACCAATGAAGTGTGAAGTGTGCATTCGTCTCTATTAAATAAACTGAACTGTTTTTGCAGACAACCTTTGATTATTTTATGTAAATCATTCCCCATAAATCTGACCCCAAAAAAGCCAGACGGTTTTCCTTAGACTAGCTTTCGCTAGTACAAAGTCACATTTGTGCTTTAACCTAATCCAATCACTCACAGTAATTACCTTATGAATTTTGTAAGGCCCATTAAACGAGAACAGGACCCCATTATGTAGGACTGGCAGGAACATGGGGAATAAATTAATACATCTAAATACATCAAAGCCTACAGTGCTACAGATGCCGAACTGTGGGGACAAACTGAGCAAAAGCGGCGTGAGGATTTATGAGCATGATAGCAATCGTCACCCCTCACCTATATCTTATATCATTCAGGACACAGAGCGCTTTTATACAACACATCAGTCATATAGACGTTATTACTTTGAATTTACACCACCCAAAGATTAAGGCAACCAGCCAAAAATAACTACTTCTAGGTGTTTGTTTTAGTATTCATGCAGCAGTGGAAACAAAAGTTGGAAAATGTTCCATTAAGAAGCCTGATGAAGCTTCAACATCAAATGGATGCTGTGCAGGTGTCAATGTTGTGTCTGTGATTGTAATTTGAAAGGAAGCGCTTGTCTGTTCAACACACACTGTGAGAAACCGCATGCGCCGAAACTCCACATGCTCTCATCAATACTGCCGAGGGATGCTGGATGAAACTCAAGGCCGGGTCTTTGTTCACCGAATCTATGAGCTTTCCTGATGGTACAAAGGATAAAAAGACAGCATTTGGGGGTTAGAAAAATTCTTAAATGAATTCCATATCTCTTTGTTAAGACAAAACAAGGGTTAAAAGAATATTCTGGGTTCAAAACAAGGGACAAACTCAATATGATTATCTATGGTAACCGGCGACATGCCAGAGATGATGTTGAATACCACAGACAGTATTTTTTGACTTGTTCCCCAGATTTTATCACACCAGTTTCATGTAAACTTATAGTTTAGTTTAAGTCTTGTGGCTACCCTTCCAAAACAATGCTTATTTTAATGTCTATCCCACTGCAGTGTCCTACCTCATATACATCCATTGTAAGTGTCTGAATTCTAAGGGTTATACATTATAAACATAATCAAAACTGATGAAAAACCTGTTGTACATAATATTCTACATGCCCTCTATTGTGTGATTGAGTTTATACTTTATACAACTAAGGCATTTTTAGGAATTTTCATGTTTTGTGTTTTACATCTCCTAAAAAATCATGTTGAAATGTGATACATCATTGATGAATGTTTATTCATAAATATCTCAATCGTCATTGTATTGCATTATATGTTTTGCCTCCCACAATAAAAACTGCACTCTAAAACTCTAAAAACTGGGTGAAATATGGACAAATCCAGTGACTGGATTGTTTTGACCTAGCGGTTGGGTTCAATGCTTAACCCAACATACTGGATAGTTTTATTTAACTCAACTATTGTTTAAAACATTACTATATGGCTGGCTTAAAATGAATCCAAAACAGGTTGTAAATTAAAAATCATCACCAGTAATCAAAAGGTGAACATGTGAATTTTCAACCTATTTTGGGTTCATTGTAGGCAAGAAATGTAGTAATTCTTAAGCAATAGTTGAGTTAACTAAAATTACCCAGAATGTTCAGTTAAACATTTAACCCAACCGCTGGGTCAGTTTTAACCCAGCATTTTTTTTTTAGAGTGTACAGAGCTTTGATCATAAACAACACTCCAAAACACTCTTAAAAATGCTGGGTTAAAAACAACCCAGCGCTCTGTGAAATATGGACAAACCCAGCAATTGGGTTGTTTTGACCCAACCTCCTGGGTAATTTTTATTTAACTCAACTATTTCTTAAACATTACTATATGGCTGGCTTAAAATGAACACAAAATAGGTTGTAAATTAAAATTCATCAGCAATAATCAAAAACTAATAAAACTAACCAACACACTGTTAATTACTGGTTAAAAAACAAAACAGTCGCTGGGTTTGTCCATATTTCAACCAGCATTTTTAGAGTTAAAATGTCATCTTTAATAATACTAATAACAATTTTGGGAGATATAGAGAAACAACTGATATTTACATTCATTTTGAAATTACTATTATTATTATTTAAAAGATTTCTGTATAAATGTTTTTGAAATGATTGATTTGAGATTTGAGACTGGAATATAATTGAGGAATAATGTGAGTAATTCCCTAATGAATTAAAAATGCACAGTATGGTAGCAGACAATGAGACAAAGATACTCACAGCTGAATATTAATGCAAAGTCAGTCCTGCTGCTACTGACGGGTGTCCCATGTGGCTCCTGCAGTAATTCAGACCAACATACAGTGCCTTCAGGCTGTTATTAAGTTCAGTGTGGTTGTCATGTTTGATATGTCCTACATATGCTCCTGCTGTTCAGACAGCGCATATGGAATAACAGAATCCTTTATGTTAGCAACAGAGATCTAATAACACAAACAAAAACAAGAAGAGATTTGCAAAAGATAATTTGGCCCATTTCTGAAACCTTCTAGAAGATAATTATGACCAAAGAACTAAATATGTATAAGAAAATAACTATACAAGATAATTAAGTGCCATTTTAAACAAATAATGGCTTTGTCAAGGGTGTTGCTTGATGTTAATGTTATAAAGGTTACAACAATACCAACAGATTTGAAAAATAAGCATTACCATTGGGACATGTGAAGATGCTCTGTACTGTGATCTTGACCTTCAGCCTATAAAAGAGTGGAGATTAGATTAAAATAAAGGCTGTATGGGGCATTGATGTCAAAAGTTTAATCAAAACGTCTGTACAGAATGTCCCGGCAGAAACAACAAAGCTTAACTAGACATCTGAGCTGAGCTGCCTGAGGTCAGGACATTGTCCAAGAAGTTGTTTCTTCACAGATTTGCTTACTCATACAACTTCTTACCACACAAATTCTCACTTATGAAATCCCAGCTATGCCTTTGTACTTCAAACTGGCTGTGATCCGGTCCAAAGGTCTTTAAAATCAAACAAAAGGAAAGCAAGAAAAGAACTATTTACCTAAAGTAAAACACGGAGAAGGTGATACCCAGCTAAAAGTGTTTTAGAGGCCCTTTTATTCTGTGGAGAATTCACACAATAGCATTCAGACCAGGCGCTCTCCAGCATCTCCTTACTGTCAGCCTGTGGATCATTAAGAGTATTAATGGTGGGGTAATGTGGACCAGCACAATGCCAATTACCCCCTCTCGTCACACAGACCCCTTTCAACAGCCCCTTCACACCCATTTACCCCGTGAACACGCTCACGACGGCACTCACTACACACATTATATGGGCACATATGAGTACTTTTCCAAAGCAGCTACACACTGATCTGTGTGACTGGAGAGCAGACGAGTGATGAAAGATTTACAAGCAGCAAAACAAAAAAAAAACTATGTTGTTTCTTTAGACAAAGAACAATAACGGTGGAGAGATGAAGAAGTGGACGACAGCTTAAAGGGATAAATACTTTCTGACGAAGACTGACAGAGAAGAGAAGAAACTGTTGAATAAAGTCGTTGTTTTAGTTTTCTTTGCACACAAAAAGCATTCTTGTAGCTTCATAAAATGAAAGTTGAACCACTGATGTCACATGGACTATTTTAACAACGTCCTTACTACCTTTCTAGGCCTTGAATGTGTCAGTTGCATTGCTGTGCAGGGTCAAAAAGCTCTCGAATTATATCAGAAATATCTTATTTTGAGTTTCGAAGATGAACGAAGGTCTTACAGGTTTGGAACGACATAAAAGTGAGTAATTATTGACAGAATTTTCATTTTTGGGTGAACTATGCTTTTAAACTGACAATATCAAACTGATAATAAAGACATTTATAATGATTTCTATTTCACATAAATGCTGTAAAATGTTAAAATGTGATTTATTACAGTCTCTGCAAAAATATTAAGACATTTATAGTGATAAAAATGTTTCTTGAGCAGAAAATCAGCATATTACAATGATTTCTGAAGGATCATGTGACACTGAAGACAGAAGTAATGATGCTGAAAAAATTCCACTTTGCATCATAGGAATAAGTTACATTTACATTATTTACAAGTTACGTTTACAAGTTCTATACATTATATACAAAATATATTACAGCAGAAACCAGTTCTTTTAAATTGTAATAATATTTCCCTATTTTTGAACAATTAAAGCCAGCCTTGGTGAGAAAAAACCTCTTAACCTAATCTAAATTTTGGAACAGATGAAACAAAAAACAAAAAAAAAAACAAAAAAACAAACAAAAACAAAACAAAACAAAACAAAAAAACAACAACAACTATATATATATATATATATACACACACACACACACATATATATATATATATACATACATACATACAGTTTCAAATGCCAAAGGTTTTGCACTCAAAGTATTTGAGTACAGATGCCACCTGATTTCATATTGTTTTCTAAAGCAATGACATTCAAATTTAAGTGTGACTTAAAGAAGAAAGTTCACTTCCAGAACAAAAATTTACAGATAATTTTGCAAAACGATTGGTCATTTTCTAAACAAACTGACAATTTATATACTTTTTAACCTCAAACGCTGGTCTAGGTCTACATGAACTTTTTTTTTTTCCAGTCCAATACGGACAATACAGTTAGGGTATGTCGAAAAGCTCCCATCTCGTCCTCTTCCCCAACTTCACAATCGTCCTACATTGCTGCAGAAGTACCGTATCATAGAAGATCACCATATGGAGTGAAAATCTGGAATGTTTTCCTCAAGAAACATAATTTCTTTACGACTGACGAAAGAAAGACACGAACGTCTTGGATGACAAGGGGGCGAGTTAATTATCTGTAAATTTTTGGTCTGTTAGTGAACTAATCCTTTACAGGTACAAATATGTTTCAGTGACACCTCCTTCATCTACTAAATGTTTACATTTAACATTAAATCATTTGATGCATAAAACATCATATCATCACACAATCATTTTTCACAACAAAAAGGAAATGAGCTATTATAGTGAAAGCAGATTGCAGGCTAATAATTCAAGTGCACTTACAGGCTTGCTGTATTCGTGTGTTCCACGGATGTTCTCCATTTGTGGTTCTATGATGCCGTTACATTTCAGTTCTCTGTTCTGCTGCCATGTCTCAGACTCAAGATGTGACGCTTTGTTTGAAACATCTGAAAGAAACTCTTTATGAGATAAACATCATTTCCACCAAAGCCTGAGAGCTCTTTGAGTACAGACGACAACAGACTCGAAATGTCAAATATAAAACCAAACGATGCAGCCAACAGTTTATGGCCCACTTCATAGAGAAAAACTTCATAGCTCATATCCTGCATCTTCGGATGCATTTACTGTCTTCCAAATGTCAAACAACCCACGTAATTGGCCTGGTATTTGTATTGACCTGCTTTATATTGACAGATCAAAATCTTTATTTACTTTCACAGATTCAGCGTAGTTGAAGCGAAGCGATTTAAAAGCCAAAACGCAACTTTCAAAGGTTTTAAAATAAATTTATGCTAAGTAGGTGAAACGGATCTATAATCTGGAGGAAATGAGTTTGTGTAATGCAGCGATCCGTTTCTAAACTGCAAAGATAATACCGATTGACTTTTTGCTTTGCTTTTCTAATCCCCTCACCACTTGCCTTAACCGAGAGGTTACGGGGATACGGTTGTCACGGCAACATCTTATCAGCCACCGGTACTCCTGCATCCCCTCCCCGCCCCTCCATCATTCATGCCGGCGATTTAGGCGTAATTAAAACACACTCACGCCGCCGGAGACGCTTTACGAATCCTCAATTTATAAAGGTGCTCTGGGTCTCTCTGCATCTCTGAAATGGGTTGCACATGCGGGGGTGTTTTCAAACGAAAATGACTGCTGTAAAGGTCGTAGTCCAAATTCAAAAAAAGAAAAGCAGAAATATTTTTCTCACAGCTATAATTTATTTTATGAAAAGTGCAAGCAAGAGAAGTTAATGTAGGTTTAATATAATAAATAGATCAAATATTTTTTTTAAATAATGACTTATTAACTGCGTTTATTCACCTTGTATTTTTTGGGGGGCGCGGCCGGTTGTAAATTTTAGAGTCTTCCGGTCTTATCAGCTTCGAGCTATTTTTAGCCATATACAAAACAGCTCTTTTGCTGCTTGATATTGCAAACGGGTGTGTCTCACCATATTATTTGAATGTATTACCTTAATTATGAACAGAGTGGTTTGCAGTGCAAACAGTTTTATTGTACTATTGTTATTCTTCTCGATATTTTTACACAGTGGCTAATTAAGCGGAAGTCGTGCACATTCGCAGAAAACGGCTTACTTCCGCATTGAAAAATAAGGTGGATAATACATTTAAATTAAAGTAAATAATTTAATGTTCATGTTTTACACTACCAATCAAAAGCTTTTGAACAGTAAGATTTTTAATGTTATAGTCTCTTCTGCTCACCAAGCCTGCATTTATCTGATCCAAAGTACAGCAAAAACAGTAACATTTTGAAATATTTTTACTATTTAAAATAACTCTTTTCTATATGAATATATTTTAAAATGTAATTTATTCCTGTGATTTCAAAGCTGCATTTTTAGCATCATTACTCCAGTCACATGATCCTTCAAAAATCATTCTAATATTCTGATTTGCTGCTCAAAAAACATTATTATTATTATATTGAAAACAGCTGAGTAGATTTTTTTCAGGTTTCTTTGATGAACAGAATGTTCAGAATAACAGCATTTATCTGAAATAGAAATCTTTTGTAACAATGTAAATGTCTTTATCATCACTTTTGATCAATGTAAAGCATCCTTGTCAAACAAATGTATAATTTCTATAACCCCCCACAAAAAACAAAAACAATTATACTGACTCCAAGCTTTTATTTTATTATTTTATATACAAATTGAAAGCAGTTATTTTAAACAGTAAAAATATTTTGAAATTTTACTGTTTTTGCTGTATTTTGGATCAAATAAATGCAGGCTTGGTTCAAAAACCTTTGACTCGTAATGTATAAGTTGTTGTTTTTTTCATTTCATGTTAACATAACACAATGTTAATGGTATGTAAAGTATTCCAATTAATACAATTAATACAATTACCGCTGGAAATGCAATATGATGGTTTTAATATTAAATGATTAAATAATTTTTATACAATGCAATTAATTTTATATTAATTAATTTTATACAGAAAATCACTGGATTACAAAAAACGAATAAGTAAATTAAAATAAAATATACATATAGCAAAAACCAAACACAGTTATCTTAGTTTAACTTAATGGATTTTACAGGATTAAAATTCAGGTTACATGGTGCATTCATTCATGCTGTCACGGCCCATGTGGATTAATAAATCAACATTGCAGCTGCGGGCTTATCAGCATCTCACATTCTAATAACTCTGAAATATCATTCATATCACATGGCAGTTTTCCACCAAAAGGATAATCAGGATTAATACATTCATAGTTCTATATAATTACTCTCTCCTGATTGATCAAAGTGTCCATCACAGTCTGGCACCAGGACATTAAACCGCAAAATAAATATACCCATTTTTTCCGTATATAAATCAAATAATACGCCGAGCTGATTAAATCAAGCACATGGGAGTTGACTGTATAATCATACTATGAAAGCACAACCCTGACTATTTTAAGGCTCCTCGCTCTCTCCGTTTCGGTTACTCGAGAATGGCTGCTAATAAACAGAAAGCCGTCCACACTTTCATCACACTCTCAATTACCCTGTGATGTGTTTACTCAGGACGACGTTTCTCTCTCACCATCGCATCGCTCACACCATCAGAGGCGTAAATCACCCCGCTCGCCATTTTCCTCGTCTTTGGCGGTATCCCTTAATCGCCTTAATTAAATGGCGACTGTGGCTCCAAAAATAACTTGGACTTTCCAGCGCTCTAAAGGCCAGATCAAACAAACATCTGCAGAGAGCCCGTGAGGGTCTGCGGTAAGAGGCGGGGACCGGCGTCGGCCCTCAGAGACTGCAGCAGGCCCCTCGCAGACGTCACAGAATAAAAGATGGACTCCATTAGGGCCTGACGGTTTAAGATCTGCTTCGTGTTAGGAAAACTGTGAGGCTTTCCTGCCTCCCTCCCTTGTCCCACTTCAATCCTGACTCTGGGTTTCGCTAAAGCTCGTGGATTAGTATCTGCTTTCCTCAGCGCTGCTTGGCCACTCTGATGTCTTTCTGCTGTCACTCAGGTGAAAAAAATAAACCAGAAAAACACTACTCTACAT
Organism: Labeo catla; assembly: GCA_012976165.1. Lineage (NCBI taxonomy): Eukaryota > Metazoa > Chordata > Actinopteri > Cypriniformes > Cyprinidae > Labeo > Labeo catla. The sequence continues at coordinate 265,349 of VONZ01000057.1, read as the reverse complement.
TGCCATATGTGAATTATGGATACATGCCCACATATTTCAAGTACAAGTGGGATCCTGCATGTAAAAAAAACAACTTGTTTGGTTGCTGACCATTTATTAGACCATCTGACCCTCAAGAGTCAAACTGATGTTTGAAATATATTGCAGTGTTTTCGCAATAACTTTCAGCAGGTTTGAGCAATTTATTATATACTTGTGCATTTGGCAGTTGCAATGCACAATGAATTCAAGGTATACATATTATTTCTTGCATGGCTTATTTAACAAATATACTCTCTTTATGCTGTTTCTACATTAATTTGAAGATTGAACATGAAATTATTTAAATATAAAAATATATTTAAAAACTATATAATGTATAGTGCTGGGCAGATTACTACAAACTGTAGTCCATTACTGATTCCAAATTACATGACAAAAATTGTAGTTAATATAATCCATTACTTCACACATTTTAAGGTAATATAATTGGACTACTTTCTGATCACTTTTAGATTACTTTTGACCTCTTGTACCATATTTATATAAAATACAAAGAGAAAGAAAATATATTCCATATATTCCATGTTAGTAAACTGGTCTTTGTGTGAATGAACTGGAAGACTTTCTGAATGTAAGCGGTAGGCTATTTTAGAAATTAAAATATTAAATATGAGAAGAATTAGGGATTATTATATACACTGACCAAAATTATAAACGCAACACTTTTGTTTTTGCCCCCATTTTTCATGAGCTGAACTCTCATGATTTTCTCTGATTTTTCTATTTACACAAAAGGCCTATTTCTCTCAAATACTGTTCACAAATCTGTCTAAATCTTGATCCACAACGTTGACATCAGCAAACCGCTTACCCACACGACACCATACACGCTGTCTGCAATCTGTCCTGTACAATGAAAACCGGGATTCATCTGTGAAGAGAACACCTCTCCAAAATGCCAGATGCCATCGAATGTGAGCATTTGCCCACTCGTCGGTTACGACGACGAACTGCAGTCAGGTCGAGACCCCAATGACGACGACGAGCATGCAGATGAGCTTCCCTGAGACGGTTTCTGACAGTTTGTGCAGAAATTCTTTGGTTATGCAAATCGATTGTTGCAGCAGCTGTCTGGGTGGCTGGTCTCAGACGATCTTGGAGGTGAAGATGCTGGATGTCCTGGGCTGATGTGGTTACACGTGGTCTCTGGTTGTGAGGCCGGTTGGATGTACTGCCAAATTCTCTGAAACGCTTTTGGAGACGACTTATGGTAGAGAAATGAACATTCAATTTACGGGCAACAGCTCTGGTGGACATTCCTGCAGTTCTGCATTCCCCAACCCCAACATCCAAAGGAGAAGTGCTCACTAACACAGATTTGTGAACAATATTTGAGAGAAATAGGCCTTTTGTGTAAATAGAAAAAGTCTTAGATCTTTGAGTTCAGCTCCTGAAAAATGGGGGCAAAAACAAAAGTGTTTATAAAGCGTTTATAATTTTGGTTAGTGTATTATAAATACTTTATTGCATTTGTGTGAATATTATGTGATCCTGGACCACAAAACCAGTCATAAGGGTCAGTTTTTTGAAATTGAGGTTTATATATCATCTTTTCTACTGATCTATTGATGTGTGGTTTGTTCAGATAGGACAATATTTGGCTGAGATACAACTATTTGAAAATCTGGAATCTAAGGGTGTGAAAAAATCAAAATATTGAGAAAATTGCCCTTCTTTGTTTTACTAATCAAAAATCAAAGTTTAACATATTTATGGTAGGAATTTTGCAAAATATCTTCATGGAACATGATCTTTACTTAATATCCTAATGATTTTTCCCATAAAAGAAAAATTGATAATTTTGACACAAACAATGTATTTTTGGCTATTGCTACAAATATATTTGTTCTTTGGGGTAAAATACAAATTTTTTTGGTGGGGTAAAATCAGCATTCCAGAGGATAAATATTATGTTATTGGGGTCACTTTAACCCGCAGCAACAGTGTTAAAGTAGCCCAGTTCTGTGGGAAAACCGCAGACTTGGCAACACTGCTGGCATCTAACTATGCCTTAAAAAAGCAGCAATTCTTAAAAAAATAAAGCATATACCTGTACATAAACCCAGATAGAAAATAAAACAGTTCAACAGTGTTCAACCCCTAGAATCTGATCTGATTCTGATTCATAATCGTTACCATTTTCGTAAGTAACTAATTTAATTACACATTTTTGTCTCAGTAACTGTAACAGATTACAGTTACATTTATTTTGTAATTAAATTACATAACTCTGTTACATGTAACTAGTTACTCTCCAACACTGATTACAAGTACTTCATTTTTGGAATCTGATTACATAATCCAGATTACAAGTAATCAGTTATTATCCAGTACTGTATTATATATGCATTCCCTGTAAATCAAACCCATAACCTTAATGTTGCTAGCTACTGTTTAATTTACAGGAATGCTTAACATTAACTGGCATTAAGCACCATACCAATGCACAACAAACACTCAAAACATCTTAGCATCCACATAGTGACAATCTGGCAACCACGTAGAACACACTAGCATTATAGTGGTGAGTTTAAGAACCATTTACTTTTTCTTAGTAATCTAGTTCATAATATTAGCTCTTTCACCACTAGAAACATTGCTGGGAAAGTCTGGAGCCCAATGAGAAACAGATATGCCACCAAGACCACTTTATTAGCGCCAAGCGATTTCAGATTTCATTCTACAGAAATCACTTCAATAAGAACTGCATATTTTTTATGCAGTAAATATTTTACAGAGGTCTGGGGTGGGGTACCGCAATCTTCAAAACCCAGCTGTCCAATTCTCAAGTCCTACATCAAAATCTGCACTATACGTTTTCATTGTTCAGAGCACTTTCAATAGTCCACCCATATTCCATGAAAGTTTTAAGACTCTCCCCTCCAGTCCTGTTTTTGAAACCATTAATCAAATCACTGAAAATAGCGCATGGAGAGAGTATTGTTCTCAGAGAGGTGGAAAATGAGAGAGAAACATTTCAAGAGCACCTAGAGACCACAAAGCATTCGACATTAATTCTATTTTGGACACTCTGAGAAAGACGGAAAGGAGAGAGAAATAGAGCAGTTTTTGACTGAAGTCAGTTTTCCCAGTACCTCTATATCCAGGAGAGATCGGGTCGATCCTGTTTTGATGGAGAGCATCTTTCTTTCTGAGCACACGTATAATCAATATCCATCTTCAGCCTCTTTCCATCACAAGCTCCGTCGTCACGTGTATATTTTGTCTGCTGCATTTCACAAAGGTCACCTGGAACTAATACACCTTAAATCTGTGGAACGAAAAAACTAATTACACGCAGGTTCCTGAGGACGTGGCTTTCAGAAGCGGAAAATATCTGTAAGATTGCTCAAAGATCTGTTTACAGAGGTGACAAACAACAATTGCGTTTCTTGGAAACAGATTTCAGTCTTTGGAACACAAATAAAACAGGCAAAAATGTGCACAATTGATCTTTGTTCTTTTCTAAGACAGTTTGAGACAGCACTACATTTGCATTCATAGACTGGTGAATGCAAAAATCCCAATTCATCATAATTAGCATCCTGCATTTGCAGTTGGGACCCAGTGGGCGCATATGCAGGGATTTCTTCTGTCTAGTTTTGGCAAGCTGCCCGAGGCACAGATCAAACACACAGTAAAGCCACTGTAAGAAAGCAGCAGGTATTCTGGGAAGGTATTAGAAATAGTCTCAAACCCTGCTTTTGTTTTTCTGGCTCCACCTGTAAGAATCCTTAGCTGTCAGCGGTGGTGAATAATTAATGCTCTCTCAGACATATGCACACTACCGCACCACCATCCATCTAGCAGTCTTAGACACTGAGTATTCGCCCACAACAGCTCAGATCTTCATGCATCTGACTCATCTGTTTTTCTGTTGAGGAATGATTTTACAATGATTAAACACTCTGTCATATAGAATTTTTAGTTATGCCAGTGAGATATTGACAGTAAACGATGAAGGAATAAAGATACATTTGATTAAATTCAGTTAAATAAAAATGAATTCAAACTTTAAATGTTCAAGAGAGATACTGACAACAAAGATATGGAAATAAAAAATGTATCTGATTCAGTTCAGTACAAATAAAATAAAATGAAACAAAAATATATAAATAAAGTAAAATAGGTTTAAATGTGTTCCAGAGAGATAGCACCAATAAAGATGTGTGAAAATAAACATACGTTCAGTAAAATAAATAAATAAAATATAATTAAATAATAATAATAATAATAATAAAAATAAATAAAATCTTTAAAAGGGTGCCAGACAGATATTAATAAAGATTTGTGGAAATAAAGATACATTTTCAGTTCAATCCAGTTCAGTACAAATAATAAAGTGAAATAAAATAAAATAAAAAGGTTTAAAGGTGTGCCAGAGAGATATTACCAATAGAGATGTGTGAAAATAAACATACATTTGTTTAAGTTACATTCAGTAAAATACATGAAATAAAATACAATAATAAAATAAAATAAAAATAAACAAAAAAAAGTGTGCAAGACAGATAACAATAAAGATGTGTGGAAATAAAGATACATTTTCAGTTTAGTACAGTACAAATAAAATAAAATAAAATAAAATAGTTTACAGGTGTGCCAGAGGGATATTACCAATAAAGATGTGTGAAAAAAAAGATACATTTGTTTCAGTTACATTCAGTAAAATAAATAATTAAAATAAATAAATAAATAAAAATAAACAAAAATTTTAAAAGTGTGCCAGACAGATAACAATAAAGATGTTTGGAAATAAAGATACATTTTCAGTTTCAGTTTAGTCCAGTTCAGCACAAATAAAATAAAATAAAATAAAATAAAATAAAATAAAATAAAATAAAATAAAATAAAATAAAAAAGTTTAAAGGTGTGCCAGAGAGATATTTCAAATAAAGATGTGTGCAAATAAACATATATTTGTTTCAGTTACGTTCAGTAAAATATAAAATAAAATAAAATAATAAAATAAAAGAATAACTTTAAGAGTGTGCCAGACAGATAACAATAAAGATTTCTGAAAATAAAGATATGTTTTCAGTTTTGGTTCAGTATAACATATATATATATATATATATATATATATATACACACACACACACACACACACACATATATATATTATTTAAAAATAAAATGAAAAGGCTTAAAGTTGTGGCAGAGAGATATTACCAGTAATAATGTAAACATACATTTGTTTCAGTTATGTTCATTAAAATAAATAAAGTAATAAATACAAAAAAAAACAAAAAAAACAACAACTCAAAAACCTTAAAAATGTGCCAAATAAGAACAATGATGTGTGGAAATAAAGATAGATTTTCAGTTTCAGTTCAGTCCAGTTCAGCACAAATAAAATAAAATAAAATAATAAAAAGGGTTAAAGGTGTGCCAGAGAGATATTACCAATAAAGATGTGTAAAAATAAACATATATTTGTTTCAGTTATGTTCTATAATAAATAAATAAATAAACTAAAACATAATAATAAAAGTGTTACTTTAAAAGTGTTTACAAGAGATAACAATAAAGATGTGTGGAAATAAGCCGGAGAGATATTACCAATAATAACGTGTGAAAATAAACATATATTTGTTTCCGTTATGTTCATTAAAATAAATAAAAATAATAAAATGAAATTAAAATACACAAAAACTTTAAAAATAACAAAGATAACAATAAAGATGTGTGGAAAAAATAATTAATTTTCAGTTTCACTTCAGTCCAGTTTAGTACCCCCCAAAAAATTTCAAATACATAAATAAAGCCTTTAAAAATGTGCCAGAAAGATATTAACAATAAAGATGGAATAATGGATAATGGTTGAATTAATATTTGAATAATAAAATAAAATTTAAAACTAAATATTCAATTCAATCTTTGTTTGGTAAAGCAATCGTCACTATTAGTATTGCATATATTTAGCACTACAAATGACATGAACAGACACATTAAATTGTGAGTCATTCAGTTTAAACCAGCAAGCAACCATAGCAACACACTACAAACACTCTAAGCACCTTATCAACCCTCTATTCTATTCTATTCTGTTCTATTCTACTGCCAAACTGTCAAATACAGAAGTTCATGTCCATTTGTTTTTCTCTGTACAGCTGCTGAAACAGCTGTCTTTCTTTGATGCTTTGATATGGGGGTTGAGGATAAAAGCTGTTGTACTTCCTGTCCTCTCAGCACGCCTGCCATCTCTGGCTCTGAGGATATGGCTGAGGGTCAGCGGCCGCACTCAGAGCGAACATCTGGAGACATCTGCTTCCCTCAGCCTTTCCCTCATACAAAACAAAATGGACATCGGTGCCTTTGATGACGCCAACATAGACACAGAACACTGTGCAACAGCTTAAAAATACACATCTTCAGGCACTTCAACAGCAACAGAAGGCTTAGAATCAATCCTTTTTGCATTTCAGCTGAGTCAAACTCCCAGAAGGAATACGTTTACATGTCCAGATCATTCACGACTGCATAATTGATAATGGAGCATCATCACCTAAGGTCAAACAACAACATTTTCACTCTCTTCCTGGTTCTTTATTCCGACAAATCAATACTTTCTAACTCGCTTGTAGTCTTATGGGCGGAACAATGCGACTCGATGTGAGCCAAGGAAACTGTATGTCCATCCATCATCTGATCTGGCAGTGTGAACGCAGCCTGATTTCCATAAACACACATAGACAGCTTCCATCTGTAGCCCTCCACTGGATGCCAAACCTTACGCTGCATAATTAATCTCAGGCCGAGCGAGGAGCCATTAGCAAACACATTGTAGATGCAGTCGTATTTGCGGTGCGAGAGCAACAACAAACGAGAATGGGTGCCTTAAGAGAGAGATTTTTAGTTTTTTTTTTTTTGAAGAATCATTTGGCCAGTGTCCAGTACCCATTCTCCCCTGCGGTTCTCTTATCCATTGAGGCTCCATTAAAACCCCAGAGCGAGATAATCAAACCCCTCCCAAACACCAATTAACATGCATTCAGCCCAGCGGCGCAACACTTGGCCAAGAAATCTGCTCTGTGTCCAAACAAACTCGCACATTTGACTAGGAGAAGTTAATAGTCTCATTAAATAAGCTCAACTCCCCATTGCTGCCGAGACGCTTGAGCTGTTGAAGATAACGCAATCATCCTAATGCAATAATGTGGCTATTTACAAATGCATTCTTGAACGTTGCGAGAATTATTCTATATTGGCCAGCAACAGACACTAAATAGTGTTGGTAACACTTTACAATAAGGTTTGATTCATTAACATGCATTTCAAATACAAAAAGCATGAAAACAGTATATTTATAAATTAATTTTAACCTAGATAAAAAAACAGATAGATTTTGATACCAAATTGATTAATATAAACAATTAGAACCAAACTGTTCAAACATTATTTCAGGTTTTCACACTTAGTTCAGAAATGCATGATAGTAATTTTCAATCCAATTCAATTCTAAAACAATTTTAAAAAGTACATTTTTTTAATTAAATTCTAAAATCAAATAAAATACCCAAAAGCAATTCATTTTTACAAGTAAAATTAGCTTGAGTTAACTGTCAATTTAATTAAATTCGAAAATAAAATTCCCAATAGCAATTTAATTTCACAAGTAAAATTAGATTGAGTTCAATTTCAATTTAATTCTAACATAAAATAAAATACCCAACAGCAATTCACTTTTGCAAGTAAAATGAAACTGAGTTGATTTTAAATTCAATTAAATTCTGAAATAAAATAAAATAGCCAATAGTAATTCACTTTTGTAAGTAAAATTAGATTAAGATTATTTTTAATTCAATTCTAAAATAAAATACCCAATAGCAATTTACTTTCGCAAGTAAAATTAGATTGAGTTCATTTTCAAATCAATTCTACAATACCCAAAAGCAATTCACTTTCACATGCAAAATTAGACTGTTCAATTTTAAGTTCAATTCTAAAATAAAATACCCAATAGCAATTCACTTTCACTTGTAAAATTAGATTGAGTTCATTATCAATTCAATTCTACAATAAAAAACCCAAAAGCAATTCACTTTCACATGTAAAATTAGACCGAGGTTAATTTTAATTAAGTTCAATTCTAAAATAAAATACCCAAAAGCAATTTACTTTCACATATAAAATTAGATTGAGTTCATTTTTAGTTCAATTCTAATATAAAATACCCAACAGCAATTCACTTTTGCAAGTAAAATTAGATTGAGTTTATTTTCAATTCAATTTTAAAATAAAATACCCAATAGAAATTCACTTTTGCAAGTAAAATTAGATTGAGTTAATTTTCAGTTCAATTCCAAAATATAATAAAATACCCAATAGTAATACACTTTCGCAAATAAAAGTAGATTTTCAATTTTAATTTAATTCTAAAATAAAATAAAATACCCAAAAGCAACTCACTTTTGCAAGTAAAATTAGATTGAGATCAATTTTAATTCAGTTCTGAAACAAAATATCCAAAAGCAATTCACTCTTGCAAGTAAAATTAGATTGAGTTCTATTTCAATTCAATTCTAAAATAAAATACCCAATAGAAATTCACTTTTGCAAGTAAAATTAGATTGAGTTAATTTTCAATTCAATTCTAAAATATAATAAAATACCCAATAGTAATACACTTTAGCAAATAAAATTATATTTTCAATTTCAATTCTAAAATAAAATATCCAACAGCAAGTCACTTTCGCAAGTAAAATCTGAGTTCAATTTCAATTCAGTTGTAAAATAAAATAAAATACCCAATAGCAACTCACTCTCGCAAGTAAAATTAGATTGAGTTTATATTAATATTGACATACTGCACTCTAAATAAAGGTTCTGTGGCTCCATGAAGAACCTTTAACATCCAAAGAACCGTTCTATTGCACAAAAGATGGTTTATAGAGGAAAAAGGTTCTTTAGAAGATTTAAATGCTCTATACACTAAGAAAACAAGGTTACTTTTTCACTAAAAAGTTTTTTGGGGAACCAAAAAAATGGATGTGAAACCCTCTTTGGGGACCTTTATTTTTAAGAGTGTTGAGTCCACATGAACTGGAACCAGTTCATAAGTGCACACTGAATTCACATCAACAAAACTGCCGTCAGACTAAAATCTCTAGTGTGATAGTGCTTTACAGTGCAGCCAATTTAAAGAATAGATGTCCAGGAGCCAGACAGAGGTGGACATGACACTGGTGAGTGTCTCAGCAGGTGGAGGCTTCAAGGTCTGACATGAGCGAGTGATCTGTTTGGCAGGTGTTCAGTACTGAGGGTCACTCGGGTACAATCTCCACCATCCTGAAGCTTAACTGCAGTAATTCATCACTGGAGGGACAACAACAAAGCGGTGGCACACTAAACTGGCCTAAATCATCCAAGCAAGCCATTTATCTTATAAAACTCTCTGGTCTGAAAGGGCAAGGAAGTTCTTTGTGCTTCTTATCATGACCCCAAACATCATTACTCAACGTCACCTTGCTCTTGTAATGAAATAAAGCAAGAAATCTTTACCAAAGCTGGTCAATGTCATCGATCGTCAGACAGGTCTGTGGATGCCCTACTTTATCAGATACGTGGCGTAACACTCCTCCTTCTCCAACTTCCTTCTACAGCACTAAAGCATCTGTGCTAATGTAACATTTAAACGCCGTAGGAAATTGGAGTTTTTAGGCTTTCAGTCCATTTTTGTCCAGGTTTGACTGAATATGCATGCTAATGCACTTTTAAAAGTTGAACTTTTATGAACAGAAATAAGTCTGTTCAGTTTCTCTTCCAGCAAAACTCTGATAACTCTACCCAATAAAATGCTTTCTAGAATCAAAACATTATCTATTAACATTATCAATCCATTGTACACATTGTAAACTGAGGTTACTACTAATAATAATGAAAAACAAAACAGACTAGCTTTTCAATATGTCCACTCATTAGATCCCATTATGGTTGCATAAATCAACATGGGAAAGAAACATTTCCTAATAAAATAAAAAAAAAATAAATAAATAAAATAAAATAAAAGGATTAATAGTAGTTTATTTCCACAAGCAAAATTAGACTGAATTCATAAACTAAAATACAACAAAATGTAATTAATAATACAGTTGGGGTTATATATGACCATGGGGAAGAAAACATTTCTTAATATAGTAAAATCGAAAAATAAAATAAAATAATAAAATATAGAAGATTATTAGCAGTTAATTTCAACAAGTAAAATCAGATTTAGCGCATAAAATAAAATATAGTAAAATGCAATTAATAACACAGTTGAGGTTACATATATCAACGTGAAAGAAAACAAAATCTAAAAATAATAAAAAATAAATTAAAATAAATAAAATATTTATAGTATAAAATCTGATTGATTTTATAAAAATAAAATAAAATAAAATACAATAAAATGCAAATAATAATATAGTTAGGATTGCATGTATCAACATGAGGAAAACATTTCTTAATAAATTAAAATATAACAAAATAACAGTTAAAATGTAATGACATAATTAATAGAATTATTATTTTTTTTTATTAATTTTGAATTAATAGAAGTTCATTTCCACAAGTAAAATTAGATTGTTTTCATAAAAAATAAAATACAATTAAAAATACACAATCAATAACAATTCACAATATAAAGTAACATAAAAATATAAATACAAATTAAAATTAAAAAAAATAAAATACAATTAAATAAAATTAAAAAAATAATGATAAAGTACAAAAATAAATAAAATAAAATAAAATAAAATACATTTCTTGAGGTCATTAAAGTCATAAAATCCCAAAGCTGCCTTCATAAGTATGAATGCCTAAGTGGTATCTCAGAATCAATTAGCTATTCATTTCCCCCACACATAAAACACACGCATTAAGAGCTCAAAATGGCCTAAAGTGCCTTGATATGTGCATATCTTTAATCTATTTTATTATCCTACCCTCATAATTTCCCAATAAATGCTTTGCAGAACCACACTGCAGCTCTGAATCCTTAATGTGCGTAATAAACTGCTCTCTTAAGGAGATTCTATCTAAAATCCGAATCCACACTGGTAATAGATCAATCAAATTACTGTTTATTAGCATAAAGTTAATCTGCCGCTTTAGTTGCCTCAAATCATAACCTCACTGGTCGCTTTGGCGCCGCATATCACTGTCAGTATGAACAACCTTTTAACAGCTTTGCCTGTGCTTCTCAAGCAATCCTTTAGTTGGAAAAACTCATCCATCTGAAGTCATCATGATTAAATGCACAAAGTGTCACACAAAGCTGCTTCATCCAATCACAAGTCACGATTCAACCAGCTATTGACATTCCAAACAAAACAGACACTCCAACGTGTGCCAATTCCCACAAGGTTTAAGCACCAGTCTCCGATGGAAACGGTCGCCCGATAGATGAAGAGATGGGGGAAGGATTTTTCGTGACTTTTCTCTGTTCTACAGGACGTTTCAAGAGGAGAGTGGACAATGTCATGGTTAATTTCCAGCGGCTTCCTGCCCGACACATCTGGCTTTGATAAACAGCTGGCTAACGGGGGCTTTAAGAGGATTTTTTGGGGTGGGAGATGTGGGGGGTTGGACTGATATGAGCTGACTGCAAAGCTTGGCCCACAAACCTAATCTTTAGAAAGCACTTAAAACACTTAAAACAAGTTTGAGTGATTTCAGGCCAGCGCTCGGTTTCTGAGGCCTTCTCCTCTTTTCTCTGCAATGCGCTCCAGTTGTGCTGGCGGTTCTCTTGCGTATTCATTATAATCCAATCAAACTGACCTCAGCTCTCGAATGAGGTTGATCATTTAGTGTTTGGACACACACAGCTGCTTATATAGTTAGCACAGAAGCTACATATCATTAACCCAACGGAAAGATTAAATCACATGAAGAGCAATAACATACAGCTGGTATAACGCTGATTACCACAGACATTCATTTCAACTGGTCTAAGCCTACAGAACTGCAAATAAATGTTTCATATTTTAAACATGACAAAAGTTTAACCGCAATACCTCACCATCAGCAGAAGATTGGTGTGTCAGAATTGCTTACTAATCTTGTCTGAAATGATACCTAAACTTTAAAGTCATTTCATAAGCTGAAAAAATGTATCGTGCTACCCTCTTGCTGTAACGCTGTAAAACATAACATGATCATGGTAATATGTTTTCGTCACCAACTTTTTTTTTTTTTAAAGTTGCATGATATTCAAGTCTAATTTTAAGTTAGTTTAATATAACTTAAATTATTTGTACAGCCAATTTCATTATACTTAAAATTTAGGAAGAAAATTAAATTTTTTAAGTTGAAGTAGGTGATTTTTTTAAGTGTATGCAATTTTTTGATATGCCTAGAATATTAAGATGACCTACACTGCCCTCCAAAAGTTTGGAAACGCCCTAGAAAAGTGCGCTTTTGGACAATATTGGCATGAATCCTTTTTAATTTGTGATAATTTTGCACTGATAAGGGACAACACAAACTAGGAAAACATTTTTATACATAAAGAGTTTATACATAGAAAAAACTTACATTTTCGATTCATCAAAATATCCACCATTAGCAGCAGCTATTACAGCTCTGCATAATCTGGGCCTAAATTCATTGTATTCTAAACTTAATAGGCAATCAGTTGTTGAATCTATTAAGGTGTGCTGAGCCAAAAATCTTTTAAAAACCTGGGCCAAGTTTAAACCAGTAACCAGGCATCACAGCGTGCGCACACACAGCGTGTATGATTGGTTATAAGGCTCAATGCGGCACAAAACAGCACGTAAAAGCAACCTGATGCAGTGTGAGCGAATCTAAACGTAATTCCGCAAACTGACACTTTCCATTCATTTTCACATTTAATTTTAATCACAACAGCCGTAATACATTGTTCAATTGTGCAGGGGCAATTTTTGCCCCTTTGTCTTGAATTTATGGGGTATTTTTACTTGCTTATTTTATTTTGATGGCATTTTTGCCATAAGCCCTTGTTAATTTCCAACTCTGGTGTATACCTCCAGTTCCTGCAAACAGTTCCTGCAGGAGTTACACCAAAAAATGATTTAAAACTTAAAAATAATAATAATAAAAAATTAAAAAAGAAAATTGAATAAAAAAAATTATTAAAAAATTTGTACCTACTTTTTTACTATAATAATGGACAGCATGCCACAGATGCATAAAAATAAGCATAAATTGCAACCAACCACGACTAACTGAAAAACTACTTTTACTACTTTTTACTAGCAGCTGTGTACCACCGAGTTGCTCGTGTCTCTGGTCAGCATCACATCACACCATAAGCTTCTTCATTTCTAGCCCTGCTCTGGCTGCTCTTATCATCCGCACTTATCGCTCTATTGGCTGCTCTACAGCTGTGAAAGCCTAACATTTTCCCAGATGAGCTTTTTATATATAGATTCCACTCCTCCTCACAAGATTCTTCTCCTTATACCTGCAGAAAAACAGAGAAAAGTGGATACAGGGTTATTTTGTGCCATAGTGCTCTGACACGAGACTCAAAACAACAATACTTTCAGTTATTATTTTATTCTCAAACACAATCTGCTGGGAATTCCTGCACCAAGGTCACGACGGATCAAGATACTTCCATTAAAGTCTGAGAAGCTACGCTAGCAGACCACATGCTGTCTGTCTGATGCATACTGTGGACAAAAACAACAATGGTTTTCAAAAATATCAAAGCTCTGATTGACTGGTTTTATGCAATTTTACAGGAATGTACTGAACTGTTGGAAAACAAAATGACGTTTATAAGATAACACTTTACAATAAGGTTCATTAGTTAACATTAGCTAAGAATGAACAACACTTCTGTTGTGTTTGTTAACATTAGTTTATGCACTGTGAACTAACATGAACAAACAGTTGTATTTTTATTAACTAACGTGGTTGTCTATGGAGTACTAAACCAGAATAAACATTAAAATGGACACAAGGCTTTAACATTATAAATGATAACACAAGACTAGTGTAATGAAGTGGCTTACTAACCTTGCAAACGTTATGTCCACATTTTCAACTCAGGGTCGTGGAAAATGGATAAACCCTGTAACTTTCACACATTATGCACCAATAAACTAGAAAGACAGTACACAAGAAGCAAACTGGAAAAACTGCTGTCTGCAAGTCATAACCGGCAGTTTATCTGCTTAGAAATACTGCTTTAGGCAATTTTACTGCTCAAATAACACATATTTTTGCATTTTTTAAGCACTTAATCTAAACTACAAGCTACTGTATGCATTTCTGTTTTATTTTCAGAGTTATGCCCTTAAAATAATTCGTTTTTACTAGTTATGGAAGAACAGATCTCAAAAACAATAAAACTTTGAAATATTTTTAGTATTTAAAATAGCTATTTTCTATTTTAATATATTTTAAAAAGTAATTTATTCCTGTGATTTCAAAGCTGAATTTTTAGCATTATTACTCCAGTCACATGATCTTTCAGAAATCATTCTAATATTCGGATTCTGAATATTCTGAGAGTCTTCTTCAAAAAACCTTCAAAATTTTACTGCTCAAAAACTTTTGACTGGTAGTGTATATATTTTGGAACAAACTAGTAGCTTTACTGTAAATTGGCCTATTGTTAACCAAAATTGTGGGTGATTCTGGGCCAGAACGAGCTGTAAAATAGACCAGACTTCATGGCGATAGTCAGAAGTCTGGTTCTGCGAGACTTCTTCCAGACTTTATCATGTCTTAAGTGCTGAAAAGGAAACAGGATGCTTATTAGACAGGCATCATCAGTGCAGGACACTGCAATGCAGCATCTGATAACGGATATCTCTGTCTATCTCCCCGTGTAATGGGAGAAACAGCAGTCTGAGGCTAATGATGTGAAAAACCTCTCTCATGAAGTAATGCACCGCGCTGCCATTACCATGACAGAGAACAGCCTCGCTTGGACAGAAAGAATGCAACAAATGATGTCAACTTCAATTAAAACTGGGATCAAAACTTGTTTAAAATTTATTCGTATAAAAATGTGCAACTACAGTTGCACTGCACACAACAGCACATGTGGTTTCATTTAACAGCGATGCAAGAAAGATTAGAGTTCATTATATCTCTTGCACTGACTGTCATCCAAATATGAGCTTCTGTGATGTGAATAATTTAAGGCTGAGAACATCTCCTTCCTTTCAGGCACTTAGCAGTTTCCTGTCAGAAAGGTTTCACAGGGTCATCACTGTTAAAACACATCATTAGCAGAAGAGTCTGTATCTCCTTCAACAGAGCTGAGGCTGACAGACTCTTGATCCTGTTTGACAAACGGCAGCCTCACTGACATCACTCTGACATCACTTCCTCCTCCTTCTGTATGCAGAAAAATGTCTTCACCTGTGGGACAACAGATGAGTCAACATTTAAGTATTGGCAGGTGAAACGACAATGTAAAAACGTTATATAAACAAGATATAAAACTAATTTTGGTTTAAGGTCTAAATTTATATATACAGTTGACGTCAAAAGTTTACATACACCTTGCAGAATCTGCAAAATGCTGATTATTTTACCAAAATAAAAGGGATCATACAAAATGCATGTTATTGTTTATTTAGTACTGACCTGAATGAGATATTTCTTATGGTATGATTTTGAGATCCATCTTTTCACACTGAGGACAACTGAGGGACTCATATGCAACTATTAGAGAAGGTTTAAACGCTCACTGATGCTCCAGAAGAAAACACAATATATTAGGAGCTGGGGGGTGGAAACTTTTCAATTTGAAGATCAGGGTAAATTTAACTTATTTTGTCCTCTAGGAAACACACAAGTATCTTTTGTAGTTTCTGAAGGGCAGTACTAAATGGAAAAAAATATGATATTTACGCAAAATAAGAACCTTCTTTTGAACCTTCGTTTGAACCTTCTGTAATAGTTGCAAATAAGTCCCTCAGTTGTCCTCAGTATGAAAAGATGGATCTCAAAGTTATAAAGTCATTGTTGGAAAGGGTTCAAATACAGAAAAATGCTGAAAAACCAAAGAATTTGTGAGACCTGAAGGACATTTCTGAAGAACAGCAGGCAGTTTAACTGTTCAGGACAAACAAGGGACTCATGAACAACTATCACTAAACAAAATAAAACAGCTGTGGATCATTCAGGTAACAACACAGTATTAAGAATTAAGTGCATGTAAACTTTTGAACGGGGTACTTTTTATAAATCCAACTATTATTTTCTCGTGGACTATATGTAAACGTTTTTATGTGAAATATCTTATTCAGGTCAGTACTAAATAAAAAATAACATGCATTTTGTATGATACCACTTATTTTGGTAAAATAATTAACATTTTGCAGATTCTCCAAGGTGTATGTAAACTTTTGACTTCGACTGTATATAATTTCAACTTTTCTAAACACTCAAATCTTAAGTTCTTTGGTAAGTATAAGTCATGATTTTGGAAAGATCTAATTCTAAGTGCTACATTTGCTAAAACATTCTGACATGTCAAAGCAATTAAGTCATCCTGTTAAGCCCTAAAATGAAGGCTTTCCAGTTAATGACATTGAATAGGATGGTGAACTCATCATCTGAACACACTGACATTGGGTGCTTATTAGGACATCTTTTATAACCGTCACACTGGCCTGCCGGCTACACACTTACACACACACACACACACACAAACAAACACTCATCAGTCATTTCCTCTGTATTTGGGGGGGGCAGCAGGCAGAGGCTGGGTGGGCATTTACCCAGATCAATGGGGCGTGTAGGAGAGGAAGTGTGAGGGAACAGAGACCCTCATGGGACCGCTGGGCACACACTGATGGAGATCAGCAGGAGGCTGTGATTCAGGCTCACACACACATACAACAGAGGACCATGCTCTTTCCTGTGTGTTTTCTCAAGCTGTTAGAAAACTGTCACTGGTGAGGAAAATAAAGCTGGAGAGAGATATTCAACCTCAGCTATACAGCATAAAAAGGATATGTTCTACACAAGTAGAGAGTTTTACTTTGTTCCTTAAAACACATATGAAAATATATTACATATGCAACATATTCATAATTATTTAAAATTAAGTTTCCTAATGAGACTACTTTCACAATTGCTTCTTGACATATTTTATCTCTACTTTAAAATTCTGAAATATTTTTACTATTTAAAATAACAGTTTTCTATTTTAATATATTTTTTAATGTAATTTATTCCTGTGATCAAAGCTAAATTTTCAGCATCATTACTGCAGTCTTTAGTGTCACATGATCCTTCAGACATTATTATAATATGCTGATTTGCTGTTCAAGAAACATTTATTATTATTATTATCATCATCAATATTTTAAAAAGTTGAGTACATCTTTTTCAGGATTTTTTGATGAACAGAAAGATCCAAAGATCAGCATTTATTTGAAATAAAAAGCTTTTGTAACATTTTACACTATACCATTCAAAAGCTTGGAGTCAGTATATTTTTTTTTGTTTATTTGGGAAAGAAATGATAGAAATTATTACTTTTATTTAGCAAGGATGTTTTAAATTGATCAAAAGTGATGTTAAAGACATTTATAATGTTAGAAATGATTTCTATTTCAGATAAATGCTGTTCTTCTGAACTTTCTACTCAAAGAAACCTGAAAAAATTCTACTCAGCTGTTTTCAACAAAATAATAATAATAATAATAATAATAATATTAATAAATGTTTTTTTTTGAGCAGCAAAACAGAATATTAGAATGATTTCTAAAGGATCGTGTGACTGGTGTAATGATGGTAAAAATTCAGCTTCGAAATCACAGGAATAAATTACATTTTTAAACATATTCAAATAGAAAAGAGTTACTTTAAATAGTAAATATATTTCAAAATTTAAAAAAAAAACCTGTACTTTGAATCAAATAAATGTAGGCTTGGCGAGCAGAAAATAATTCTTTAAAAAACATTAAAAATCTTACTGTTCAGAAACTTTTGACTTGTAGTATATATATAAAATTTAAAAAAAATTCAATTATAGTGTTTTATTAAAAATAAAATTGAAATCTAATTTAAAACATTAATATAATAATACAAATATATAATATATATTGTTTATATAATAATAATTATAGAATTTTTCTTTATTTTTCTTTATATGCACACATATGTATACATCTATCTGTTGGTCTATGTATGTATATACCTCTCTATATATCTATATCTATATCTATATCTATATCTATCCATCCATCTATCTATCTACATATGTATACACACACACGCACACACATTATTTTTAATGTGGTATATAATAAATATATCTTTTTGTTATTATGACCTGAAGGCTCTTTTTATAGCTTAGTATCTATACATATTGTGGAGGGAGCATGTTGAAGAACATCTATATAGTAAATCAAACTCTTTTATTTCAAAAGAGCAAAGAATGCCATGTTTTCCATGGTATGTCTCCTTTAAAAATACCTTCCAGTTTGCTTTGATCCACAAGACATCAATTTGAACTGCAGAACATTTACTAGGAGACCTAAAGAGATTTTACATGGACCTCTCCCATAATTTCCCTCCCACAAATATTGAGCTTCATTGGCTTGGACAGACCGAACAGCCTGCACATGGTTTTACTGGAGTGTGTTCAAAGCAAACTGACACAATCAGATTCGTTCAATAGATGATTAATAAAAGCCACTTCACGCCTAACGATTGAATCATAACCTGAATATAATAACAAGAAAAACCCCCACAGATTCAAACATTTGATATGGATCGCCTACAATAACAAGACCATGTGGTGAGGCACTTCCACGTGGAAAATGTGTAGTCGTCATAATTTGGACTGTGATTTTTCTTTTGACTGTTGCCAGCATTGGCAAAATAACCTGAACAGAACAATAAAAAGCCAATAAGCAACAAGCCAACAAGCCTAGCCAGAAATATGGTAACATCCTCATTAAAGCGTTTGTTCACCCAAAAATGAATATTGTGTTATCATTTACTGACCCTCATGTTGTTCCAAACCTGTATTAGTTTCTATTTTCCACAAAACACAAAATAAGACATTTTAAAGAATGTTCATGCTGCAACTAAGATGTGACTGTAAAGCTTCAAAAAGGACCATAAAAGCACAGCAAAAGTCAATATCAATAATACATAATAGTTCAATTCTTCTGAAGCTATACAATAACTTTACGCATAGAAAAGTCTCAAATTTAAGTTTTTATTCACAGACAATCTTGCTTAACAGACATGGTCACCATTCACTGTATGGCTAAAAGCAGCCTTTTGCTATAAACATCTCCTTTTGTGTTCTAAGTCATACAAGTTTGGAAAAACATGACTAAATAAGTGAATAATTAATTACAATTTTCATTTTTGTGTGAACCGTCCCTTTCAGACATAAGGAAGAGGCTGAAACTCATTCACATTGGATGTGATGACCTTCATGTCGTACTGTAACAAGAAAGAGGACTGAATAAGTAATGTTATTTCACACAAATATTCAAAAGTAAAAGTCCTTGGGGCATGTTTGCTTGCTGTAGTGTGTCTTTATGGCCGTCTGCAGTGAACACTGCCTCTGTGGAGCAGATGGGCCAGGTTTGGCACAGATTCTTGTTGGAAAACCCTGTGGCCTACAAACACTACAGACTGACTACAACACCTCAGGGTGGAGGACGAGAGAGCAAATGAAGGCAGTGAAAGGGAAAGAATGAAAAGAGTGGGAGTTTGTCCGCCAACAAAAACAAAAACTTGCTTTAAGTTGAAGTACATGTAAGCCGCCCAGAGCTATTCAGACCCAAGTGAGCGCGATAGTGGGTGTCATGAATCAGTAAACAGCATTCAATGAACACCTACTTTTTTTTTTTTTTAAGTAAGCCCTCAAAGAAAGTCTAGACTCTGTGTTTATATAAATGAGAGTAGCAGATGAATATAACACAAAATAAATAAATGAATAAATGATTAAATAAATAAATAAACAAAAACATCAACCAGAAAGGTTTCCCAAATAAATAAATAAATAAATAGTCTATCAAATGTTATGAATAAATAAATAAATAAATAAATAAATAAGACAAACAGCCAGAGTTGTTTTCCAAATAAATAAATAAATATGCTATTAAGTGTTCTAAATAAATAAATAAATAAATAAAAAGGATATCAAATGTTCTAAATAAATAAATAAACACAAACAGCTACCAGACAAGCTTCCCAAATAAATAAATAGATAGATAGATATAGAGATAAATAAATAGACTATTAGATGTTCTAAATAAATAAATAAATAAACAAATAAATAAAGGCTATCAAATATTGCAAATATTCTAAATAAATAAATAAATAAATAGCCTATCAAATGTTCAAAATAAATAAATAGTATACAAACAAACAGCTATCAGACAAGTTTCCCGAATAAATAAATAAGACAAACAAACAAACAGCTACCAGACAGGTTTCCCAAATAAATAAGTAAATTGATAGATAAATAAATAAATAAGTAAGTAAATAGGCTATCAAATGTATTAAATAAATAAATAAATAAATAAATAAATATGACAAACAGCTACCAGACAGGTTTCCAAAATAATAAATAAATAAATAAATGAGACAAACAAATAACTATCAGACAGGTTTCCCAAATAAATAAAAAAATAAATAAATAAAACAGCTACCAGACAGGTTTCCCAAATAAGTAAATAGATAAATAAATAAATAGGCTATCAAATGTTCTAAATAAATTAAATAAATAAATAAATAAGACAAACAAACAGCTACCAGACAGGTTTCCCAAATAAATAAATAAATAAATAAATAGATAGATAAATAAATACTTAAAAAAAAAAAGAAGAAAAAGAAAGACAAACAGTCTATCAAACAGATCTCATAAAACAAACAAACAACTATCTCATGGAACAACACAAGAATGAAAGACAAAATTAATTTTCACTTTTTGAGGAACTACAGTATGCCTTTTTCAGGGCTAAAGCAATAATTTCATTTTCTGTGTGGCCATAACAAATATTCACATCTGCGTGAAAAGACCCAAACTCCACAGCCAAGAACATCACACTTGAGGCGAGAGGCAGACATTACCGTGCCACTGAAACGGCCTGGCTGAAGACTACAGAGACGTCAGTGTATTGGGAAAGTATCAGACTGTTGGAATTGGAGTATTTAATAAGAGGTTTTGAAAAGATATCAGTACAAATCTTCACAAACAATAATTTTCTTTAAACATACAACCTCAGGAAGATAAAAATGGCCTCTAGCGTAAAATGGAAGACATTTACATAATTGTACTCTGCGGTTGGGAGTTTAAAATGGTTTGAAACCAAGCAAAACATAAGATACATTTGCTTAAAACTTCTGCATATCCTTGGAGAGTTTAGGACTGGAACAAAAATCAAACCATTGCAACAATGGGATAATTGTCTCACTTCAACTCTGATATTATGAACGGTGCTGTTGGTCACTGGGTTGCCTTTTTTGAAATATTCCTAAGAGCTGGGTGTCCAGGGGTCATATGGGGACAAGAGATGGTTTTAAAGGAGACATTCGCCCATAAATGAAACAAAGAGACAAAAAGTGCATGAAAACATTCAGATGTGCTATGATTGCTAGTGAGAACTAATGTTGTTTGGCATCACTGATCAATCTGGAACAAAGGTTCTTTAATAGCATCTATGGTTCCATTAAGAACCTTTAACATTCTACAAAAGGTTCTTTATGGTGGAAAAAGGTTCTTTAAATGATTAAAATGCTCTTCACACTAAAAAAAACATAGTTCTTTTAAGAACTGTTCAATGCAAGGTTCTTTGGGGACCAAAAATGGCAATGATATGAAAACCTCCTTTTGGAAACCTATTTTTAAGAATGTACTACACAATACAAAATAGGGGTTGACCGATTATTGGCGCTGATATTAAGCATTTTTACGATTATCGGTATCAGTCATTTTCAAAAACTGATTTGCCGATACAATAATTTAAAAGCATTTAAAGAAAGTTTTTGTCAGAGCCCTTGTTATTCTTAATTTTGACATTAATTTTCCTTTTTACAGCAGACATATTGGTTCAAATATCGGTTTTCGGTTTACTTGATCTGTAATAATCGGTATCGGCTTTGGCTCTGAAGAACACATTTGTGAAATAAATCTGAAAGCTGAATACATAAGCTTTCAGTTGATGCATGGTTTGTTAGGATAGGACAATATTTGGCTGAGATACAACTATTCGAAAATCTGGAATCTGAGGGTGCAAAAAAGAAAAATCTAAATATTGAGAAAAGGTTGACCAAATTAATTCTTAGCAATGCATATTACCAATCAAAAATTAAGTTTTGATATATTTATGGTAGGAAATTTACAAAATATCTTCATAGAACATGATCTTTACTTAATATCCTAACGATTTTTGGCATAAAAGAAAAATCTGTAATTTTGACGCATACAATGTATTGTTGGCTATTGCTACAAACATAGGCCTACCCTTGTTACTTAAGACCGGTTTTGTGGTCCAGAGTTACATATTGGTCGACCCCTAATACAAAACATCTTCTACGTTTGGAAACACAACGCTAAGTAAATTAGATTTTTTATTTTAGGTAAACTATTCCTACACGTTTTCATGTTCATCTTGTTCTACACACAGAGCACATCTAAAACAATTACACAAAAACCTTCTAAATATTACATTAGTGAAAGATGAAACCTGGATACACAAAAAAGTTTAGACCCAAAGTCTGTCTCTTTGGCTTCTGTAAGACAAAGAACCGATACTATAGATCCATTAGAGATGGCACTTCTTTTCAAAAGACAAACATCTTAAAAGCTCCATCACTTATTCATGCTTTTGCAATTTCTATACTTGCACAACACATCTCAGTATGTCAGCATTTTGTCTCATACAAACAGTCTCTTCCAGGTTACTCCTCACATATTAATAACAGAAAAAACTGGGCAGGATTATTAAGAAAAAACATTTCTGCAGAAGAAAGTCATGCAGGCTTGAAACGACATGAGGGTGAATAAATGATGACAGAGGATTCAATTTTGGATGAACTCTCCCTTTACATCTCAAAGCAGTGCCAGAACTCATAGAGGAGAGATCGGTATCTGTTTTTGCAGGGGACCAGGTGGTAAGGTCAAACCTTATCCATCAGCAAAGCTTTAAAATACCACACTATGGACAATGAAAACTCAGCTAAAAGAACTACTGCATGACCTTCAGAGATAGTGAAAATATCCAGAGATTCAGAGAAGAACAAAATAGATGGATAGAGGTGATAAAAGAGGCACAAATCTGACACAATTTGGGAATGCAGTCATTCCGCAGAAATGAAGCACTGGGAAAAAAAATGACTCATGAGTGTACAGTATGTTCAACGTCTGAATGCATTAAACACAGTTTCTAACCTCCTCTAAGACACCTGCAAACACTTAAGAGAGTTCTCCACCTCGTTTTAAGCTCTCAGGATGGACAGATATGTCAAACTCCCCCCTCTCCTGACCTCTTACATCTACTCTACTTCACTCTGTCTTTTCTCTGCTCTCATCTGGCTGCTTAGAGGTTTGGGAGTGTCAAGAATGAAGCTGTCTGGCAGTGTTTCACAAAGCCTCTGGAAGGGATTCTGTGCTGTACTGTGTGAAATCGCTCAACAAGAAGAAGAGAATTTAAATAAGAGGCAATGTGATCAAATGAAGCAAATTATACGGATACATCTGAAAGCAATAAAGACATGCCAAACTATTTACACAACTACCTTTCTCGTTGTCTCCATAAAATGTGTCATCTGAAAGTCTCCTCAGCTGTGGGAACTCTGGAGAGAAACAAACACAAGGTCAAATAAATTAAATTGCAACGCTAGCACAATATATATACACAACAGTTCGTTCTGGTCCTCGAATCTGATTGGCTGAGAGGAGTGTGATATTCTAGTGATAACAGAACTCCAACCGTTTGAGCGTTTGTGTCACTCTGCTTGCGGTATTTCTCATTGCGAGTGTCATGGCGGATGCCCAGATCCACTATAATTTTATAAATAATACTGGTTCTGTCACGAAATGTAGTTTTAAGAGTTTTTAGCTGAGAATGTACTACTTGTTAATTAAGATAACGTCTATTTAAAAACATGCTTTGATGTTTTCAGCGCTTATGAATTCACTGAGAGCAGCCTTAAATCAGCCAGTTCTTCTAGAATATGTCGCTGACTCTGATGTCTCTGGATCTATAATTAGGGGTGTGTTTAGAATTTGACAGTGTGAAGAAAAAAGTTTTCCTGTTTCCCAAAAACCCAAACATGACCTTACATAGCTGCTTTGAAACAATCTATATATAAATAAAGGTGATCTGTAGGAATATGTGCATAAATTACCATCTATGTTTGCTACTGTCCACTATGTTACCTTTACTGGGTAACACAGTTGACAGGTAACTTAGTTGACATTTTTAGTGTTTTGGGGCTATACTCAACATGGAAGCCTAGAACTACTGAGCATATGGTATGTTTAGAAATACATTTTCAGAAACAAAACATAAGTTTTAGCTAAATTGTCTTGTTAAAATTAAACCAATATTAGGGGAAAGAGAGAACATAACTTCTAGTGTTTCATCCATGTGCTTCTAGAGGAAATATCATCATACTGTGCAAATTATGCCAGAATGGGACAAACCATTCCTTTTGGAGGGGGGTTTCTAGTGGGTAACTTAGTTGACAATGGTTTTCCGGATACAAATAAAACAAGTTATATCACAATAAACACTAATTTTCATGCTTAAATGCAGAGTAGAATGAGCAACTTTACAAAATTGGACAGCTGAACACCAGGGTTGTATGTGATATGAACAGAATTTTTGAACAAAATATATGGCTTTCTCAACATATATTAGTGTGATTGCGAAAAATATAATTGTGTGCTAGAATCAGAGTCAGAGTCTAGAGTCAGCATTTAACTGCACCAAAGAGGGTCTCCTCAGCAAATCTCTTCATTTGACAAAACGAACTTGTTTCTGTGTTTTGGGTAGAAAACTCAGCATCACGAGGTGAGAACATCACATGAGCACAGCTTGGCTAGAGCTACAGAATCACACACAAGACTACACACTTGAATGCTGTTATACACATACCCTCTGCTCAGTTCCCCTAAAGGCATGAGGAGATGTTAAAGAGAGGCATTCACCTTCAAACTTTGCCTGCTGCAAGCCAATGCCAGACACGTTTTAAAACCCTAAACTTACAGGACTGCACTGGAAGGCAATAAACAAAAGCCCTTTGCATGTGTTTATTTTAGGAAAATGCTTTGTGAAATGTTCTTTATCCTCAAGCAAGGAACACAATGATCTTGTGAATTAAAATAGCAAGCTTGTGCAACTGTAAAAATGGCAGAACAGCATTCACAAACAAAAACGTTTTAAATGGGCTCTTTTTTTTAATCAAAAACAGAGCGGAACTAGCATTAAATGATTTTAAAACAAATGTCTCTTTTAGACTGGTTCGTTTTGGAAATCAACAAGATACAGCAAGACCAAATGAGTCTGATTCATGGATTCAAGAATAAATTACTCTTTTGAGCTTGTCCTTGTAATTAATTATCTTAAAAACTCAGGAGTTAGTGTTCGAATCAGTCTGATGGATCCTTCACAGAATTTTATATACACTGCTGTCCAAAAAGGTTGGGATCAGTAAGATGTCTTTTCTTTTGTTTGTCTTTTATTTGATTAAAAACACAGAAAAAACAGTAATATTGTGAAATATTGTTGCAATTTAAAATAGTGGTTTTCTATTTTAATATACTTTAAAATAGAATTTATTCCTGTGATGCAAAGCTGAATTTTCAGCATCATTATTCTAGTCTTCAGTGTCACATGATTTCAGAAATCATAATATGCTGATTTATTATCAATGTTGGAAACAGTTGTGTTGCTTTATATATATATATATATATATATATATATATAATTATTTTTTTTTGGAACCTGAGATACTTTTTTTTCAAGATTCTTTAATGAATAAAATGTTAGAAAGAACAGCATTTATTTAAAACAATATACACTACTGTTCAAAAGTTTGGGGTCAATCATTTTTTTCTTTCTTTGTTTGAAAGAAATGAATACTTTTATTCAGCAAGGATCTGTTAAATTGATAAAAAATTGATAGTGAAGACTTATATTGTTAGAAAACATTTCTATTTTGAATAAATTCTGTTCTTTTAAACTTTTCATTCAAGTATCACATGTTCCAAAAAATATTAAGCAACACAATTACTTTCAACACTGATAATAAATCAGCATATTAGAATGATTTCTGAAGGATCATGTGACACTGAAGACTGGAGTAATGATGCTGAAAATTCAGCTTTGTATCACAGAAATAAAATATATTTTACAGTACATTAAAACAGAAAACTGTTATTTAAAATTTCATAACATTACTTTTTTTTCTGTATTTTTGATCTAATAAATGGAACTTTGATGACCGTATATATACACCAAATCGGCATTTTTATCATGTGATAATTCCAAATAAACAGACTTTTTTTAAGTCAAATATTTCCATCTGAACTGACATCTAATTGAACTGGAACTGAATCCGGAAATCCCAAGATTAATGACTGGAAACGTGTAAACAATAAGTACAAAGCTGAGGCTGTTCATGACCCGAATGGCTTGAACCAAATGAGATAGATGATGTTCTTTAATGTAAAGGAAGTGCTGACTACAGTGTTACAGTGTTAAGAGCGCTCAGCATTCCTTCAGCTTTATGTGTTTTCTTAAGAGTGACATCACAGTATCGTTCCCATGCTCTAAAAAGAGCTGAGATCAATCATATGAGGGTATGCAGGTTTAAAACAAGATAAATATCATAGAAAGCCTAAGAAACCATGCATGCGTTTAAAGAGTCGGCTATGATTTCTTTCATCAAACACGCACACATGAATCAATGTGTCAAAGCGAGACAAATGGTCCATAAATTAATTATACTATCTGCCCTGCCTCATTTCTGTGGAATACAGCCAAAGGGTTGTTCCATGGGATAAATGTCAGGTCGAATTTGATTTATAGGGATTTTTTCCACAGGTGGAGACCTCCTGACATAACCCCGCTGAGCCGCGAGCCTCCGTTCATGAGGCCAGGTGGAGCTGGGGTCGTCCTCGGAGCATTTAAAACCCCATCAAACTTCCTATCCCCTAAAGACAGATTAAGTCAATCAAAGCCTTCAATGGCTCTTAACTAATCCTTTTCTTTGAGCTTGTTTACAGCGCCGCTCAGGAAAGCCGCATGGGCCGCCGATTGAAGCATTGTGTTGCAAAGTGCCGCCCACCACCCATCTCCACTTTTCCATCAGCCCCGACCTCAGAAACAAGAGCAGCGTTGAATACAGAGAGTGCTAATTGAGAGTCAAGAGGTTACGACCTTTGGATAGGGGTCCACGTGACCCCACCCTACACCCCAGAGAGGGAACTACGGCCTGGATTGGGAGGGGCGTTGGGTATGGTTGGTAACTGGGGTCACGTGGACCGTCCTCTTGGTTTATCAAGAGATCTAGCAGCAGGGTTTGGTTGGATTTGCATTCGGCCAGAGGAGCTTTCATCCCCCTCTCTTGGTCCATGGGGTGATGGGATGGCCTCTCAATGCTTCTTTCATCTGGGTCTGCTGGAGAGGTTGGAACACAGAGCTGGGCTTAGACAGCAGGCAGGACTCCCATGTGGAGAAGCCGGGCCGTAACCTCACACACAGGGGTCAAGGAGCCGAGAGGAGATAGGGTCAGCGAGGCCACTGCTCAGGGCCGCAGATAGAGAGAGAGAGAGTGAAAGAGAACAGAGAAAGATCTTATCCGTCTTCATTCGGAGAAACCTCCCCCGTTCTCCCTCCAAGGCCTCTTTAAAAGCATTGGACACTGTATCAGAACATCACAAAGACAAGGCCAGTGTTTAAGACCACTGTAGGCCACCAGAATCTTTTAAATGTCACGTCGGCCCAGGGGTGAATTTCACAAAACCTTGTCGGGAGCACAACCGGGTCGTATTTCTCCCCCAAACAAACAAAAGCCTAAAAATGCAATGATTATTGGTCGAAACGTGGCAGGTAAAGTTTCTAATGGGTACAACTGGAAAAAAAATATTATTTTGTGTTGTGAGATTATTTATTTTTCTTCTTATATTATCATTATAGTAACATAAAAAATTTAATTTGCATTACTGTGATAAAAATAAAAATCAGAGAAAATAAATTCACAATAATCGCAGTAATGAGAAGCACTAAAAATATCAGAAATAAAACTAAAATAAATAAATAAATAAAATAAAAAAACAGATGCATAACAGTACTGTGAATGTTTGGGACAATGTACTTAAAAATTAAAATAATTTTTAATTATGAAAGCAATTAAAAACAACAAACTAACTTATTTTTTAATACTTTCATCTTTTTGGGGTGAATTGTGATCTAGACATTTTCATACAATTTACTGTTAAAAATAAATAAATCAAAATAATAATAATAAGAATAATAATAATAATAATAATAATAATTTGCATTACCGAGATAAAAAATAAAACAAATAAATTCACAGTAATCGCACTAAAATAAAAAAACCCCCAAACAGACATGCATAACAGAACTGTGAATGTGTGGGACAATGTACTTAAAAATTCAAATAATTTTTAATAATAAAAAAAATCATGTGAAAATTTGAAAATGTAAAAAACAAAACAACAAAACAATTTTTTTTTCAACTTATTTTTAATACTTTTTTCCCCTTTCAACTTTGGGGTGAAATGTGATCTCGACATTTTTCATGAGATTCACTGAAAAAAAAAATGTAATTTGGATTACTGTGAAAAAATAAAAAAAAGTGTACACGCTATGCGAAAGCTTTTTAAATAAAATTTTTTTATACTTTTGGAGCCTTGGTGTTGCCGACTTTATATTTGAATTGTGATAAAAATAAAAACATGAAATATAAATAAAAGAAAATAATTTCACAGTAATCGCAGAAATGAGAATCATTAAAACAACAAATAAAACTAAAATAAATAAAATAAAAACCAGATGCATAACAGTACTGAGAATGTGTGGGATAATGTACTTAATACACTAAATAATTTTTAATGATGAAAATAATTATGTAAAAATTTGAACATGTTAAAAACAAAACAACTACAAAACAAATCCAACTTATTTTTAATACTTTTTTTCCCTTTCAACTTTGGGGTGAGATGTGATCTAGACATTTTTCATGAGATTCACTGTTTAAAAAAAAAAAAAAAAAAAAGTCATTTGCATTACTGTGATAAAAAAAATATAAATATATAAAATATAAACAAACGAAAATAAATTCACAGTAACCGCAGTAATGAGAATCACTAAAAATAACAAATAAACCTAAAATGAATGAAATAAAAACCAGATGCATAACAGTACTGTGAATGTGTGGGACAATGCACTTGAAAAAAAATTATATATATATATATTTTAATTATGAAATTTTTAACTTTTAACTTTTTTCCCATTTTTCATGGGATTCACATGAACTGGTAAAAAACATTAAAATCTGACTCTATGATATTTAGGAGGTTTAATGTAATATTTCCACAACCTGTTGGAGAACAATAAGCATGCAAAAATATGTACATTTAAAAATTTTAAGCATAATATAATTCCATATTTTTTTCCCTTTTGATATTGGGTTAAAATGTGACCTAGATATGTTTTCGCAAAATTTAGTCAAACTTGTAATCTGACTGTATTCCATTCTGCTTAATGATATTTAAAAGGTTTAATCTAATATTTGCCACCATCTGCTGGATCGATTATATTAGCCCAGCATAACCAGAGGGGTTAAAGAACGGCAACATGAATCTTCTCAAATACCCTGTCACACACTTAGACCACAGCAGAATAACTAAACTTTGCTAGAGAGGGATTTCTGTGAGTCAGTTTTCTGGCAACACTGCATTATAATATATTAACCCAAGTTTTCCATCCAGCAAAGATGCATTTCACAGGAGCCACGTTGATCAGGGCTTTCAAAAGCATGCCAGAATAAAGCCATAGACAGTGAACTGATGTGGACACTCCTTTGGACTGATGGTTATTTTTAGATAAGTAGGTTATTTGTCCCAAGAGAATCCCAGGGACCTTCAGAGACCGAGCCTCAAAAATGGCTGAGAATAAAAAAAACTCATGTGGACCAGTTTCAAAGCAGGTCAAACAGAAAGGTAAAATAATTGAGAGATCTGAAGCTCTGCTCCAGAAAGAGCTCCGCCAGGTTGGCCTTTCTCTCGCCAAACTCTGATTTAATGAGCTTTCCTTTAACACAAAAGAAAACAACAGACATCCTTTTTTACTCAGGCCGTCAACGGTTACGTCTAGAATAATAAATGAAGTCTTGTTTTTATACTACTCTGACAGAGACTGAAGAAAATATGCAACAAACCGCCTTTATAAATTGAACTAAAATGACTGAATCATTTAGCTAAGTGGCTGTAATGGTATAATGCTATGTTTAAATAGTATAATGATAGTAATTTGAATGTATAATGAAGAATTATGCTGGTAGTGATAAGATTAATTTTTTTAGCACGAGTTATTCTTAAAATATACTAACTATAGTCCTATTTTCACAAACACACATGCAATATAATTCAGCATCTGGGTTAAAAGTGTCAGAAACTTTTTCCCCTTCATTAAGGTCCATGTGTGCTATTCAAATGCTTTTTTAGACACACTACCAGTCAAAAGTTTTTGAACAGTAAGATTCTCTTCTGCTCACCAAGCCTGATCCAGAGTACAGCAAAAACAGTAAAATATTTTTAGTATTTAAAATAACTGCTTTCTACTTGCATATATTTTAAAAATATAATTTGTTCCTGGGATTTTAAAACTGAATTTTTAGCATCATTACTCCAGTCACATGATCCTTCAGAAATCATTCTAATATTCTGATTTGCTGGTTAAAAAAACATTTTTTTTATTATTATTATTATTATGTTGTAAACAGCTGAGTAGAATTTTTTTTTAGGTTTCTTTGATGAATATAATGTTCAGAAGAACAGCGTTTATCTGAAATATATTTTTCTGTATCATTATAAATGTCTTTATCATCACTTTTGATCAAATTTAAAGCATCCTTGCCTAATAAAAGTATTTAAAAAATTATACTAACTCCGAACGTTTGAAGGGTAACTTTGGATCTTTCTATTAAAATGTACAACTGTTTTAAATATTGATAATAATATTAATAAAAATGTTTCTTGAACAGCAAATCAGCATATTAGATTGATTTCTGAAGGATCATGTGACACTGGAGTAACGATGCTAAAAATTTTGCTTCGATCACAGGAATAAATTACATCTCAAAAAATATATTAAAATAGGAAGCAGTTATTTTAAATAGTAAAAATATTTCACAGTATTACTGCTTTTTCTGTACTTTGGACGAAATAAATGCAGGCTTGGTTAAAAATCTACTTTTGACTGACTAATCAGTGCGACTTAATGACTTAGTGTAATTAATTTTAAAATATTTATAAATATCTTGGTATTATGTGCTGCATTGCCTTGCAATAATATACATTTTAATAAAAACAACCATTTAATTACTATTATTTTTTAAAAACTACTGTATAAAGTTAAATTTAGTTTTTCCATGGCCATATTCCCAACTCGTTCCTGACCCAAATTGAGCATGAAATGAGTTTGCTGTCTGCTCCAATATTTGTGATGATTATGAAATAATCACAAAGCAGTCTAAAATGTCTCACTCAAACTGTGAAGACCAAACTGAAGAAAAAAATATATATATAAAAAATAAACTTCATAAGAAAAAAAAAAGCTGATCTTCGCTATACTGTAAAAGTACACAGTAAAAAGTTTTCACTAGTTTCAACTAATTTGTTAGTTGAAAGTTGAAACTGGTGAAAACTTTTTACAGTGTAAGATTTTCCATACATTACGTTTTACAAGAAATTACTATTTCACATTTTAAAGTGTTACTTGTCATTTCTTTGTAATTATTTATGAAATTTACTAACTTTGTGTTTTCTTTGTTTAGTGTTTTTTTTCTTCAGTAAATCCTACAACAATTTTTTTAAATGGACAATTTTTATTTGTTTATTTTTTTTTACATTTTCTTTTTAAATTTTTTTTGTGGCATTTTTGCCTTTATTAAGACAGAACAGATCAGAAGTGACAGGAAGCGAAGTGGGAGAGAGAGATGGGGGCGGGATCGGGAAAGATCCTCGAGTCAGGATTTGAACACGGGACGCCTGGACCGCAACAACGCTGTATGACGGTGCACTGCCCACAAGGCTATCGGTGCAGACTAAATGGACAGAGTCACTTAGTTTTCATATTGCATTAAATTTATGCTTTTTTTTTTTAATTCATGGAAAATTGAATTTTTTCATGATATGATCTTTAAATATATCAAAAGAGTCAGAAACTCTCCTGTGGCTTGTAGTGACTCAAACATAACTCAGAGCAAAAAACTGAGAAATCCTATGAAGCTGCTTTAAAAACAATTTTTGATTGTCCACACCCTCCCTTGATGTGTGTCTGCCAGCTGTACGTCAGATCTGTGTTCTCATGCAGCATCAAACTCCCACAGACCATTTCAACTCTATAATGGGGGGCTGAAATCTAGCAGACTTGAGAGAGATCACATGACATTTTACCTGAACACTATTTACTATCTGCCCCAGCCAGCAAAGCGTTATATTGGCTTAGCACACCTTCAGATCTGGTCATTAACAGGCATGCCTTTGAAAAGTAAGCCGTCAGCTCCGATCAAGTCGTTTCAGTCTGGAACGCTCCTCTGTTGAAGGCCTACCGAGCATATCGCAGGTATGTGGGGGCCTCGGCAATCACCGAGGGGTGCCCGGGTGCGCCTGTGGGCGAGCAGCCCGGACTCTCAGCCATCTGTGAACAGGACAGCATCTGTCTATACAGCCAAAATTATCTGGAATGAGGAGGAGTGACGGAAAGGCATCTATGTGCGATTGAAACATATTGCTGGCTGGCAAGCACACACACACACGGATCTGCTGCAATGCATGATGGGACATCCTTGCAGGAGAGAAACCTTAAGGTTAAGAATGGAGCAGAGAAGATGTTTGGTGGCAGCACTTGGATGCGATCCTAGGATCTGTGTTGGAGCAGCAGGCGCTTGTGACAGCACTGATAGATTCAAGATGCCGGGCTGGTCGCAGGGAATCGGGTGCGAGCCAGGATTTTGATAGGACACTGGGGTCCATTCCAGTACACCCGCAGGGAGGAGAGGAGAGGAGAGATGGAAGAAGGAGAGGAAGAGAGAGAGAGGGTGAGGTTGACAGGTTGGCAGCGAGAGCAGGTCTGATAGGAAACAGATGAGCGGAGAGAGACTCATGACTGTCTGGCTCTAGCCGCAAACACTTACCTATGAAATGAAACACTGAGCCTTGTCAAAGTGGTGAAACAATTGAATAAACCAGCATAAAATAAAGCAATAAGCCACAAGAATTCATGCATTACAGCATGAAGCAATAAGCAGTGTAAAGCAAAGTGCCTTTTTTCCCTTTTATATATACAATACAAGTCAAAAGTTTTTGAACAGTGAGATATTTAATGTTTTTTAAACAAGTTTCTTCTTCTCACCGGGCCTGCATTTATTTGATGCAAAGTACAGCAAAAACAGTAAAATTCTGAAATATTTTTACTATTTAAAATACCTTTGTTCTATTTGAATATATTTTAAAATGTAATTTATTCCCGTGATTTCAAAGCTGAATTTGTAGCCTTTTCTACAGTCACATGATCCTTCAGAAATCATTCTAATATTCTATATCTGTATTTGCTGCTCAAAAACATTTATTATTTATTAAGGATTTTTTGATGAATAGAATGGATGCTGAAAATTTAGCTTTGATCACAGGAATAAAATGCATTTTAAAATATATTAAAAAAAATATTTCAAAATTGTACTGTTTTTGCTGTACTTTGGATCAAATAAATGCTTAAGACTTCTTTAAAAACATTAAAAAACTATAATATAAATACAAAAAAATAAACTTATTAAATAAAAACATACATACATTATGCAAATACAATATTTATGTAATACCACAAAATACTATAATGCTATTTTAAACATAATATGTATATTTTTATAAATCATGTATATACCATAATATGTATTATACAAATAAAACATAAAATCTGAATTAATTGAGATTCATTAATTGAATATTCATTTTTAACTGTGTGTGTATATATATATATATATATATATATACACATACAGTAGCATTCAAAAGTTTGGGGTTGGTAGGTTTTTTTCCCCCCAATATTTTTAAAATAAGTCTCTTCTGCTCACAAAGGCTGCATTTATTTAAATGTATTTATTAATATTGTGAAATATTATTATAATTTAAAATAACTGTTTTCTATTTGAATATATTTTAGAATGTAATTTTTTCTGTGAAGCAAAGAGCTGAATTTTCAGCATCATTTCTCAAGTCTTCATTGTCACGTGATCCTTCAGAAATCATTCTAATATGCTGATTTGGTTCTCAGAAATCATTTTATTTTACTATCTGTGTTGAAAACAATTGTGCTGCTTAATATTTTTGTGGAAAAAGTGTTTTTAAGGCATTTTTTAAATATATAAATCTTTTTTTTTATCATTCTACATTTTTTCTGTCATTTTTAATCAGTTTGATGCATCTTTGCTGTAGAAAAAAAAAAGAAACAAATAAAATAAATGTCTCAAACTGTTAAATAGCAATAAGAAATTACAATAAATAGCCTAGATCTAAACTGTGCATTAAACAGAATTCAGTTGATGTGTTTTTTGGTTTGCGTACATCATCTGTCAGAGCAAACTCCATTTAGACATCAAAGCCAGAATTGTTCACCACAAACAGCATTTCACCAGCTAATCACATCCAAAACACTAGTCATCTCTGCATCCTCCAACAGGAGGATTACTTAGCAGCCTGTAGTTTCCAGGAAAGTGTCCTGCGTCATACAGGAGGACACACATCTGTCCATCTGTAGCTTCCACTCATCCCAACATCAAACACAAACCCAGGCTGTAACCCCACGAAACCTCTGCGCACTGTAACGGGAGCGCTCCCATGAAAGCCTGCTCCTCCACCTGTGAAAGCAGAGACGGGGCCTTCTGCCGCGTGGCTTAGCGCCTCTGCCTGGCTCGGCTGATCAAAGCGGCCCTGCTCCAGGGATGAGCCCCCCTCTTCACTCCGTCTGGCAGATGAGGAGTCAGGGGTGAAGAGGTGATGACTATTGGAGCGCACAGCCGCACTCAAACCCGGTTCATTTTCAAAAGTCTATCCCTCTCATCTCCACTCATCCATCTGTGAGGGGAACCTTATCTCTACGCCTGATCTCACGCTTGACAGGATGAGACGGGCTGCGTGATACGCCTGCTGCAACATCTCCCAAAACAAAGAGTGAGAGTTTGCAGTCTGTCAAGGAAAATTTCCTTGTTTTTATTTTTATTGATTTTTTAACAAAATATATACAACATGGATAAAGGCTGCTGTGAGTACCTCAAAAGCAATTCCAAAAATAATTCATGTGTCCGAACAGGTTTCCTAAACACTGCCTCATCAGCTATTGGTCAGATAAACAAATAGTTCCCGCCTCCAAACTCATTCCATTGGTGGAGCCAGAAGTTGTAAAGCTTGTCAAGCCAGTTTACACTACCAGTCAAATGTTTTTAAGTGTTTTTTAATTTTTTTTAAAAGTTTCTTCTGCTCACCAAGCCTGCATTTATTTGATTCAAAGTACAGTAAAAAAAGTCAAAAAATAAAGTTTTTTTTAACCAGCAAATCAGAATATTAGTATGATTTAAGAAGGATCATGCGCCTGGAATAATGATGCTAAAAACACAGCCTTGAAATCACATTTTACAATATATTCAAATAGAAAACAGTTTTTTTTAAATAGCAAAAAAATGTCACAGTGTGCTGTTTTCGCTGTACTTTGGAGCAAATAAATGCAGGCTTGGTGAGCAGAAGAGACTTCTTTAAAAAAACATTAAAAATCTTACTGTTCAAAAACTTTTGACTAGTAGTGTAGTACAATAATAACAAAAAAAAAAAAACTACCGTTTTTGCCAGAAACTACTGTTACAGAAAGCACAAGAGTCAGCATTATGACACATTTACAGCTAGTGATAAACACCATTTCCCGGATCTGTTCATAGCATTTTCCGGGCCGCACTTGGCCAGTTGGCGTCAGTGGAAGAGGACTGTTGTAACTGGGGCATGACAAGGAACTTCAAACATGCAGGGTCCTGAACAGACACAATAAAATGATATGCGTGGCCTGAGTGAGTGGCATGGAATGCCTGCTGGTGCAGAGCCCTTCTGCAGCTGTTCAGAGACACAGACATGTCGGTACAGCTGGACGGACTGACATCAGATTCTCAAGCCTTCCTCAGATTACACGGAACAACTGGACGAGGGTTTTATTCTGAACTAGACGCAAACAGCACAAACAATTACCCTGACAGGCATTTCGAGCACTGATAAACATACCACAGAAAAAGAAACTCTGAGCGTTCAATGTAATAAAGTCAAATCTTGATTCGGTTTCCACATCTTGAAATCTTGAAGGTCAGAAGCTTTTTTCCAAGAGTTACTCAGTAGTGCGGTCGAGAGATATTGCCATATGAGTCACTGATTTGTCCAGAACTCGTCTCGGCCAATTTGGCAACACTGCTACAGAAAACGCACAGCATGCTCTTTTCTCTGAAGTTCAAAATCAAGCATCTACCAACCAACCAACCAAATTACTATCTATCTATGTATCTATGTATCTATCTATCTATCTATCTATCTATCTATCTAATATAAGATTGTTTAAATGTTCTTTTTCTAACTTTAATACAAGACTGTAAAGTCAAAATTCAAAGATTGTTTTCACAAATCTTTTTTTTAAACTTCAAGACTTTTAAAACTTTTAAGTTAACTTTCAAAGACTTTTTCAAGCCAAAATTCTGTTTGTTTTGACAAACGTTTTTTTTTTTTCAAATAAAAGAATAGAAATACGTTTTGAATTTCTTTGAATTTCAAATATATCTATCCACCCATCCATCCATCCATCCATCCATCCATCCAAGATTTTAAAAATATTTTCACAAAACTTGCTTTTCAAACCTCAAGACTTTTAAAACTTTTTTTCTCAAACTTTCAAACAAGACTTTGTCAAGCCAAAATTCAAAGTTTATTTTTACAACACTTTCTTTTTTTAAACTTTAAGACTTTAAAAACTTTTTTAAACTTTCACAAGACTTTGTTAAGCCAAAATTCAAAGTTGCTGTTCACAAATCTTGCTTTTAAACTTCAAGACTTTTAAAACTTTTTTCTCCAAACTTTCAAAAAAGACTTTGTCAAGCCAAAGTTTGATGTTTCTTTTGACAAAACTTACTTTATCAAACTTCAATACTTTTAAAACTTTTAACTTTCAAAAGACTTTTTCAAGCCAAAATTCTAAGTTTGTTTTGACAAACTTTTTTTTTCAAATAGAATAGAAATAAGTTTTGAATTTCTTTGAATTTCAAATATATCTATCCATCCATCCATCCATCCATCCATCCATCCATCCAAGACTTTTAAAACATTTTGACAAAACCTGCCTTTTAAACTTCAAGACTTTTAACAAAAAAAAACAAAAAAACTTTCAAACAAGACTTTGTCAGGTCAAAATTCAAAGTTTGTTTTCACAAAACCTGCTTTATCAAACTTCAAGACTTTTAAAACTTTTTTTAAACTTTTAAACAAGACTTTGTCAAACCAACGTTCAGTGTTTCTTTTGACAAAACTTGCTTTATCAAACTTCACTACGTTTAAAACTTTAACTTTCAAAAAGACATTTTCAAGCCAAAATTCAAAGTTTCTTTTGACAAAACTTGCTTTATCAAACTTCAAGACTTTAAAAACTTTTTTAAACTTTCAAATGAGACTTTGACAAGCCAAAATTCAAAGTTTTTAACAAAACTTACTTTCAAATTTCAAGACTTTTAAAACTTTTTTCAGACTTTTACAGAACATAGACTTTTATAGACTTTGTCAAGCCAAAGTTCAAAGTTTCTTTTGACAAATCTTGCCTTATTAAATTTTAAGACTTAAGAATTTTAAACATTTTGTAACTTTCACAAGACTTTAAGCCAAAATTCAAAGTTTGTTTTCACAAATCTTGCTTTCAAGTTTCAAGACTTTGAAAACTTTTTTTCTAAACTTTCAAGCAAAATTGTCACGCCAAAGTTCAATGTTTTTTTGTTTTTTTTTTTTGAGAAAACTTGCTTTCAAACATCAAGACTTTTTAATCTATTTTTACACTTTCAAACAAAGCCAAAGCGGAAAGTTTGTTTTTGATAAAACTTGCTTTTTCAGTTAAAATTGATACAGCTATGCTAATTCGAATTTCAGTATTTTTTTTATTAATGTGCAGAGACAACAGTGATTCGCCTAAATCACCTGCATCAATTTGATTTTCTTAAGTATGTAAATACGGTAGCTGTTACGCTTTAAATGTATTCCAAATATATTTAAAAAACCTTATTAATTCAAATGTCAAGTAAAGTGTTTTTATACGCTCTCTTTGCGAACACATGGACACTCTGTGACTAGTGTAATTTTATAGTGAACCATTACAACCCAAAACACCATTGCAAAATCCCTGTAACTGAGCGGTACTAAAGCCATAAAAGTGCTCAGAAATGATCTGAGAGCTTTGTCCGCTGAACCCTGTGATGGTTGTGTTACGGCCACTGTGACTCTGCAGGGTGGCGAGCTGTAACTGTGGCGTGAAATGGCTCTGCAGCATCTGCAGGTCAGGGGATGGGAAAACTTGATGGAGCATGACGATAAACAAGAACTTGGCCAGGCGAGTCTCTGTCAATCAACTGCAGATAAGAACTCAGTGTGGAACTACAGACAAACAGACCGACTACAGTCATCACTTACCCATCTTACACAGACACTTGACACTGTCATACCACACCCTGCTGTCAAAACAAACCGTTTAGAACAGAACAAGACAATACAGACAGACTAAATGCAAATTCAACTTTGTTATTCACACGCCATTTACAGATAATATCACCCTTTTTTACCATAGTAACTGAAGTGTCTGCCAGAATACTTCAGATACTACTTCCATTTTTTTTCATACTATGAAAATATAAAATGAAATATGGATGAACGTGATGGCTAACTATAGACTATTACAAGTTCTGAAGAACACATTGGTGCCATGATGCACAGATTTTTTTTCTTCATATTTTAAAAGAAAGGGTGATGTAAAAAATTGGTTAATTGAAAGTAACCATATATTAAATTTAACATGACAAAACTTAAAAAAAAAATATATATATATATATATATATATATATATTTAAGTATTCATTACAATTACAGTTTCTGTAATATTCTTTACTATATATTTAACAAGACAAAGCATGTACTTTTATATTAAAACTTAAAAAACATTTATCTGTCTATGTATCCATCCATCCATCCAGTTTAAGTTTTTTTTAAACTTTCAAACAAGACTTTGTCAAGTCAAATTTTGTTTTGACAAAAGTTGCTTTCCAACTTCATTCTTTTAAAACTTAAAATAAAAAACTTTCACACAAGACTTTTTAAGCCAAAATTCAATGTTTAAAACTTACGAACTTACCTTAAAACTGGTGAATTTTTTTTTTTAATAAATTAAAATATTTACTCAGCAATGATGCACTGAATTTATCTGAAGTAACAGGAAAGTTCCAAAAAATACAATATTTTAAATAGTTTTCTTTTGAACTTCTTACTAATCAAAGAATCCTGAAAAAAATGCATCAATGTTTTCACAAATGCATTAAGCAGCACAACTGTTTTCAAGACTGATAACAGTAAGAAATGTTTCCTGAGCAGCAAATCAGCATATTGAAATAATTTCTGAAGGATCATGTGACACTGAAGACTAGTAATGATGCTGAAAATTCAGTTTTGGATCACAAAAATAAATTATATTTTAAAATATATTCAAACAGAAAACAGTTATTTTAAATTGAAATAAAATTTCACAATATTACTGTTTTTACTGTACTTTTAATCAAATAAATGCAACCTTGGTGAGCATAAGAGACTTTGAAACATTAAGCATCTTACTGACCTGAAACTTTTGAACAACCGTTTTGAATTTTATACTAGTAAACAAATTCTGCAATGACGTACAGATTTGCATTGTCATCTCTCAGTCCTGCTTTTTCTCTTGCCACTTTGTCTCATCCTGCATGACTTCTCTATTAAACTACAAAGTGTACAAAGTTTGGCTTGGTTGAAGAGTGCCTTCTTAAATCCAGCTGCTCTTAAATGACAGCACACATTTCTAAACAGAAGAGTTGACTTTCACTATTCAGATATGTTACATAAAACTGGGTGGAAAAGAGCGCATCGAAATCCCGTAAACAAAATCCAGTTTTGTTGGTATTTTTGTGGGAAATGTGAAGTTGACTAGTCATGTAACTACAAATACCAAGCAAATAAAAACACTCAGTAAGTCCAGTTAAGTCTGCGGCCCTCCGTTGTTTTGTTTAGAGCAAGATGGTTTCTCCCGCCATTTTCTGTGTTGTTGTAAGTAAAAGGCCTCTTCTCACAGACACAGGAGCATTACGGTTCACAGAGATGACATATCTGGACCAGA
This sequence comes from Labeo catla, assembly GCA_012976165.1. Lineage (NCBI taxonomy): Eukaryota > Metazoa > Chordata > Actinopteri > Cypriniformes > Cyprinidae > Labeo > Labeo catla. Next base: position 224,667 of record VONZ01000057.1, on the reverse strand, counting down.
CAAGTCTTATTTGCAGCAGAAGGCCACGTTCAAAAGCTTCCCTGTCTTGTTCTATTCATTTATCTCTGTGTGGTGGGGTTCTGGGTGACTGCAAAACTGAGCCTGGCTGTCTTCACCTCAGCTCTTCAGGCTTGTTTATGTAGCATGTTATTTCAGAGCTCTCGAACCATGAGTTTATGTCCGAACAGCCCGTAGTACCGCAGGGGGATGGGTTGGTGCATGAGGACAAAGAGAGAATCCAACTTTCTCGCCGGTTTGTTATTCTTTCACTGGGTTTGATTGTTATTCCTTTACTTCCTGCTTTAATAGCATAACATGGCAAAAGCCTAGCGTCAATTTCAGGCCTGTTTGTGGCTGGGGTTTTTAAAGTGCCAAAGCTGTCAACAGCATACAACGCTTGTGTATCATTTAAACATTTCAGTCAATTAAATTCTCGTTTTGTGTGCCGCCCTTTTTACATAAAGTTTTGAGGCCAAACAACACGACTTATTATAGACCTAGAATGACGCAAAACTGTACACGCATACACAAATACATTATAAGTTCTCGGCTATCAGCCAAGGGCTGAATTGTTTAAACAAACATACTCAAGTTGTCGTTCTTTCGCCACAAACCTAAGAGCAGACATCGGGTAAATAATCTTCTCTCATCTCTGTTTAAAGCAGCCTCCCCGTGAGGAGCCCTGTGATGAGAAGTGAAAAGCGGAGACAGCGTCTCAGTGTGTGTACTGTTTGTTTGTGTTAGACTGCTGTTTGAAGAGGAAACATGAGATCACGCCACACCGAGAACTCAAACTGAAACGAAAACATTAATAATTTATAGAGTAACACCAGCATCAGAAGACAAAACATCAGATATCAGGCTGCTTTTAAGTGAAGAAAAAGATGTACTGTACCAGTCAAAAGTTTTTGAACAGTAAGATTTTTAATGTTTTTTAAAGTCTCTTCTGCTCACCGAGCCTGCATTTATTGGATCCAAAGTACAGCAAAAACAGTACAATTTTGAAATATTTTTACTATTTAAAATAACTGTTTTCTATTTGAATAGATTTTAAAGTGTAATTTATTCCTGTGATTTTAAAGCTGAATTTTTAGCATCATTACTCCAGTCACACGATCGTTTAGAAATCATTCTAATGTTCTGATTTGCTGCTCAAAAACATTTATTATTATTATGTTGAAAACAGCTGAGTAGAATTTTTTCAGGTTTCTTTGATGAATAGAAAGTTCAGAAGAACAGCATTTATCTGAAATAGAAATCTTTTGTAACATTATAAATGTCTTTATCATCACTTTTGACCAATTTAAAGCATCCTTGCTTGTTCCTTGAAGACTGGGATAAAGATGCTAAAAATTTAGCTTCGATCACAGGAATAAATTACATTTTAAAATATATTAAAATAGAAAGCAGTTATTTAAAATAGTAAAATATTTCTAAATTTTATTGTTTTGCTGTACTTTGGATCAAATAAAGACTTCTGTTGAAAAACATTAAAAAAATCTTACTGTTCAAAAACCTGGTAGTGTACTTTTTCTATGATGTACATAAAGACATTTCTAACCATACCAATAATGTAATATACATTAAAGTGGTCAAATATTTTACTTTTATAAATCAAGGTTTCCTACACTGTCTCTGTCTGACGCTTCAAAATGAATACTGACATAGCCAGAATTAAAACAATTCCAAATATACAAAGAAAACAGCTTCTATTCTAATATATTCTAAAATATACATTTAAAATGTTAAATATTATATTTATACTGTATTTCTGCGATGACAAAACTGAATTGTCTTCAGTGTCACATGATCCCTCAGAAATCATACTAATATGTTCATTTGGATTAGAAATTTCAAAATAAGAGCATTTATTTAAAATAGAATTTTTTTTGTAACGACCTAAATGTTTTTCCTGTCACTTTTGATTAATTTAATGCATCCTTGAGTTATAAAAATATTAATTAAATTTTAAACTTTTTAAAGTTATTTTTATGGGCTTTTTACACCTTTATTGTGAAAGGACAGTGGAGAGCTGACAGGGGAGCAGGATCGGCAAAGGACCTTGAGGCGGGATTTGAACTCGGGTCACCGTGAGCGCAGCTGCACTATATGTCGTTGCACTAACCACAAAGCTAAGGGTGCCGACATAAAAATATTAATTTAATTTTAAAAAATGTAAAGCATATCAATAGGAATACACAGTTTTCTGAGCTCGTCTATTGTGTTTTGGGGTCAAATATTTTCTACATATACTATATGTTTACGAAAAAACAAAAAACTGCTACTGGGGTGTAAAAATAAATAAATCTGTGCTCTTTGGGTGCGGGATTCTTTTGTGAAATCAAAAACTCATAAGTTTAAGGCACTCGAATAATGTGAAATATAAAAAGCCTTTATTCACACGGCTTTAACATTTTAAAAACAACAAATGTGCACACTGACGCGTTGCAGCTAACTCGCCTTCATCAGGGTGTCAATTTACAAACAAACTCAGTTCATTTAAGCATTTCACATTATTTCACATCAACAAGTAACCTTTGTTCTAGCAAAATTTCTACTTTGAAGTAAAAACTAAAGCATGCTTTAAGTGCAACCGTGCCTATATAAGCGTATCAAATATCCACATTCTCACACCAATGAGAATAAGCCTATTAAAATGAGAAAAGAAACACCAGCCCAATCCGACATGGTGACTTCATCGAAGCGTGATTATTCCTGCATGCTCTGCATAACAACAAGCTCAGATCTGCATCAAAATTCTGCACCACATTCATGCAAGTCACAAGTCACTTATTTGCATAGTAGTTAAAAACACAGTACGCTGTTCTCATTTGGCACATGTATTCTTTGACTAAACACACGTGGCTGTAGGTAAGTTATCGTTATAGTGAAGAACTGGACATGACGGATGAAGAAAGAGGGCTCACACAGAGCTGGGGTTAACACGGCTCTCCTGGAAAGCCCAGCTCCTTGAATGATGTTTTGATCCCAGTAAAAACAGAACGGCCGAGCAGCTTGGAAACAGTTTATCTGCGTGGCTCTCGAGAGGCGGGCTGCGTATGTGTGTGTGTGTGTGTGTGATGTGTGCCCTCACCCCCTTCCTGTGCTGCACAGAGGGGCCAATATTTCACACACAAGAGCCCAGTGTTCAACGGATGTTCACTTTCACCTCAGGATAGAGACCCTTTTATGGGTTGTGCAACTTTCAGTTTCTACGTACCATCTTTTTGAAAAAACATTATAGAAATGGACATAATCAATGCATTTTCAAGTTTCTTCTTGTGCTAAATAAAAACAACCAAAAATAAAATTAATATTTTTAAAAGCTACAAGTGACACATTATAAGACAAAGTCTATGAAAGATAAAGTACAAAATTATAATGGATGGATTTTTAATTTCAGACGTACTAATTAAATTTAACAGTGTTATTTGTTTTAAAAAATTAACTTTAAGTATGTAATATGATTGCAAAGGTAATATTATGAAAATCTAAAAAAAAAAAAATCGAAAAAAATAAACAACGATAAATAAAAAAAAAAATATATATATATCTGATATATATATACAATATTGACTAATTTATACTGCCATTCAAAAATTTGGGATCAGAAAGATTTTTAATGTTTTTTTTAAATAAGTTTCTTATGCTCATCAAAGTTCCATTTATTTGATCAAAGACACAGACAATAATATTATAAAATATTATTGCAGTTTAAAATAACATTTTTCTATTTTAATACACTTTAAAATATAATTTATTTCTGTGATGCAAAGCTGATTTTTCAGCATCATTACTCCAGTCTTCAGTGTCACATGATCCTTCAGAAATCATTCTAATATAATTTATTATCAATGCTGTAAACCATTAAGCTTCTTAATATTATTTTGGAAGCTGTGATACTTTTTTCAGGATTCTTTGATGAATAAATAGTTAGAAAGAACAGCATTTATTCAAAATACAAATCTTTTCTAATAATATAAGTCTTTACTATCAGTTTCTATAAAATTTAACACATACTTGCTGAATAAAAAGAAAAGAAAAAAATTACTGACCCCAAACTTTGCTCTTTTTAATGTTTTATTCATCAAAAAATCCTGAAAAAAGTTCACAGGTTCCAAAAAAGAATATTAAGCAGCACTGTTTACAACACTGATAATAAATCAACATATTAGAATGATTTCTAAAGGATCATGTGACACTGAAGATTGGAGTAATGATGCTGAAAATTCAGCTTTACATCACAGAAATAAATTCTATTCTAAAGGATATTAAAATAGAAAACAACTATTTTAAATTGCAATAATATTTTACAATATTACAGTTTTTTTCTGTATTTTAATCTAATAAACACAGCCTTGATGAGCAGAAAAGACTTATTTTAAAAAAGTAGGCATATCTAGAAAAATCATTGAAACTTCAGGTGGTTTTAACCAAATAACCACCAACACATTGTAGCCACAGGTTAGAACTCATAATTTTTAAATTAGAGAATACAAATATCTAACCTATACATTATATAGTATTGCAAAATTGTTGTATGATTAAAGCATACAACAAAGAGCAAAGTCAAATCCTTATATAAACCCCAATTACGAAGACTCCATCTGCCATATCCTCAAGGAGTTTCAGCGACCACCATTATATAAGCATCTTTAAATCTTTTCCCCCTGTCAATGTCACGGCTACAAGCTGAACTGGGACGCTTGAACAGAGCAGCCATTCTCTAATAGGCAAATAAAAAGATAGTCATCGGAGAGAGCAGCTGTATAACCAGGGGACGCTGCCCAGGTCATGTCTGAACCGATCTGGCTGTACAGTACCACACTACGCCTTTTATTAGACAACACAATTGGCCCATCTGTAGATCAGGCAGAGGTGCAGATCGCCGTCACAGAAGCTCTATTTGTCCAAGGCCCTTCGTCTGAGCTAAAGCTGTGACTAAAAGGTTTTAATGTCATGTACTTACAGTATAGAATTGCAGTGTGAAATTCTGTGAGGGCTTTCAGTGCAGTCACCTCTTTTATAAACTCACAAGCGGTTGCTTGTGTGAGCACTGATGAGAAAGTGATAGAAAAGACCTAACAGAAAGGCTTTTGTCAAGGTATACGGGCTGTTTATTGTAATTAGCTTCACGGCAGAACAAAACATCAGTGTAATTGAGCAAAACAGCAAGTGATTTCTACAACAGCACCACAAAAATGAAAGCTGTTGCAAACCTGAGACACAAAAGAACATATTTTCCTTATAATGGACGTTAATGGGGCCCAAAACAACATTTAGACAGTTTCTTCTGTGCTTGGAGTGACTTGAGGGTGAGTGAATGAATTTCTATTTTAAAGTGAGCTGTCCCTTTAAATGGACACCCAACAAGGGCTTTCCAACAGATGCATGCATGCACATGTGGACGTACGTAATGTCCAGGCAATTTGCAAACTAACTGCAGGCACTCAAACACAGGTGCACCTCCGGTCTTTCTGCTGTTTCACTGGTGCGTCAAATTACACACTGAGAGAGAAAATGTAATGACACAGAACAAGCTGACGTTCAAACACTAATCACGTCCATTCACCCGTCAGCACACACTAGCTCTCATCACACACTAATCACACACGACAGGAGGCGTCACACACTGAATGAGTGCGTTTGGATAAACTATATGTCAAATACATATAAGCAGGACACAGCAGAAAATTTGAACTAATTGATGAGAGGGGAACAGACATGAGAAATGAAAAAAGGAAGGAGTGAAATGGCAGAGGGAAGGAGGAGGGATGCAGAACACAGAAGTCAAAGAAAAGGAAAAGGCCAATTTTCAAGGTTTACTTATATGTCACTCAGCATTTGGATTTATTGTACACATGCAAAAGTGATTATAAAAGGAATTTTTGTTCATTATAATTAGAACTTGAAGGAAATTTGGCCAAAACTTAAAGGTTGTTTTTAAACTTGAAAAGTTTTACTGAAAAGCCAGGAAGTTTGTAAGTTGCGTCGACCTAAAGTACTTAGCATTGAAATTTGTGATTTGAGACAGAGAACTATACATAGAACGATAGATAGAACGATAGACAGAACGATAGAAAGAACGATAGAACGACTGATAGATAGACCAATAGAACGATAGACAGAACGATAGAACGATAGATAGAACAACAGAACGATAGATAGAATGATAGATAGATAGGTCGATAGAACGATAGATAGAACGATAGATTGACAGAGCGATAGAAATAGATAGATAGATAGATAGAACAACAGAGCGATAGATAGAAAGATAGAACGATAGATAGAATGATAGAACAATAGATAGAACGATAGATAGATTGCCAGGACAATAGAACAATAGATAGATAGATAGATTATACAGACAGATGGACAGATGGATAGATAGAATGACAGATAGAAAGATAGATAGATGTAGAACGACAGAACTATAGATAGAACTATAGATAGAACAACAGATAGATGCAGAGCAATACACAGAACGATAGAATGATAGAATGACAGAATGACAGAACGATAGAACAATAAATAAAACGATAGAACAATAGAACGATAGAACGATAGAATGACAGAATGATAGATAGATAGAATGACAGAACGATAGATAGATAGAATGACAGAACGATAGATAGAACGATAGATAGATAGATAGATAGATAGATAGATAGACAGAATGATAGATAAAACGATGGAATGATAGACAGAACAATACATAGAACAATAGACAGACAGATAGAATGCAACGACAGAGAGATAGAACGATAGATAGAACGAAAGATAGATAGATAAATAGAATGACAGAATGATAAAATGATAGATGAATGACAGAACGATAGAACGATAGATAGGTAGATAGATAGATAGACAGAACGACAGATAAAACGATGGAATGATAGATAGAACAATACATAGAACAATAGACAGACAGACAGATAGATAGATAGACAGATAGAACGATAGATTGATAGAACGATAGATAGACAGACAGACATACAGACGGAAAGACAGATAAATGTAGAACGACAGAACAACAGATAGATACTGTAGATAGAACAACAGATAGATACAGAGCAATAGACAGAATGATAGAATGATAGAATGACAGAACGATAAATATATGTAGAATGACAGAATGATAGAACGATAGATAAAACGATAGATAGACAGACAGACAGATAGACAGATAGAACGATAGATTGATAGAATGTAATACAATTTCACCCCAGGGAAAAAAGAGTAACAATTTACGAAAGAGGGCAAATTGGCAGCTGTTGAGACAGAGGTGTTTTCTGTCAGCAAATTGGGGTAAACAGTTTAGGACGTGCACTGGAGTTCACAATGTTCTCTTATGTAAGACATAATAAAAAGCAATGGGGAGAGAGAGAACACTTTCTCAGTACAGATTTCATTATGTACATCTGCAGCTCTGTACTGCATCTACACACATACAGTACTGTACAGCTCTATAATGTTTAACAGACACTCGTCTTTCTGTTACTATCTTGTTCACGTATAATGTTAGTCAAATTTTATTGCATTTAGAACTACATGTTTGTGCATTTATGTTTGTGGCATCACAACTACGACAGTTTATTTTGCATAAATGTATGCATGTATGCAAACACTCAGCTTGTCCCTATGAGATGCAGGCATTCATCCAAACTTGGGTCCAGCCCAACCTTCAAACTAAATGATGCATATGCCAGCTCAGCGGCTGCTGTCACAATGATATTTGTCTTCTGTTGTGCCCCTTCACACCTGAATAATGTTAACAAAGCTGACTCCAGCATCTCTAGACCCCTGACGCCCAGACACGAGGACACACAATCAGACAGAAGTGGACAATCACGCCTGACCAAAACAAAAGAACAATGCAGACAGCGTTGCCCTATAGGTATACTGCCATCTAGAGGTTGCAAAGCAAACTTCATGATTTTACTGTAGTGAATGAATGACACATCAAATCGAAGGAAAAATGTAATAATAAATATAATATAATAATTCTCAAATTAAAACATCGGACTCATTTCTTCAATAACTTCAGAGCCACAAAACGTGATTTGCAACTTACTGGTCATGTCAGGTGACAATGGAGGAGGAATATTCTCATTTTAGAGAGCATCTGATTGGATAAAAATCTGTGAAGTGCAACTTTTATTTACTGTATATTCTACAACTTTTAGAAGCAAACAAGCATTTTTCAGACCAATTTTGATTCTAAACACTGGGGACTGTGTGTGTACATGTATTTGTACCTGGTTCCTCTTTGTCTTCATACCTCCTCACCAGAATTGGTGCAGGTCTGTGGGCTGCCTGGGAGCTCTAAACAAAAAAATGAGAGAAGATGAGACAAGAACAATAGTGGAGAAGAGGGGCATCGGGTGGACACTGTATGCAGAGGGATTATACAGGAACAGAGGGGAAAAACATTGTTTTAATCTCCCTCATTCAGGGGGGTAAATCCCCACATATGGGCGACCTACAGACCGAGAATCCTGGGTTAATGAGGGTTTTAGGAGTTTCCACACACTACCAAAGTGACCGCTTTGTTTTTGTGATTAAGAGAAAAGTAGGGACAGAGGTCACGCCTGAGCAGATATCACTAAATACTGCAGAGATAACCAACACCCAATTACAGCTTTATAAATACTTCAATAAGTTATTTAAATTCAGTCATTATTTACTCATATTTACTCACCCTCAAGTTGTTCCAAACAATGTTTCTTTCTTTTGTTGAACACAAACGAAGATATTTTGAAAAATGTTAGTAACCAAACAGTTGCTAGCACCATTGACTAATGAATAAAAGATGACAGTAGTTTCATTTTAGGTGAACTGTCCCTTTAAGCAATCTCAGAGGAGCACTATTGGGTCTCAGTCTGTTCTAAACAGTCTAAAAGTTCTAAAAGTCCCTTTTCTGTTAGATTAATATAAACATTCTGAAATGTTCCTCAGCTTATCAGATTTGAGGGGCGGAACCAGAGAACCTATTGAGGCAGTCATCTAGTAAATATATGAATGGAATAAAATCTAAAAAAATTCAAACCAATTAAAAACCTTAATTTTTTTTATTAATGGGTACTTGTTAGTTTCAGAGTTTATACTTAAATTTAAATGTTACTGAAACATATTTTTGACAAATAGTTATTTAGAATTCTGTCACTGTCAATTCATCAATATACCATGTATATAAAAATGTATTTCTCATAAACCTGGGGTCAGCAATTTTTTTCTTTTTGAAATAAATTAATACTTTTACACAGAAAGGATAACTTAAATTGACCAAAAGTGACAGTAAAGTGTTTTATATTCTTACAAAAGTTTTTTTTCTCAAATTTTATTTTAACCCCAAACTTTTGAAAGGTAGTGTAAAATATATGAAGTTTCACTACATTTTTATTCATTACACAATCAACAACACTTTATAATAAATGTTGCTGTTCTTTTAAACTACCTTTTAAAAGTTTGGGGATAAAATAAAATAAAATAAAAGTCTTCATATATGAAACTTCATATATTTTACGCTACCTTGCAAAAGTCTGAATTAAAAAAAAAAAAATTAAAGACTGCTTTTATTTGTCTAAAAAAAGCAAAAGCAGTAATATTGTGAAATATTATTGCAATGCAAAATACGTATTTTCTATTTGAATATATTTTAAAATGTAATTTATTTTGAAACTGGGCTAAATAAATGACCAAATAAATGCAGCCTTGCCTCTGAGCATGAGAGACTTTTTTATTTTATTTTATTTTATAAACCCCAAACTTTCACCTGTTCTTTTGAATTTTCTATTCATCAAAGAATGCTGCAAAAAATTAAAAATAGTAGCACATTGTCATTTTAAAATATATCCCATTAGAAAACAGTTATTTTGCATTATTAACAGTTATTTTCACAATATTACTGCTTTTTACTGCATTTTTTTTATCAAATAAGTGCAGCCTTGGTGAGCATAAGAGTTTATTTTATTTTGTTTTATTTAACCCCAAACTTTTGAAAGGTAGTGTAATATATATGACATTTCACCACATTTTTAATCATTACACAATTAACAAAACTTACAACAAATATCTGCGTTGCCAATAGTAAACTTTCAATGAAAAGCAATAACCTTCTCAGCTCATAAAATCACTTTACTGCCAGTGTCACTGAGGCCACACGGACAAGGAAAACTGATAATATCATAGCCAGGTCAGGTAAAAGAACGTGCCTGATTTTGTGTGTCCTGTAGCTGAGGGGAGGAGACAGTCAACACATGGTGATAAACCTCAGCTTCCTTCTTTTCCTCCCTTGTCCTGAGGTTCAGTGACAGCCCAGAGTCTTCAACCACTGCACCTGGTTGTCATGGATACAACAATATTTCAGACTGCATGCAAAGTACAGGATGATTTGCCAATACTCAATGTGCTCAACGCCCAAGAACAACAAACTCAATAAAAATACCACACCGCCCATAACTCTATCAATAAACTATGCATATATAAAGCAAGTGTGTCTTGTCAAGTATACTTGCAGTTTGATAGCCTGTAACATGTTTACACATTCAGCAATGGTCTCGGCAGGTTGAACGTGACATTTCGAGCAGCTTTGATTTGTCTCTGTTATGGGGACTCTATTGCAGTTGAGAGGGAAGCAAAACAGCATTAAATTCTCGCTCCGTCAAGGATGAACTCTTGTCCGTGCTGCTGGGGTGTGTGTTTTTTCTTTGGCAGCACTAGTCTCTGAGCAACACTGAGGCTCTTTTTACTGTGAGGAGAGCAATCTTGGCTTAGAGTAAATATTGGTTTAGGCCAACACAGGAAGAGGTTTGGATTCTACACCGGCCGTTCTGTTTCTCGGGACTCATAACTTACACGTACTGTCCACACACTTTTGGACAGCAGACACTTTAGGTACACTAAACCTTTAACAGCAAACACTTAAAACGCAGGCCGACGTTTTCCAAAACATCTCTGTTTAATAACTTGTATTGACTTACATACGTTTCTTTAAACTGTGGCATTTCACTTTTGAAACGAGATACGAAGCTAATATTGACTCCAAATAAGCCCAACACAAGTTTATTCAATAACTAAAATGTTGCATTTCATGTCTGAACATGATATGAAACTAATATTTACTCGTAAAAAAGCCCAACACAGATTTTATTCTTCTCTAAAATTCATTTTTTCCCCTCAAACAGAACTTGCCCAATTCACAGGTAAACTCAATTTTAATATGTTTTTGGCTATGTCTAAATTCTGTACGCATTTAGACATAGCCAAAAACATATTAAAATAATTAGTGAGCCTTTAGGTTGCAAAACATAACCATAAATATAATGCAATAAATATTGTAAATTATAAATATTCTATAAATTATTCATATTAAATGCAACAAAAATAAACATGAAGTATTAATATTAATTTATAACAAATACATTTTATGAATAAATGATTTATTGATCATTGATTTTTTATAATAATGATGATAATAATAATTAAATAATTCCCTTTTTGATGTGCTATTTTCTGCTTAATGTGATAATAATAATAACAACAGCAATTTTTATTAATATTAGTTATTATTAATATTACTATTAAATAATAATGATTGTTTTTATTATATAACATTTACATTACAGATAATACTTTGATTAAAAAAATTCCCTTCTTAAGGTGCTATCTTCTACTCATTTAAATATAATAAAACAACAACAACAACTGTTATTTGTTGTTGTTATTTGTTGTATAATAATTTCTTGTTGTTATTTGTTGTATAAAAAAAAAAAATAATAATAATTAGATAATTTCCCTCTGGATGTGCCATCTTCTGCTTAACTAATAATAATAATAATAATAATAATAAAAAAAACAACAACTGTTGTTGTTTTATTAATATTACTATTAAATAATAATAATAAATAATAATTGTTGCTGTTATTATTATTACTATTATTATACAATATTTATATTATAGATAATAATTTGATGAGGTCAGAAAGTTATTTAGTATTCACTAATAATAACAATAATAAAATAATTAAAAATATATTAATAATTTAAAACAAATAATACATTTGAATACATATGAATAATTTGTTATTTATTCCAAATATTTTTATGATGATGATGATAATAATAATAATAATAATAATTATTATTATTATTATTACTATTATTATATAACATTCATATTACAGATAATAAATTGATGAGGTCAGAAAGTTAAATTATTCTATATTCACTAATAATAATAAAAATAATAATACTCATAATATATTATTATTATTTTATTATTATTATTAATGGAAAACTGATTTCTAGATATTTTGTTTATTATTTATTATCTTTTTAATGCAATACCAAATAAACAATAATCAATAAATAACCATCAACAATAGTGCAGATAGTTTATTACTGATGGAATTTAATGGTAATTTATTAGCTATTTATTTAGCATTGCATTAAGAAGCACAGACAAAATAATTACATATCAGTTCTGCACCTCAGTTCCCAGCATTAAATGAAAAACACTATTAGTCAATCTCTACTTGAAATCCATCTGCAGCTTCAGCAGAAGAGCGCACGTTGAGCAGGGAATAATCGAATAAACATTAGCTGGGAGAGCACAGTGCCTTTGCGGTTGTGTTTGGACGCCGTTCACAGGCTGTGTAAGAGGATGCTCAGAGTGGGAGTGGGATTCGTTTCCGCCTGCTTCCCTGAGCCTGAATTCTGATGAAGTATCCAGACCGCTTGGCTTCCCCTTTGTCAGCCTGAGCTCTCTCTTTCACACACAGAATCTAAAGCAAAAACAGCTTAATTCCCTGTGTTCATATAACACGGGTAGTGTGAGACATGCCCCATTAGAGACGCCCCCACGGAGGCCCAGTAATGCCGCCGAAGGCATACAGGAAGGGGACGTGGCCACCCAAATGGCCGCAGGAGTTGATGGGCAAAACGAGAGATTAATGGCGACAGGATAAACAATGTAAAAAGTGAAATGACGTTTATGTGTTTACACTTCATGCGTCACACATAGAGACCTTTAACATGACACACTGCCTTAACAGTTATTGCTGAAGGCGTGTGACATTAAAAAGTCAATTCATTCTGAGTCAAGGTTTATATATTTATTTACTATGGTAAAAGTGCAGTCTGTGTGTGCAGAACAGTAGAGCGGGTTGTCTGAGTGATGTTTTATACCTGTGTGGCCGGCGAGCACTTGTCCAGGTGATGAGAGCGTGGCGTGGGGTGAGATCTCTGTGGTCCTGTGCTGCGTGTATCTCTGCGGATCCATGCGTGAGTGTCCGGTCAGCACAATCTCTGCTGCAGTCGTCAGAAGCGGTCTCTGACCCTCACTGACCTCTCCGCTGCTCTCCTCCTCCCACCATCTCTGAGAAAGAGAAATGAATTATTGTGATCATGTGTCCTTTTTTAAACATCCTCTACCACCATCTACTGGATATGAGCGGAACTAGGAACTAGCAATACGTCAATAAGACACAAGCTAGTGTTTGCAAATGTTTTAAAAAAATATATACAAATGTAGAAATAATAATAATAATAATAATAGTAATAATAAAAAACAATGACAAAAATTACAATTATTTTATAAAATATTGACAGCAATATTTTTGTTTTTTTTCTTCATGTTCATACATCTAACAGTAAGTGGTGGACAGAAAAAAAAGATTTAACAAATTAATATAAAGTAAGTATCTCTAGAGTCAATATTTGACATAATAATTTTGTAATAATAATATTATTAACATTTCTGTAATATATATAATAAAAATATAATAAAAATATATAATTTTCTGTAATATAACAGAAAAAAACAAAAATAATATAATTATAAATAAATATAAATTATAAAAAAATATGCAGAAAACACAGCTGCCTCTCTAAATTTCTGTCAAAAAAATTCAATTAAAAATCTGTCTATATATAAAATTTAAATTACCAAATAATAAAATGAAATATGATTAATTAACATAATTGCAATATTAACGATTACACACACACATACATATATATATATATATATATATATATATATACATACACATTTTTTGTATAAATTAAAAAATATATAATATACTGCCTCTTTTTCTCTCTAATTATTACTTTAAATAAAATTAAATTTAAAAAAATACAGAAAAATATACAACTCCCTCTCTCCTTATATATGTAAAATTTCACGTTAATAATTAAATTAAATATGAATAATTAACATAACTCTAATATTTTCAATACAAATTCAATTAAAAAATACAGAAACAATTACAGCTCCCTCTCTCTCTCACTCTAAAATTTTAATAAACAATTAAATTAAACATGAATAATTAACATAATTATGATATTAACATTTATATACGTATAGAAAAATGTATATAAAAAAATTAATAAATAAATAAAATACATAGATAAAATTACACATAAACATATATAAAAACATATATATAATTACATATATATGTAATACATATATATAATTACATATATATGTAATACATATATAAAATATATATACATAGCTGCCTCTATCTCTCTATTTTTTTTTTAATAAAATTCAATTAAATAAATATAAAGCTTACTCTCCCTCTAAATATACAATTTTATAGTAATAAATAATTTAAAATAATTAAATTAAATATGAATAATTAACATAATGGTAATATTGGCTACCTCTATCTCTCTATATAATTTTCAATAAAATTAAATAAAAATATAAAATTTTATATTAATAAATAATAACATAATTGTAATATTAACGTTTATATACATATATAAAAATAATTACATATATGTATAATTTTCAGGATCTATATATATATATATATATATATACACACACACACACACACAGCTCCTTCTTTCTCTATATATATATTTTCAATAAAATTCAATAAAAAAATACAGATAAATATACAGCTCTCCCTCTCTATATAAACTTTTATTAAAAATAAATATATTAGCATGTATATATATATATATATATATATATATAATATATTATTACATACATATAATTTTCAGTATAAATTTAAAAAATATAAACAGCTGCCTCTCTCCCTCTCTATCTGTCTATCTATCTATCTATCTATCTACCTATATATATATATATATATATATATATATATATACACACACACACACACACACACACACACACACACACACATATATGCACATCAACTTCACAACCAATTTCATTTGACCAAATCTTTTAAAAGAACTAGTTCAAAAAATGAATTGATTTGAACAACATTAGTGAACGTGAAAGCTCCAGTCAAGTCACATGATACCTCTGGCTGCTGTAATTGGCTGACAGGGCCGCGTTCTATTCTTGCCAACAGAGACAGAACGGGATCATGATGAGCAGAAAGGCGTGGACCTCCGATCACCTGACCTTCACTGGGCGGATCGTAATCCTGACAAAAACACCAAAGCGTTTGTATAAAATCAGTGAATTTGATATGATGTACAGTATACACATCTGGAAAATATGTGTGGTGTTATTTTATTAAAAATGTGTTGTTTAACAATTGTAATGAATTATGTCACTGTATGAGATTTCTTCTACACCTCCCAAACACTTTTTTCCAAAATGAAATGGAAAAACTGATCATATTTAGTGGTTTTCAAAATGCTAATTATCACAGATGATTGTTATACCAGCAATAACTGCGCCACTGGCTGTCTCCCCAGTTCTCAACCTCTAACCTTTGGCTAAAAGCTCAAACCCCAAGATAAAATTGTCAGTTCATGTTCAACCATGACAGTCTTATTATTTCATTCCACTTGGTTTAATAAATGACGAGGTAACCCTCAAGTGTTTGGATCTGTTGCTAAGACTCTTTGCGTTCAAACATTCACCATATCTTGGACTCCATGCAGGGAACCGTTCAGGCTGGTCATCAAATTAGGCAGAAGGACTCCTTCCTCTTCCAGAACTGGGGAAGAAAAAGTGTGATTTCAAAAACAAAATGCATATAAAAGAGCTCATAAACTCAACAACAAATTTAGGCATCATAGACACACTACAGAGTATTGAAAGAAAAATATAACATAAATAAATGTGACCCTGGATCACAAAACCAGTCATAAGGGTCAATTTTTTGAAACTGAGATTTATACATTATCTGAAAGTTAAAGAAAAAAGCTTTGTTAGGATAGGACAATATCGGCTAAGATACAACTATATGAAAATCTGGAATCTGATGGTGCAAAAAAAAAGAAAATCGTCTTTAAAGTTGTCCAAATGAAGTTCTTATCAATGCAAATTACTAATCAAAAATTAAGCTTTGATATATTTACAGTAGGAAATTTACAAAATATTTTCATGGAACATGATCTTTATTTAATATCCTAATGATTTTTGGCATAAAAGAAAATTAAATCGATCATTTTGACCCATACAATGTATTGTTGGCTATTACTATAAATATACCCGTGCTACTTATTACTAGTCACATACATTATTAAAAGTTTGAAATAAAAGATTTTTAATGTGTTTAAAAGAAGTCTCTTATACTCACCAAAACTGCAGTTATTTGATTAAGAATATAGTATTACAGTTATTATTACAATTTAAAATAACTGTTTTCTATTTTAATATATTTTAAATTGTCATTTATTCCTGTGATGCAAAGCTGAATTCCTTTAGCATCATTACTCCAGTCTTCAGTGTCACATGATCCTTCAGCAATCATTCTGATATGCTGATTTGGTGCTTAAGAAACATTTCTTATTATTGTCAATTTTGGAAACAGTTTTTGCGTCTTAATATTTTTGTGGAAACCATTCAAAATTTTGGAGTAAGAAAGTTTTTCATTCAGAAATTAAGCAATCAATTGATCAAAAGTGTATAATGAAACAAAATATTTCTATTTCAAATAAATGCTATTACTTTGAACAGCAGATAATCATGAAAAAAAGTATTATATAAAGCACCAAAAATGTTTTCAACATTAATAATAATAATAACAATAAACTTTATTAATAATTGAGCACCAATAAAAATGAATTAAATTAAGCACCAAACCAGCATTTCTGAAGGCAAGGAACACTAAAATGATGGCAGCTGAACATTCAGCTTTGTCAACGCAGGAATAAGTTATATATAAATGTATTTATTGTGTTGACTTTTAATAATTTAGTGTTCGTAATATTACTGTTGTAGTGTGTTTTCTGATCAAATAAATGTGGGAAAGCATAAAAGACTTCTTTCAAAAACATTAAAAATCTTACAGTACATGTATACTGTATCACTTATATATGACCTTGGACCACAAAACTAGACATAAGGGTCAATTTTTTGAAATTGAGATTTATAAATCACCTGAAAGCTGAATAAATAAGCTTTTCATTGATGTATTGTTTGTTAAGATAGGACAATTTGAAAATCTGAGGGAATCTGAGGGTGCAAAAAAAAAAAAAAAAATCAAAATATTGAGAAATTGCCTTTAAAGTTATCCAAATGAAGTTCTTAGCAATGCAAATTACTAATAAAAACTGAATTTTGATATATTTACAGTAGAAACCAAAATATCTTTATGGAACATGATCTTTACTTAATATCCTAATGATTTTTGGCATAAAAGAAAAATCGATCAATTTGAGCCATATAATGCATTGTTGACCATTGCTACATATATACCCATGCGACTTATGACTGGTTATGTGGTCCAGGATCACATATAATAATTAAATAATACATTTAGACTCTATTTGTGGGTTTGTGAGATGCTGCCCTATTTATAAAGGTCCATTTTGTCCTTAGAAGGCAGCTGCTTATGCAGACAGTGTGGTTTTGGCTCAGTCTGGCTGTGAGTGAGTGCGTGTTGGACCGATCGTGTACCTCTGACTGCCGCCATCTGGCCGTGAGTGAGCAGAAGCTCTCCCTCTGAGATGTGTCTGGCTGGCGTCCCCGTCTCAGTGACAGTCACACTGGAACTAGAGCTGCTCTCCTCTGAGGAGGAGGAGGAGGAGGAGGAGGAGGAGGAGGAGGATTCAGGGGTGATGGCAGGAGGAGGTTCTTGGCTCACAGGAGGAAGAGGAGGTGGTGGAGTCTTGGGTTTGGAGGGGAGAGGTGAAGATGGATGGATGACTGATTCATCCGCATCGTCCTCTTGGGCTACTGACATCACACTGTGTCAGAGAGATGGAGGGTGTTAGTGAGTGATACGCTGAGCAAAAGAACACATTCCTCCATGTCTACACTGACACAGAAGCAAAAGTAATCATGCAAACAGAAAACAGTCTTTTACATATAATAGTCTTTATGATAAAGTAGCAGCAATAGCTTTTACTTCCTAAGGTCAGAGAGAGGACAGAAGATATGGAACGGTAATATAAGGCACAAAAATACTGCTAAATATCTATAAGAATATAAACAAATCTAGTTAACTGAGATGACACATTATTTTAAACTAATGTTCAGCTCCATCTACTACAGAAAATGGTGTTAATAAAATTTTACATATCAGATATGAACTAAATGCAGCAAATGGTTTTTCAGGTGTTGCTAGCTGCTAATTCCTACTTTAAAGGAAAACAATTGTCTTAAAATCTCAATCCATTTGAATTTGAATGGCACATTAACACGTAACACAAAATATACAAGATATGGGTTTAAAAATAAGCAAGCAAGCTTTTATCCCAACTAATATATTGTTTTTAAATATTAAATATTTAGTTTTGTCAGATCATAGAAGTAGGGATGTTTAACGAGTAATTGCCATTAACTGCATCCAAAATTTTTGTTTACGTAATATATACAGCAGTCAACATTTGAAGTGGATCAAAACCTTTCATCAAAGTTGTCGTAAAACCAAAACAATACCCGTTCTTTTTGATCCACTTTAAATGTTGACTACTGTATATGTGTGTACAGTATCTATTTATTATGTATATATTAATACACACACATGCAAGTATATATTTAAGAAAAATGTTATGTTTATATATTAAAATATTTATATATAATACAAATAATATGAATATAAATATATACGTGTAAATACATTTTCAAAATACATACTGTATGTGTGTGTATTTATATATACTACATAAATACACACAGCATACACACATATATTATATAAACAAAAACTTATATTTTGGATGCAATTATATATAAAAAATTATATTTTTGCTTTTCTTAAGTTCAATATGTATTTTATTCTAAATGAAGCACCAACCTATGGTCTGAAGACAGGTGGTTTGTGGTGGTGATAATATTATAATTTAAAAAAAGATCAAATCAAATTAAATGGTGCATTTGTGTTTCTAGTGATTATCTCTTTCTTTTAAAAGTGGACATTTTGTTCCGTGTTTCTAGAATAAGTCATATATTTACTATTGTTAACAGCAGGTGGCACTGTGGGCCTACATATCACATTCTCACTGAGCGTCACAAAATTCATTACTAGACTTACAATACATTCAGACGTACAAATACTACCTATTTTTACTGCTAAAGTTAATAAGTAAAAAATAAATAGTGCGTCTAATGACAACTCAAAGATAATTCTACCAATATTTGAACCGTTGCTTTTAATACCAACCTTTGGTTTTTTACACAAATAAAACAAATATTAGTGCACATTTATTCACTTTGCCCCAAAAGCAAGGGTGTCAAACTCCGGTTCTGGAGGACCGCAGCCCTGCAGAGTTTAGATGCAACCCTAATTAAACACACCTGATCCAACTAATCAAGTCCTTCAGGTTTAATTGAAAACTGCATAGTATGTGTGTTGGAGCAAGGTTGGAACAAAATTCTTCAGGGCTGCGGCCCTCCAGGAACTGGGGGAGATTGACACTCTTGCCCTAAAGGGATAGTTCACTTCAAAAAGAAAATTCTGTCATTAATTACTCACCCTCACATCGTTACAAACACGTAAGACCTTAGTTCATCTTTAGAACACAAATTAAAATATTTTTGGTGAAATCCAAGAGCGTTCTGACCCTCATAAATGGCGGCGCACTGACCCGGAAATATTCTAGAAGCTTCATAACATTATAGTTGAACTACTGATGTCACATGAACTTCTCTAACAATGCCCTTACTACCTTTCTTGGGGCCTTGAATGTGGTTGCGTTGCTATCTATGCAGGGTCAGAAAGATCTTGGATTTCATCAAAAATATCTTAATTTGTGTTCAGAAGATGAACAAAGTTCTTACAGATTTGGAACGACATGAAGGCTGAGTAATTAATGACAGAATTTTCATTTTTGGTCAAACTATCCCTTCGATATTCCATGCAAGACAGACAAAAATAAAGTAGAATGAAACAATATTTAGACGTACGCTGACGCTGATGGCTGTTCCTGTCCCCCGCTGTGTGGTTCTTCCTCCTCCAGGGGGAGCTCTGTTCCTCCCCATGGGTGATTCTGCAGGCTGGCTGGATCTGGGCTCTGATTGGCTGGAGGAGGAGAGGGTGTGGCCACCCTGGTGGGAGATGGGATTGGCGTGGTAGTCGGTGTGCCCGCAGGAATTCTATCTGGACCTAAAACAAAGGCAGAACCGATGTGTGAACAACTGTGCTTACACTTTTACAAATAGATGGGGAGCAGTTTGGTTTGTTCATTAAAATCACTGCCAGACCTGGTGAAGCAGATGCCTGATGGTTTTCTTTGGGAGACAGAGCTGTAGAAAGATGCTCGGAGAGATCAGGGGTTCTGACAGGAGATGGTGGCTCTTTTGAGCTGGGCTCAGGAGTGAGTGTCGGTGTTGGTATCACAGTCATCTCCTGCAATATTACCATATTTAGGGTATTAAAGGTAATATCATCATCATGGATGAATGAGTGTCTGTTTAGATGCCAGTACCTCCTGAGCATCCTGTGTTTGGACAGGGGCAGCGGGTGCACTCTGCGTCTCTCTTTGTCCCAGCATTACCGCAACGGTTTCAGCCAGCACTTCATTTACACACCGTCTTATGAGCTCAGAGTCCACTGGTACCCCTGTGTCCACAAACAACTGAAGACCCCCACCACCTGCAGCCTCCACTTTCACACAAACACAGAGAGAGGAGGATTATCTGGTGAACACGGGACATGTTTCGGCATCTTTTGTTAACAAGGTTACAGTTTAAGCAATAGATTTCTCACCCTAATGTCGTTTCAAACCTGTAAGACCTTCGTTCATCTTCGGGACACAAATTTAAATATTTTTGATGAAATCTGAGTGCTTTCTGACCATGCATAGACAGCAATGTAATTACCACATTCAAGGCCCAAAAATGCAGTAAGGACATCGTAAAATAGTCCATGTGACATCAGTGGTTCAACCGTAAACGCAACTCAAAGAGAAGAAATTGTTGAATAAAGTCATTATTTTTGCTTTTTTCCCTGCACAAAAAGTCTAGTATCTTGTAGCTTCATAAAATTACGGTTAAACCACTGCTGTCACATGGACTATTTTAATGATGTCCTTACTACCTTTCTGGACCTTGAATGTTGCATTGCTGTCTTTGCAGTGTCAGAAAGTTCTCAGATTTCAAAAAATATCTAAATTTGTGTTTCAAAGATGAATGAAGGTCTAACGGGTTTGGAACAACATGTATATTCATTGTTTAGTGAGATATCACTTTAAAAGTACATAGGATTCTTCAGCTAAAGAGGGTTTTTCAAAGGTGATATCTAAAGAGCAGTATGGCTGATGCAATTTCATGACAGCAAAAAGACACAAACAAAATGGACTCTTTCCTAAGCTCCACCTTAAAAATGCTACTGACCAGTCCTAGCAACAGTGTTGTTATTATTAAAAAAAAACTAAACTAAAAAAAAAAATTATGTTAAAGCTTTATATATATATATATATGTAAAATTGCAAAGGCACATGAATTCATTAAAATTAACTTACCAATGCTAACTTAGCAACTGTTGCTCTCTAATCATTTTCACATTAATGATGTTATTGTCAAATAAAATAAAATACATTATAAATTAAATTATTAAAAAACCTTGCACGTGAGACTGAAATAAAGAGAGTTGATGCATTTGCACCAGTTATGATTCATAGTCTTAAATTAAGTTACTGCATAATTAAACACATTTTTTTTATTATTATCAATTCCATTTTTTCTTCCAAAATCACAGAAATTTAGATTTTTTTTCTTGTGGGATGCTTAGTAGGAACTGAGTAACCAAAGGGGGTGGAGCTTTGCAAAGGGTCAACTGCTGAAATTAAAATAAAGCTTATTCTACACAATATTTATTCAAAATGCCCCATAAAATGTGAAAGCAGAAAGCAGCATTTATTAAAATTTATATTTTTATTACTTGCTATCCACTGACAGGGCTGATGATGGAGTATGGAGCTAACATGATTTACTAAACGACTTCTTTCAAAACATTACAAACCTTACTGTGCATATTGTATTATACTGTCTTACTTATGTGACCCTAAACCACAAAACTAGTTATAAGTGTCAATTTTTTAAAAATTAAGATGTATACATCTTCTGAAAGCTGAATAATAAAGAAGCTTTCATTGATGTATGATTTGTCATGATAGGACAATATTTGGGCGGAATACAACTATTTGAAAATCTGAAATCAAAATATTGAGAAAATCACCTTTAAAGTTATCCAAAAGAAGCTCTTAGCAATGCATATTACTAATCAAAAATTAAGTTATGATATATTTACGACAGAAAATTGACAAAATATCTTCATGGAACATAATCTTTGCTTAATATCCTAATGATTTTTGGCATAAAAGAAAAATCAATAATTTTGACCCATACAATGTATTGTTGGCTATTTCTACAAATATACCCATGCGACTTATGACTGGTTTTGTAGTCCAGGGTCACATATAATTTTATGGATCTAAACACTGACTAAACAATTCTCTTTTACCACATTTTTATTGATAAAATAGAAGGCTTTATAATAAATGCAATGTGTTTTGAGCAAACCCTGGATCTGAAAGCACTACGCAACAGGTCTGCCCTATCATCACTTTCAGCAAGGTCATTGCTAATATTTAATATCAAATTTCATCTAAAACTTCTAATGTGCATCCAATTAATAATAACAATGCGTGCACTTAATATCTGCAAATCTGGCATTCCCACAAAATTCAGAAGTTTCCCATGAAGCCCTTCTGGCAGGTTGAGTTTCCCAGCAAAGTAATTTCAAATAACCAATTTGAGACCCGCTTTACCTTTCATCCAGGCTATTCTGAATTCTAGCACCCGTAAGCATTTTGAACCGGCACTATTAAAAAGCTAATATACAGAACTGACATTCTTGGCAGGGGCCCTCATTTCCTTTTTGTCTAGGGCAGGGGCTGCATTCAAACACAAATACAGTTCCTCTACAGGAGGAAGAGTCCAGTCAGTCTGCGAATATGCTGACGACAGTTTGCCGCGAGCCTCCTCTGCAAATTTGATACATCATTGATCTTTCTATTAAACAAAAGCGAGAATTAATGAGGCAGGACCTCTGCGCCGACTGAGCAGAAGTGACGCGACGGAGACGGAAGGATGGAGCGGAGGAGGAGTAGAGGGGCTGAGCACAAGCAATCGTGTTTTAATGAGGAAATACAATCTTGCTGCGTGCTGACACGCTTGACAAATGCGCTGCTCGCATTCGTAGACGCTATGAATCAAAATTATGAGCTTATAGACTGGAACCTGGTGCAGCTCACCCATTCTTGCTGGTTTCTGTCATGCGTTATTGATTGTGTTGTTGATTTTTAACATTGACCAGACACGCTGGTAAATTGGTTAAGATGTATGATGGCTGAACCGCAGACAGACAAACTTCATTGGTACTAAGCTGGGAGCTTTCAAATATGTTTAACGCTAAACTCAGAGACACCTAAAGTCACAATTAGAAACATTCAAAACAACACATTCTCACCTATGTCTGATGTCACACTGTTCTCCGGCTCTGACTGGCTGGCTGGATCAGTCTGGACGGGCTGGGGGAACATTCCAGTGATCATTCTAGCCATCAGCTGTTGCTCCACCCTATGGGAAAAATGAAAACACAGTGCTATAGTCTCATTATGCTATGATGATGATAACATGTCATTAGCCAATCACTGAATACTTCAACTGATGCAACAATAAATGAAACTAAATTTAGGCCTGAACATTCAATGAGTAAGCAAACAGTCATTTAGTAGAGCCACAGCTTTATGCAAAGTGACTTACAAAATATGCATTTCAAAAAGCAACCTGGAGTTCAGTCTATAACCCTCTGAAAAAGGCCTTATGTCTTATTTACGCTACATGAAATTACATTTATGCAGTAGGCAAATGCTTTTATCCAAAGCTAAACTTTATCAGTTCAAGCATTCCTTAGGAGTCGAAACCATGACCTTGGCGTTGCAGGCACCATACTATGAAATGCATGAAAAACAAATAATAAACTTTTTCTATTTAAATATATTTTAAAATGTATTTTATTCCTGTTGCAAAGCTGAATTTTTGGCATCTCTACCGCAGTCTTCAGTGTCACATGATCCTTCAGAAATCATCCTAATATGTCCTAATATCTTCTTATTTTCAATGTTGAAAACAGTTGTGCTGCCTAATATTTTTTGTATAAACCCTGACATATTTGTGGTCAGATGATGTTTGCACATACGGAGTCTCACCAATCCACCAGCCTATATATATTTTATATATAAAATTTAGTTTTTTTAATATAAAATATTTTAGAATATTTTGACTTTATGCTCGAAATTTGGACTTCAATCTCGAGATATTCAACTTTATTCTCGTAAATTTAGATTTTATTCTTGAAATATTTAAACTTTATTCTTGTAATTTCAACTTTATTCTTGAAATATTCAACTTCATTCTTGTAATTTCAAATTTATTCTCGAAATATTCAACTTAATTCTCGAAATATTCAACTTTATTCTCGTAATTTCGATTTTATTCTTGAAATATTTCAACTTTATTCTTGTAATTTCGATTTTATTCTCAAAATATTTAGACTTCATTCTCGTAATTTTAACTTTATTCTCAAAATGTTAAACTTTATTCTCTTAATTTCAACTTTATTCTTGAAATATTTAACTTTATTCTTGTAATTTCAATTTAATTCTTTAAATATTCAACTTAATTCTCGAAATATTGAACTTTATTCTCGTAATTTCGATTTTATTCTCAATATTCAACTTTATTCTTGTAATTTTGATTTTATGCTCAAATTATTTCAACTTTATTCTCGTAATTTCAACTTAATTCTTGAAATATTCATCTTTATTCTCAAAGTATTTTGACTTTATTCTTGCAATTTTGACTTAATTCTTGAAATAGACTTTATTCTCATAATTTTGATTTAATTCTCTAAATATTTCGAATTTATTCTCGTAATTCCAATTTTATTCTCAAAATATTCAACTTTATTCTTGTAATTTTGACTTTATTCTTGAATTATTTAGACTTTATTCTTGTAATTTTGACATTATTCTCAAAATATTTCAACTTTCTTCTCATAACTTTGCTTTTATTCTCAATTTTTTTTTTTAACTTTATTCTCAAATTACTACAAGTTTATTCTTGTAATTTTGACTGTTTATATATCTGGACTTTATTCTCGTATTGCTACGACTTTTTTTCATAATATTGACTTTAGTCTCAAAATATTTCGACTTTAATCTAGCAATATTGACTTTTTTCTCAAAATATTATGACTTTTATCTCATAATCTTGGCACTAAAGTGTCAAACGATCCCTCAGAAATCATCCTAATATGCTGATTTGCTGCTCAAGACACATTTCTTCTTTTTATCAATGTTGAAAACAGTTGTGTTGCCTAATATTTTTGTATAAATCCTGATATATTTGTGGTCATAACTGTGCAGCAGATGATGTTTGCACATATTGAGTCTCACCAATCCACCAGCCTGTTCTCCAGGGTTTCTCTCTGCTGGATGGTGCTCAGGATGGGTTCGGTCAGAGGGGTGGACTGGGAAGGCTGTGGAGGAAACGCCGGGCCATGATACAGAGCAGCAGGAGGAGACGGCAGCCCGTTGAGCTCTATAGGAGAGTCTGGAAGTCCTTCGTTCGTTTCCTGAATTCAACACAGCATTGAGGAAAATAGAGTCTCAGCAGTTTTATGATATACATATATACACTAAAACATATGGCTTTCTGAGAGACTTATTGACAATCCGTTAGAGCAAAAACATCCCTGACAGCTTACTGGATCAGATGGTGAATTCTCAACGCAAATGACAGCAAATAAAAGTGCACACCGTGTACTGTGCGGTAATGGCAAACATATGTTAGTCTGTGTGCAATTTCACAGCGGTCATTACAGTCTTAACAGAATGGGAGGCTGCAGAGAAAGGGGGACGTTTGTCTTGTATAATTCCATCGCTGGTTCTGCGAGCCAGCTTTCAACATTTCGGTCATTGGTTTGGATAATGTTCAGATTCCTTTGGCCCGGACTCAGGGAGGTCTGTGTAAGGAGCGATTAGCTCATTTCCAGTGGCCGGCCGCCAGAGGAAAAAGAGAGAGAAATGCATTCTGCCAGTCGGGCGCTGAGCCCGTTTGAAGTTTATGGCTCCATCAGAACTGACCGAGCCAAAGCTGAGGCACTGGAGACTTGGAGGAATGACATTTTAGGAGCTGGCAATGATCTGCGCCTGCAGTCCAAGAGAGAGAGAGCTTGTTCACTGGGGTCTGGACTTAAGTAGCTGTGGCCTTTATTTGGTCGTTGGGAAAACTACAAGTGGGCCGAATACATGCCAGTCCTCGAAAAACTGCTTAATTATATGCAACTGCCGTGCAACGCGCTTGAATTTTTATTGCTCTCGTTGTTTGGAAAATGTTTGTATTTCTGGACTCATAACTTCGATCTTAATTGCCATTCGAACAATTAGAGAGTCAAAATAAAAAGAGTCAGAGGGACTTTTTATAGTCACACTATTGCCAACAGACAGAAGACACTAGATTTTTACATAATCTGAAGAAAATATGAGTAATGTTTGCTCATAAAAAAGCTCCCTTGCTAGGGGAATCTGGCAGTTGCAAGTCTCTATGATGTTTCTGGTCTCTAGATATGCAAGTCTGTGGGATTTTTTCACCCTTTCTGTCATCCACCAGGTAAAAATCACTTAGAAATGTAATAACTTTAGCAGGACGCATTATATGTAGCACAAATGGTGCAAGACAAGGTTCAATACTTGGTGCCGCTGTATGGGCTTGTTCAAATCTCTAACTTTAAGTATGAGCACTTGCCTTATTACAATCACATAGAGCAGTGGTTCTCAATTAACAGCCTGCAAGATGACTTCAGATTATTTAAAATAAAACAAATCCAGCTTTAAAATAAGCTGAAACAGATAATCAAGATGTAAAAAGACAAATCAAGAAATTGCGAGAGCAATTATGAGATTAAAGTTATAATATTTTGAGAGTATAGCCTATATTGCGCATTCCTACTCTCAAATTATAACTTTAATTGGTACAATGTAATTCTTGCAATTTTGACTTTATTCTCAAAATATTTTGACTTTATTCTCGTAATTTCAACTTTATTCTAAA
This sequence comes from Labeo catla, assembly GCA_012976165.1. Taxonomy (NCBI): domain Eukaryota; kingdom Metazoa; phylum Chordata; class Actinopteri; order Cypriniformes; family Cyprinidae; genus Labeo; species Labeo catla. The sequence goes on along the minus strand of VONZ01000057.1, from coordinate 197,156 downwards.
AATATTCAACTTTATTTTTGTAATTTCGACTTTATTCTCAAAGTATTTTGACTTTATTCACGTACTTTCAACTTCATTCTTGAAATATTCAACTTTACTCTTGTAATCTCAAATTTATTCTCAAAATATTCAACTTTATTCTCAAAGTATTTTGACTTTATTCTCATAATTTCAACTTTATTCTTAAAATATTCAACTTTATTCTCGTAATTTCGACTTTATTCTAGAAGTATTTTGACTTTATTCTCGTAATTTCAACTTCATTCTCGAAATATTCGACTTTATTCTCGTAATTTTAACTTTATTCTCGTAATTTTTACTTTATTCTTGAAAGATTCAACTTTATTATCGTAATTTCAACTTTAGTCTCGTAATTTCGACTTCATTCTCGAAATATTCAACTTTATTCTTCTAATTTCAACTTTGTTCTCGAAATATTCAACTTTATCTTGAAGTATTTCGACTTAATTCTCGTAATTTCGATTTCATTCTCGAAATATTTCAACTTTAATCTCATAATTCCGACTTTATTCTCATAATTTCAACTTCATTCTCAAAATATTCAACTTTATTTTTGTAATTTTGACTTTCTTCTCAAAATATTTGGACTTTATTCTTGTAATTTTGCCTTTATTCTCAAAATATTTGCACTTTATTCTCATATTGCTATAACCTTGTTTTCATAATTTTGCCTTTAGTCTCCTAATATTTAACCTTTTATCTAATAATACTGACTTTTTTCTCAAAATATTATGATTATCTCGTAATCTTAGATTTTTTTTTTTATGTGGCACTAAAATGCCACTGTAGCTGAGAAATTGCTGTTAGTAAAATTATATATATATATATATATATATATATATATATATATACACATACATATTTCAATCATTTCATAATCACGAACGACTGGAAAAGCCCTGTATATTCATTGCTTATTAAGACTGTGAACCCTGGAAAACAGTCAGTATTCATTCAGTAAATTCTATAATTATTTGAATTTTAATTATTTATATTCAATGTATTTTATTATTTTAATATATTGCCACTACTAGCAATTCTTACATTTTATTATATAAATATATTACTATTACCAATTTGGGTAAACAAAAAATTATAGCAGAAATAAATATCAGCTGAGCTGAATACTGTCTTGGACAATATTCAATAGTCAAAAAGGTTGAGAACCGCTGACATAGAGCCTCCAATTTGCAGATAGCCTAAGTACGGTATGAACAAAGAGCATAAATGCACACAGTATATATGCTTACATCAAGCTTACATCCAACCACTCAAATTCTAATGCCAAACATCTAAGAACAATTAACAGTTTTAAGTTTATTGATGCAAACCAGTTTACTTCCATCGCAAAGCCTCTGTTAACCAGGGATCAGATCAAACCGAGCTTCATCAGTGGATGACGTTCCCTCTCAGGCCAAAAGGGGTCACTGTGGAACAGCTCATGTGATTGGGAGCGCAACCCCCTCCACGATTCTTTATTCTCATTATAAACACTCTTTTTCCCAGCACCTTCCACAAAAGCCTGTGAGAACAGCACAGATTTGCCTGCCTCCACCTCCCGCCTAATGACTGCTATGCTATTTCGGTGCTAACTGACGCCTTGCCCTTGTACGACCGAGCGGCAGAATCGGCCTATTGCCCAATACGCCGGGCGTCCTGCGCTGCTTGTTAGCGGTAAATATAAGGGGCTTATGTCTCCGTGCGTATGCTTGAGCGAGCCGTGATGTGAGCAGAATTCCTGAACGGAACAAAGACTATTATCGGCGATACGGCACCACACCCCTTCGATATCAATTCACTGAAAGGCCAATTTAGCCGTGTGTATTGTAATTAGATTTTTCCCCAACCCGTGAATGATATTTTAAACTCTCATTCATTCCCTGGTCTTCGTTAATTAAAGAAAACGATATTCTCCTTCACCCTTTGGCTCGGAAAATCTCATTATTGGAGCGCTGAGCCATTGATGGCCAATATTTCCGTGTAGGAGGAGACGTGGAGAATGGGCATTTGTAGCTGGGTCAAAATGTAAATGGGAATGAAGTAGGAAACTGCCGATCGGGGCTGATACCCTCAGGGTGGACACCAGGTTGTGAAATGACCTTTACGTTACGAGCTGAAGTGAGCGTGTGGGTTGAAATGTGCTTTTAATTGAATGTACCTGGCTGATGTCGGCTACGGCCAAGAAATTGGTTCCGGGAAAGATATTTTCCTCCTGATCTTCACCAGCGTGCTGTTCCTCTGAGGCCTGGGAGGCAATGATACGGAGACAGAGGTCAGGAAGCAATACGGTGTCTGGAAATTACAAAATTCATCAACGGCTGGGGAGATTAGAAAGTTGTAAGTGCATGAGCTAATAAGGATAATGATGACAGACTGAAACAAAAGATGATACTTGACCATAAAGTAGAGTAGGGTGGATTTAAAGTTGCCATGAAATGAAACTTTTTTGAAAGCATGTCAACCGTTGTAAAAATAGACTTCTCTTTTGTGAAGTATGCAGACATCTCTAAATCATTTAGTCTAATATAATGTACATTTTTAATTTTTCGATAATCCGTTTCACTCGGTTGAATGTCACAGTGCTTAAGAAAAGATCTGTCATTTTCTTTAAAGCTGTGATAAAACGGAAGAACAGTTCAATCAAAATGAAAATTCTGCTTACCCTCATATCTTTCCATGAGACATTTTAAAGAATGGCTCAAGAATTACAGTTTGCGCCTTGGATAAAGCTATCGTATGACCTATGAAGACTCAAAATGTAGTGCACGAGCCATATGGATTTATTTTTATGGTTCTTTTTGGAACTTGAAAGTCCATGATCATCAGAGGCTTTCATTTGTATGGAAAAGAGGAGCATGAACATTCTTCAAAACATCTTTTTTGCTTCACTGAAAAAAAACAGTCTGAAGAACAGAATTTGTCCTTTCTAAGTAAACTATCCCTTAAATTTATAGCTTAAAATAGTTTAAATGAGTCCTCAAATTGAAAGGTTGCAGACGTGATGCTGATCGCATACACACACACACACATAATAAAATGCTGTCTCATCAACCGGTGACATATCGTCTGATCCTACAAGAGAGATTCAAGGGTGTCCTTACAGGGCATCCTTACAAAGATTCAATGAATCATTCAGCGCAAGGACACAAACTGTAACTGTTTAAGAGGTGTGTGTGTGTGTGAGCGAGAGAAAATCACGCATCAGTTTTCCAGGTCTTTGTCTCATGCAGCTAAGCCTCGTCTCCATGGTAACAGAGAGAGCTGGTCTGCTCATGTGAATGAGAGTACGAGAGTGCTGAGTACGAGAGACAGCGTTATATGCCACGTTATTGCAATGTTCTGCTAGTGCACTAAAAAAGATTTTAAAGCTCCTTTGTAACCAGTATGTTATTTATGGAGTAGAATTATTGTGTTTTATCTTGGATAGTGAATAAAGAAATACATGCTGCATCCAATTATTACACGGCTTTCTGAGATAACTGCTTGTGAATAGTCATTCGCAGCATTCTGTGGTGAAACATTTGTATATTAACGACTTTTGAACTTTCTATTAATTAAAGATTTCACAAAAATGTTAAGCAGCACAATTGTTTTCAACATTGATAATAAGAAATGTTTTTTTAAACAGCAAATCAGCATATTAGCATGATTTCTGAAGGATCATATGACAATTAAAGGAGAAGTCCACTTCCAGAACAGCAATTTACAGATAATGTACTCACCCCCTTGTCATCCAAGATGTTCATGTCCTTCTTTTTTCAGTCGTAGGGAAATTATATTTCTTGAGGGAAACATTTTTGGATTTTTCTCAATATAATGGACTGATATGGTGCACCGGGTTTATACTTCCAAAATGCAGTTTAATTAAATGCGGCTTCAAACGATCCCAAAACGATACCCTAACTGTCTTGAGCCAGAATACACAGAGTTCAGGCAGAGCAAGACAAGCGTTTCACATTAAAAGGTATATAAATTGTATTATTTTTATGAAAATAACCGATCGTTACGCTAGATAAGACCCTTGGCTGGGATCGTTCACAACCGCATTTGGGATCGTTTAAAGCCACATTTAAACTGCATTTTGGAAGTTCAAACTCGGGGCACCATAGCAGTCTATTATATGGAGAAAAATCCTGAAATGTTTTCCGCAAAAAACATAATTTCTTTACAACTGAAGAAAGAAAGACATGAACATCTTGGATGACAAGGAGGTGAGTACATATTCTGTAAACTGTTGTTCTGGAAGTGGACTTCTCCTTTAAGGGGGCCATTCACACAGAACGCATATTTGCATCTAAAAACGTGAGACGCAGCACTCAGAAATGGTTTAAAAAAAAAACGTAGAACACAAGGGTCTTGAGATGCGCTTTTGAGACATGATGCAATAACGAAAATATTCAGTGACAAATAAATTTCTGGGATATTTTTATAAGGAACAAGTTGTGATAATCGCTTGAAGAAAGGTTATATAATTCAGGGTATCCGAACACAGCCACTATGAGTGCCTCCTTCGCCATGTTGCCGTCAAATAAAAAAGTTGTCATGCCAACTTGCTTTTGTAAACAGAAGCTCGCAATGCTTGCCCCGCCTCCGAGTTCTTCTGATTGTTCCACTGCTTTGGAACTGACATTGATGAGCGGCGCTGCATGTAAAAGTTGAAATTCTTTTAACCTGACATGTCGTCTTAAAAATGTGGCGCTCATGTGAGAGGCGCTGCAAAAGACGCAAGATGCAAGCACAATGGTCAGGCACATCAATCAAGCACGTTTACATAGAAAAACAATGGAAAAGTAGCGTACTGAAATTGAAACACGTTCTGTGTAAATGGCCCCTAAGACTAATGATGCTGTAAATTCAGCTTTACATCACAGGAATAAATTACATTTTAATTTTGAAGGAGGCCTATTATATTTTTACAATATGTAATATAAGTCTCAGGTGTCCCCTGAATGTGTCTGTGAAGTTTCAGCTCAAAGTTCCCAACAGATCATTTATTATATCATTTTGAAAACACTCATTTTAAATGGAAGCAGAAACACACTGTTTTCGTGCATGTCTCTTTAAATGTAAATGAGCTACTGCTCCCCGCCCCCTTTTCCAGAATAGAGCTGCCTTTACAGCTCGCACCTCAGATACTCTGATAAAAAAGCATCTGTTTGGATCCTGCTGAAATCAAGCATTTTTAAACCACATTAGTTTAAACGTTCTCTTCCATGTCTTGTTGCGCTTAAACTGTCAAATACACACAAGTTTATGTTAAAAATCGCACACGAGTAACAAAACCAGTCCGTTATGTCTGTGAAGTTAAACAGCTGGGAAAGAAATCGCACGTTTACATTAGATCTTTGTGGCAGCAGCGTAATATACAGTAAATAAATCAATAAACGCTCGTTATTTCACATGCTTGCAGAAAAAGGCTTGAGAAAACAAAGTTACTAGGTTGTTCTTTCACGTATTCTGGGTGAGTAGATGCACTGGGCACCCAATTATAGCACTTAAAGATGGAAAAGTTCAGATTTATGTCACTTTTAAATTAGAAAACAGTAATATTTCACAATATTTTTCTGTAATAAATGCAGGCTTGGTGAGCATAAGAGACTTCTTTCAAAAACAACAACAAAAAATGAATTAATGACGCTAAACTTAGTGATGTAGCTGTGCTAGTTTAATGATTTGATGTCTCTCATATCACTTTACAGTCTCTTTCTCCTCACGTAATAAAATTATTTCGATTTAAATCAATATTTCATATCCATTTATTTATTTATTTGGTAAGTAGTTGTGTAACAGGTGGGATAATGTACAGTCAGTAAGTCATTATCACAAAATAAACCCCTTCAGGGTGATACAAGATATCTCTTCTTTCCTGATAACTCTGTCCTGGTTTATTTTGTGATGTGTGTGTGTGTGTGTGTGTGTGTGTGTGTGTGTGGAGGAGCTGCATCGGAGCTGCGGAGACAAACAAGACTGCACCAAACGTGCTGCAGTGAGCTACAGAAACACAATATTACTTACTATTCTGCTCACACGCATTTGCACAATCACACCTGCACGTTCAAACACTGAAAAGAGCTGGAAATGAAAAGAGCAATTGGTTGTTTTGCAACCAAACTGCAAATTACAGGAATCATTCCTTTGTATAGTCTTTCTGTCATCATTTACTCACCCTCATGTTGTTCCAAACCTGGATGTCTTTATTCTTCTATGGAACGTAAAAGGACAGAAGGACAAAAGGATTCAGTTCACAAAACTGATCTGATTCATTCAGAATTTGGATGGATCTGGACTGATGAGAACGGTTAACAGTTCACTTAATACTTAAAGAAAACTTCAGAGTTAAAATACTGTGCATGAACCCACTAGTAACGACAGTTTTATAGTGCTTTTTGGGTCCTTGACAGTCCCTGTCTATATTAACATTCAGTTTTGGAAGGACATGAAAGTGAGTAAATGATGACATTTTTTTCCTTTTTTTCCTTTATGTCTGTAAGGTCTAAAAAAATCTATCACAATATTTTCTCAAAGAACAACGCTGGGTTTTGTAGCAGTACGAACCGGTGGTGACTGCAGTGCCCTCAAAAAGTCAAGTCTCAGAGGACGGAGATATCATATGTTTTAAGCACAAGCACTGTGAGTCTTCTTAGTCATATTTCATTCCCTCTGTTTGACAGGCCTCGGGCCTGGTGGGAGTGAAGTGCATGATTCAAAGCGTGTCGGTAGGATCTGTGGGTTTGTGTGTCTGTCCTTGCCCGTGTCTTTGTGTGTGTATGTGTGTGTGGGTAGAATCTGGGGTCTGCCAGTCTGATGAGTCATGGGCATTAACTGGGCACAGACAGAGTGCTGAACGCAGCCATGCTGAGCTGGCAGACCAGAACACCTCTGCCGAGCTGCATCAGGCACAGGATCTGAGAGGGATACATATGCACTTGCACGTGTTCGTAAACTATCCGTAGTGCATAGCATTGAATGCCTTTGTCTATTGCTTTAACAAAAACATGTAAAATCTAAATTCTTCTTATTAATAGCAATAAATAATTCATAGTAATAATAATAATAATAATATTAATACAAGATTCTTAAGACAGCTAATATATTTGAAAAGCAGGATATTTATGGCTGCCATTAATATAAAATTAAAATTGATGTGCGATTGTGTGTATTTCAGCTTTGAATGTGGTTTTATGCGAAATAAATATCACACACACACACTTGCACCTCACTTTACTATTATACCTCAGTAAAATATATTTAAAAATATTATTTTAAAAATATATAATTTATATATTATATACTTATATTTATATTATATAAAAGTATTTAACAAAATATTTAAATTTTAAAATGTATTTTTTTAAAAACTGTATAGTAGAGAAAAAATTGTATAGCAGAGAATAGTAGAACTCTGTTAAATGTGATTATTTAAATTATTACAATTTTAAATAATTAAAATGATTACAATTTTAAATTATTACAATACTGTAAATAGTCAAATAAAGTAAAAAATGCATTATTTATTTTAAAAACGTATTTATTTAAAAATATATATTTTTTACTCATATGAAAATGCATTTTATATATATATATATATATATATATATATAACATATGATATAATATATACACACACAGTATATATATTTTGAAAATATGTGCAGGTATATACACTTATATATTTAGATTTATATAATTCATATTATATATAAATATATTTAATATATAAAAATAGTTTTCTTAAAAAATATATTATGTTATAAAAATATATATTTATTTTAGTGTTGTCAAATGATTAATCATGATTAATCGCATCCAAAATAAAAGTTTTTGTTTAGACAATACAGTATATGATATAATATATGGTATAAATACACACACATACAGTATATATTTTGAAAATACGTACATGTATTTACATGTATATATTTAAATTCAAATAATCTGTTATATATAAATATATTTAATATATAAACAACTTATTTTTCTTAAAAATATACATGCATGTGTGTGTATTTATATATACATAATACACAGTACACACATATATCTCATGTAAATAAAAACTTTTATTTTGAATGCAATTAATCGTTTGACAACACTAAAATGTATGTTAAATAAAATATATATTTTAAAATGGATATAGTTTTGATCATTTTGAACTAAAGCAGAGTACACTATTATACAGGACACATCTTCATAATATTCCAAAGTCAAAAGCCTTTAAGTGTTTCTTAAATTTTGTGAGAATGTGATTAATTGTGAACTCAACCTCAATGCACAGTCAAAAGAGGAAACGCATCCACAAATGAACTCCAGAGATTCTAGCATGAATGTAGAATATCCATCTATCGTATCTCTGCTTTTTTAAGGAGAGCTGTAATGATTACTCTGATGCTAACAGCAGCCGGCAGACCACAGAGAGGCTTTGTCCTCCCAGACGCTTGCTAAGAATCTGTTAACGAACCCAGAGAAAAGCAACGGAGCTGCATCTGTTGCCTAGCAACCAGATGTGAATGGCTGAGGTCGGGATTGGAGGAGTAAGAGCAGAAAATGCTGGCGGCAAAGTCCCCCAGAAACATTATACATTCAGCTCCATACACGCACGCAAACGCACACACCTCATCCATCTTCATCCGCTCGGGCAGGTTCTGAGAGCACGAGCGCACACGCATGCACAGCTTGGCAAAAATCAATGGCGGTGCGATGAGAAATGCAAACCTGGAACAAAACCGACCCGTAGAGCAGTAAGGCATGCTGGAGCACAGCCAAAATCTAATGGCATAATATCCATCCATTCTCAGAACCGAGCCAAGGCCAGCTGGTGTACGAATACACACACAAGCAAATGTACATGCTAGATGACTTATGCTCTGGGTGTATGATGAATCTGAAAGCCTGCAGAAGTATTAGCAATTGCTTTGGTGCAAAACATGGAAAAGTGCTACTAAGGCCAACCAAACCATTTCATTTTCAAATAATAAGGGTCTACTTAGTGTTGTCTGTGATTTGGGTTTTACATGGGTCGAAGGTGGAGGAAGAATGGTTTCGGCTGGAATCAATGGTGTAGAGGGAGCCAGCTTGCTGCACAGACCGCTCTCAATATTCACACCAGGCTGGACCTGCAAACAAAAAACACAAATCCATTTTAATAAAAACAGCACATGGAACTTGGAGTAGGAAAGTGAAATTTTTTTGATGTGTGATGCAAAGCTTGTAAAGTCGAAATGTCCCAGAAGAAAGTGAAATACCTTGTAAAGTGACAAAATCAACATACGTTTGAAGATAAACATACAACTGTTAAAAGTGTGATTTTTGGACCAATGACATTTCACTGTGGGTGGAGCAATTCAGCATGATGCAACCAAACATACACTACCATTCAATTATCTGTGATTGGTGAAAATGTTATTTTTTTAATAAAAAAGGCTACATTTATTTAATGGAAAAAATGCAATTATTTCTAATTTAAAAAAATGTGTAGCACTGAAACCCTATTGCAATTGTAAGATTGTCCAAGGATCAGCAATCTCCAAGTAAAACTGATCGTGCAGACCAAACCACAAGTCATAGAGACTTGAAACTTGGAGGGATGGTAGTACTCACACCACTGACAACGTCACCAAGGCTCACCCCAATTGGCCTGACGGGGGCGCTACAGCGATCAAAATTATGAAATCGCTCATAACTCCTAAACCGTGGGTTGCAGGCTTGAGCGTCTTATTTCGTTGGAATCCTTGGCTCACACTGGACAAAATGCATGTCTCAGATTTGCCCTAGTCCTAGATTTGCCTGATCGGAACCAAACCAGTGCAGAAAAATTCTCTGGAGAGTGAATATAAATAATTATCCAAAAAGTTGAACTTTCGACTCACCATCGCAAAGTGATCCAAAAACGTTAGAAAGGGGCAGGGCCAGTGAGCGGAATGAGAAATCTCCGCCAAACTCAGAACACTTATGTACAGTGTTAGGAAAAGTTACTTTTAAAAGTACTGCATTACAATATTGAGTTACTCCATAAAAAAAAGTAACTAATTACGTTACTTAGTTACTTTTTATGGAAAGTAATGCATTACTTTACTTTTGCGTTACTTCTTAAATCTGGGCAGGGCTTGTTTGTTTTTAATATAAAAAGTTCTATTTTTGGCAAATGTAAAAGCCTTTTAACACCAAAAGCCTCAGGCTTTGAGAAAAGTAAATTCACGTCTGTACAGTAGACCACAGGACAAAAATATCAACTCTTCAGCAATAAAAAAGGAAAACAAAGGTTAGATTGTCTTGAGTAATTTTTGCTTATTAGTATGGTTGAATTGGATCATCAAAGGTCGGCAGCAAAGACATCGGTTAATACAATGGGATTAAATGCATAAAGGATATTTGTATTATTTAACATTTAATTATTGCAGGTTTGCGTCATATTCTGAGCTGAATTTCACTGTTTTTATTCATTTTGAGGAATACTGAATCTGTTTTTTGTGAGTAAAATGAATTAATGCAAGTTCACATTTATTCTAGAATTAACATCTTACTCCCGATTTCTCTCAACATGGGGACAGGAGAGCTTTTAATCAATAAATGGGGGGAAAAGTAACTGGTGTTACTTATTTGAAAAAAGTAACTCATATATTTTCTTGTCAATTAAAAAGTAACGAGTTACTAGTTACTTGGAAAAAGTCATAATAATGTGTCGATATCCCATTTTTCCAGGGTGTAAATGATTGTACGTTGCACGGTTTTTTAAAACTCATCTTTCCGGACAACTTTGCCTCTAGAACCAATCAACTCTTTTGTTGAATGATTGAGAAAATGTAAAAAACCTACTTTTGCAAAATAGTCCTAGGTTTTTCGCTCAATCTGGAAAAAAAACACTTGAGTACAAAGTACAACTCTCTAAAACAAAAAGGTTGAAATTTACCCTGAAGCTATAAAGGGGGTCGTTTAGAAAACGGGCCTGTCCAAATTTACTCAAAATCCTACAAAGCCTACAGAAAAGCTCAAAACTTCACGAAACCTGGTGAGCATGTGACAGGTGATTTTAAACAAGCATGCAAAGTTTTAAGGAGATTGGACCACAGCTGGTGCTATAAGTCATAAACGTCAAAAAAAACAATATGTGACTTGATGGGAAACAAAAAGTCACATTAAAAAGGAAAAAACGATTTATTGCCTCCCACTTCTGTCCAAATACTTATAAATTAATGTTATTAAGATGTAAAACTGAGATACTACTGTATGTTACAGCTCTTACCTGTATTTGGAGCTGGGGGGGCCGTTTCTTTGGTTCTGACTGGACCTCCAGTAAGATGGTGTTGGGTTTCCGAATAGCAGGAGCAGGTTTGGGTTCAGGAACAGTGATGGGAGGGAAGGAGGTTGCTACGGTTGCTGGTTTGTCGCTAATGATGACCCGTGAAGGCACCGGGGCCTGGCCATCCACTCTGGGCTTACCTAGAGTACGGAGTAGTAATTAATAATCTGTGATTGTAGCCAAAAGATTATAGGTTTTATAGCAACCTGCATTTGTGTTGCATTATGAATTGTGTTTCAGAAAGTAATGGCATGTGAAATTGAGTTTGCATTGCTTGTATGTGTTTCTAAATACATTAGAAAAGACTGAACTATAATAGAGAACTCCGTTTGAAAAACGCTGTGGTACTCTTTATGAACTTGTGGCAGAGACCGACATGGAAGAGAAGAATTGTCATTATTTTTGTCATGTTTGTGCATTAAAAGCATTGTCGTAGCTTTATAACCTTATGATTGAACTACTGATGTCACATGGACTATTTTAACAATGTCCTTACTACCTTTCTGGGCCATTCAGATTTCATCAACAATATCTTATTTTGTGTTCTGAAGATGAACGAAGCTCTTATGTGTTTGGAACGACATTAGGGTGAGCATAAAAACAGATTTATATTGCATTATGAAATGCATTTCAGAAAGTACAGACATTTAAAAAAACAAATTTGCATTGCCTGAAGTGCTCTTGTGCGTTACCGTTTTAATGTACAAGTTGCTTTGGATAAAATGATCTACTTATTTACTTACCTGCGCACTCAAAATGGAAAAAAGTCACCTTTTTATTCAGGCATTGGGAATAGGTGAACATGTCTGCAGAGTGAAACATTACCAGAACAACTAGAGGCGACATTAAACACAAAATCTCCATCCCCCTCTTTTCCACAGGATGCGTGAGTGCACTAGGAATACACTCCGGCAGGCTAAACGCGCCTCTGCCAAACCCCTAAAGTCTGCACATCCATCGTCCCGATGCAGCGCAGATAACATCAACACGCTGTTTACAGGCAAGGGCACAACGCGACCCCAATACTCACGCAAGAGGGATATTAAAGACAGACACACTCCTGCAGATGGAGCCCACACACACACACACACACCTACTCATTACTCCATCTCTCTGCTCACCGCAGAGCGACTGCAAAGGACGTCCACGGTAGTTTAAAGTGCCGTGTCAGCCCACAACACATTTGCACACATCTGGCCGAGCGAGATGCCAACATGATTGGCATCTGTTCTGCAAAAGGGACCGTGAGAGAAACAGGTTCAGCCAGAGTGCGCTAGCGTGGGTTTGTGTCATCCCCGTTTGCAGGAAGGCAGGTTATAGACGCCCCATTACATAGAGACGCGAGTCTGGCCTCGGCACATTAACGGCGAACGAGGAGGCTGGCATTAGCATAAATCTGCTGCGAGCGCTGCAATCTGTTTTTCCCAGCCTTCCATGCAAAGCAGGGGAAACATAAGCTTTACGATTTCCATAATTTGGCTGAAGGGCATCCAAACAGTGGCTCAGGAGCAAGAAGCACTGACTCATCTGGAATGCACAAATACTTCTGATAGCAAACATGTGGGTTCTGCTGAAGGAAAGCTTGAAAGGAGGCGTTTGTATTCCAGAACCTCAAGAGAGTGTGCGCTCTGAAAGGCGAAACCAGATCGGACTGATTAGCACAATGATGGACAGTAAGAGATGCTATTACGGGCTATTCGCAACCCAGAGAAGCCGCAAGGCGTGCGAGGAAACAAAGAGCCGAATGAAGAGACAGAATTCACAGCCCCCAGAATGCTTAGGAATACATCCAAGAACATGTAAATCACTGACTTTACTGGACCCGAGGACACTGCAGTAGGAGACTTGGGGAGAGAAGATGGAGAGAGCGATGATGAGATGATTAAAACAAAATAAATGCACATAAATATGTGCGCACACGCCCCGCTTCTGCAACCACATGCAATTTAAAGCAACAAATGAAGTCACGTTTTCACCGCTGGGGATACCACCAGAGCAATTTCGTCTACAATCAATAACGTATAAGAATGCACCTCAGAGACAGCAAGCTATGGTGAGCATGAGCCATGAAAGCGTCTCGGCCAAGCAAGAGCAGCAATCAGTGTGTGAATTAAGAGGCTTCACAAGGATTCCTTCTTTATCAATAATACATTTGGGGAAGAACAGAAAAAAAGACGGATCGTTACACAGAGTTGCACGGAAGTCAGAACTGAATAGAGAATTAATTGCTATTCAAATTTGAATGTAAGAAATTTGAATGTAAGAAAGAGGGATTAAAATGAATTCAATTAATGGATGGATAGATGGATGGATGAAGAGACAGATATACAAAATGACAGATAAGATGATAGATAGATCTGCCGATAGAATGATTGCTAGACAGAACAATAGCTAGATAGAACAACAGAACCACAGATAGAACGAAAGATAGGTAGACAGATGGACGAAAAATAGATGGATGGATGGAGAGACAGACGTACAGAATGACAGATGGAAAGACAGATAGATATGATAGATATGACGATGGATGGACGGACAGACGGACAAAACAGATAGAAAGATATACAGATATGAAGATAGATAGAAATAATGATAGAAATTATATATATAATGATGGATGGATGGATGGATGGATGGTGAGACAGATGTACAGAATGACAGATGATAGATAGATCTGGTGACACGATTGCTAGACAGAATAATAGCAAGATGGAACGATAGATAGAACAATAGATGGATGGATATATGGATGAATAGATGGATGAAGAAACAGACGTACAGAATGACAGATGGAAAGACAGATAGACATAACGATGGATGGATGGACGGACAGATGTACAGAAGGACAGACAGAAAGATAGATAGATAGACATGAAGACAGATAGAAATAACTATATGGATGGACAAACGGACAGACGGACGCACAGAATGACAGATGGAAAGATAGATATGAAGATAGATATATATAACGACAGAAATAACAATAAATAGAATGATAGAACAACGGAACGGCAGATAGATAGAATGATAGAACGATAGAATGATAGATAGAACAATAGATAGAACGATAGAACAATAGATAGATAGATAGATAGATAGATAGATAGACAGATAGATAGAACAACAGAATGACAGATATGATAGAAAGATTGGATGGATTGATGGATAGACAAATAGAAAGGAAGATGGATGGCAGATAGATGATTGTACGATGGATGATGGATGGATGAATAGGAAGATGAATGGATGGACAGATAGACAAATAGAAAGATGGATGGATGGCAGATAGATTGACTGTAGGATGGATGGATGGATGGATGGATGGATGGACGAATAGAAAGACAGATGGATGCTGGATGGATAAACAGACGGACAGACGGACGGAAGGAAGGACAAACAGACGAAAAGAATGACAGACAGAAAGATAGATATATATGAAGATAGATAGATATAATGATAGAAATAATGATAGACAATGATTGAACGATAGATAGAACAATAGATAGGTTGGATTGATGGATAGATGGATGCATGGATAGACAAACAGAAAGGAGGATGGATGGCAGATAGACAGATAGACTGATTGTAGGATGGATGATGGATAGATGGATGAAAAGAAAGATGGATGGATGGATGAATAGAAAGATGGATGGATAGATGGATACTAAGCACGAATAGAAAGATGGATGGATGGCAGATTGATTGTTGAATGGATGGACAAATAGAAAGACGGATGGATGTTGAATGGATGGACGGATAGACATGGATGGATGGATGGACGGAAGGACAAACAGATGCACAGAATGACAGATAGAAAGATATATGAAGATAGATAGATATGATAGAAATAATGACAGACAGAACGACTGAACGATAGATATACTGACATATAGGTTGGATTGATGAATGGAAGGATGGATAGACAAATAGAAAGGAGGATGGATGGCAGATAGATAGATTGATTGTAGGATGGATGGATGAAAAGAAAGATGGATGGATGAATAGAAAGACGGATGGATAGATAGATACTATACACAAATAGAATGATGGATGGATGGCAGATTGATTGTTGGATGGATGGATGGAGGAACAGAATGATAGATGGATGGATAAATAGACGGACGGACGGACAGATAGATAATCAGACATATAGAATGATAAACAGATGGAAAGACAGAAACAATCCTGTTATTATATAAAGAAAAAAGTATCCTAAAAGCTCCTGAGTTTGACTGAAAAATCAGAATGCTGCTATAAACTGTCTAAACTTCTCTTGATCGCTGCTGTGTTGATTCGACTGCTACTTTCTACTCTCTGCAGTGCAGAACTTGCTAAGCAGATTTGCGGAGAGCACGCCTGCTGTCATTCGCGTGTAACTGTGACTCGGGGGCCGTCTGTGGATGAGCCGCACCGAACATCTGCAGCAGATGAAAGGCTCTCTCACCATTCCCATGGGGCGCTCCGCAATTCCCACTGCCATCCCCAGAGAGTCACGGAAGAGAGGGAAATTAGGCCAGCTCTAATCTACAGCCCTCCAGAGACCCAGTCTGAGCCTTGGCGAGTCAATCCAATCCAGGATGGGCCGGTCTGGACTCTCTCCTTCACAGATACAAAATACAGAAGTGCCTGGGAAGTTTTTAATGAGAGTCTGGAACTTTCAGCTCGGGTTTCATTCACACATTTGGTGTGACGGGAAATAGGACAGTCACAAGGACGACACCGGTGGACGATTAAGACGCCTTGGGAATCGCCTCGACTGCTGAAAGATGTGCTTTTAGTTGATATGGGGTATTAAATACATTATCAGGAGATCCTTCACTCTCATTACATGAAAGTTAGACGGACCTGATAGCAACGATTTTGGGAATGAGATGGTGAAATGAAGGAGAACGTGTCTAACTTGCTTTGCACTTTAAATTTAGACCAAAAAACCAACATCCCTGCTGAGAAAACCAGCATGGCTCAACAAGGCCAGACAGTTCGGTTTGAGAGTTGAGCCAGTCCGGGAAAATTTTAATGATTTAATCATGTGTGGTTTTATGTCCTGAAAACATAAACATTTGGTTTTCTGTTTCTCTTCTGAACAATTTTTTTGGTAATTCTGTTCTTGCTGATGTAAATATGGCAAGGTAATGTTACAAGAAAGTAAGAAAGACTCGGAAAGAACTGTTTAATTAAAAATACTACCTTTTTTTTAAACTTGTTGGAAAACTTGTTAAAAAAACCATCCTTCTGGCATGAAAGTCTTCATTTTAATCTGGTTTGTCATACATGGACATAAATATAGTTTCCTCAGAGGTATGTCACCTTAAGAAGAGGATACTAAAACAGGGCTCTACAGTGCGACCGAAAACTACTGCGTGTGACTATGAAAAAATATTTAGGAGCACCAGTGTCACTGAGACGATCAGCATATTTGTGTTTTTTGCGCTGAGGGGAGCTTTAAAAGTTTCTACGTGTTTTTGCAACGTTGAGTAATGTATCACAGACATATCTCATGAATTCTTTCGTGAACAAAGTGTAAAGAGAGTGTAAATAAGAGATTCATTGTGCAGTGTAAAGAACTTTTTAATCAATTATAAGGGAACTTTGTGAGATCTCGATGAACTAAGATGAGTGACAGCTTTTAATGATTTTTAAGGGAGTTTGTAAATGAGATATTGATTTATTACAACAGTTAAATAAAATAAAAAGATAATATTAAGTGACTTACATTACCTGACTATAATGCTATTGCCTGATTTTGCTCTATTTAGTCATCAAAAATAGTTTAGTCACAATTGAGCCACTGCACAACTCCATTCAAACATAGCGGTGATTCGTTTATGAATGAACCTGTGTTTTTAAATGAATCTAGTGAGTCAATGATTCAATTTCCCATTCGTAAAGACAGTCACTGAATGAATCAAATGAACGGATGATTCAGTAATTAAATCAGTGACTTGTCGCCACCTACTGGCAGTTTTAGTTTCATTTTTAAAATATCTTTTCTGTTATTTGAATCATTTAATATTTCTATTTTCAAAATTTTATATTTAAGACATTAATCTCAACATAAATTTATAAATTTGATTGCACTCATGCCACCTTTGAGCCTCATTAAACAAAAATACACCTACAAGCCACTTTTGTGTTCTTCTGTGCCACCTCTGTGGTACAAATTCATTTTGTTAATACTGATTTAGTTTGATTATTATTCTACTTGTTCTTATTCTGTTGTTTTAATTAGAAAAAATATTTTTTTTAAAGATTGACATAAACGATGACATACTATACTAAATAATGCCTAAATGTAAAAACAATCGGTATGGACACTCTTTTAATTCCTATGGCCGTAAGGCTTTTAAATTTGTAAGATGTTAGAATAGTGTGTTGTTATTTGTATTTTGTTTGTGTTTTTGTATGATGCTTACAATTTTTTATGCTGCACCAATAATTGCCCTTTGGGCTTATAATAAATTTGAACCTTGAACCTTGAACCTTGAAATAATGTGGTAGGACCAATAAAATTGTTTTAAAAAACTAATAAAACAAAATAAAATAAAATAAAATATGACCAACATGAATTTTTAGGCTGGTTTATGCTAATTTGTTTGACACTCGTCTACACTGTAAAAAACAAAAAAACACAATTTCTTGAGTCAACTTATATTTTAAAATACTTAACTTAAATAATTTGTTACCCTGCAGGTTTAACATTTCTAGTTGACTAAACTTATTTGAGTTGACTGAACTTAAAATTTTAAGTAGTACTAAGTGAAAACTTAGATATTTGAGTTGACTGAACAAACAAGTTGGTTTGTTAAACTTAAAAGCTGGGCTTGTTACCAAGCTGCCTTAAGCTTTTAAGTTGAATGAACTGAAATATCTAAGTTGTCACTTAGTACAACTTAACATTTCAAGTTGACTAAACTATTTTTAAGTTGACTGAACTTAAAATTTTAAGGCAGCCGGGTAACAAATTATTTTAAGTTGAATCAATAAATTGTTTTTTTACAGTGTAGCTAGTAAGTCATTATATACACTAGACTAAGTCTTAGGGTCCACACATTTCGTCACTTCAGGAACATTTCCGCAGTAGTTGCCCGTTTCGGACTCATGCACTAACATTAGTGTTAAATAAATAAAAGCCAATGTTTAAATGTAACATTTCAGCAACATTAGCATTGTAGCTGCATTTATGCCTTACAAAGACATTCCAATAATGCACTTGTGAACTTCAATATGACCATGAAAGGAGTTGAGTGTCTACGAAGGCGATCAGGGCCACTGCATTGCAGATGTGATTAGTGAGTCTTTGTTCACTCTAGCATAGCTCAGATCAGAGGTCAGTCCAGCATACTGGCAGCCCCTCACAAAATGCCCACCTGCCATTTCATATATTACTAGGCCATTTTCCGCCCGTTCATTCCATTTTCAATACCCTGAGCCACAATTCGGGAAACATTTGAATACTGTAAACAGCTTTAGGGGAGCAAAGGTGCTTCGTCATTGGCGTTTTTTGTGCAATACCTTTAATTACCTCTTCAGTCCATTGCAGAAAATAACGACAGCAATTCAGCCGTTACCAAACTAATGGATCGTTTCGGCGCCAGGAGGTCGTAATCCTCAAAAGGTAGGGGGGACGGGATAAAAGAAACTAATCAACTTATAATATGAATGCTTTCAAAATGTTTTCAATTGGCTATTTGCAATTAATGCCCTAAAAAGTGGCCTCGTAAAGCACGACGGTGTTTTCATACATATGGCTGTTCGGGCTAATAAACAGAATTACCTCCAACCGCACAAGGTCGGACCTGAGATGAAGCAAGCAGTGATTGGAAGTGGGAAAATGAGAGCGTAATAGAAAGGCATTAATGTCCCTGACAGTGAAGTGATTAAACGAGAGCGGCATAGGAAGGTTTTTTAACGAGTGGAGAGGCAGCCGTAATTAAGAGCTAAACTCACACCGCTGAAATGTCTGTCTAATTAAGTCCATTCTTTAATGCTGCCATGTGCTTGGAGCCAGCCGGAGGAGAAGTGCTTTATGACTGCAGCATGTGGAGGCTGTCGCAACCATTCATGCCGCGTCGGAGGTCTTTGTTTCGGAATGGTCAGAGGTTTAATGGACACCGAACGGAAAATACCGCATCATTGGTTGTGTGTGTATTTGTTGCAATCAAAAGATAGGATGTGTGAAGCTATAATTTTAAGGCATCATATACATAATCAATCCTGATGCAAAACCTGTGTCAAATATTTTTTCTCACAAGGTTACAAACACAAAAAAACTCCTATAATCAAAAACTCACAAAACTGAGGTCAACAGAGTTGCACAATTATTGGAAATAAAACCAAAATTGTGATAGGGCTTAGTGCAAATATCAAATGGCAAAGACAGTAATTTAATTAAATAAATATGAGCTGCTTGCTTCAGAGTGAATCTCTGCATCTGCTCTGAGTTTGGGTCACTTTAACGTCAAACACAATGTGCACCATGTTCCCAAACTTGTAATGAGTACCGTTTACCAACAAAACAGAACCAACAAAGTTCAAAGGTTTAACGTTTTAAGGAGTAGTCCACTTCCAGAACAAAAATTTACAGATAATGTACTCACCCCCTTGTCATCCAAGATGTTCCTTCTGCTTCAGTTGTAAAGAAATTATGTTTTTTGAGGAAAACATTTCAAGATTCCTCTTCATATAATGGATTTCTATGGTGCCCCTGAGTTTGAACTTCCAAAATGCAGTTTAAATGCAGCTTCAAAGGGCTCTGAACGATCCCGTAAGGGTCTTATCTAGCGAAAAAATCGGTTATTTTCTAAAAAAAAAAATGACAATTTCTATACTTTTTTAACCTCAAACGCTTATCTTGTCTAGGTCTGCATGAGCACTGTTTGTCCGGTTCAAGACAGTTTAGGGTATGTCAAAAAACTCCCATCTCATTTTCTACTCCAACTTTAAAATCATCCTACATTGCTGCAGAAGTGCTGACCCAGTGTTTACAAAGTGAACATGCAAAGAAGGTCAAACGGTCTTTACAATAAAAAAAAAAAGTTCACACAGACATAGACAAGACGAGCATTTGAGGTTAAAAAACTATATAAATTGTAAATTATTTTTAGCTTCGCTAGATAAGACGGTTATTCCTCAGCTGGGATCATT
Organism: Labeo catla; assembly: GCA_012976165.1. Classification (NCBI taxonomy): domain Eukaryota; kingdom Metazoa; phylum Chordata; class Actinopteri; order Cypriniformes; family Cyprinidae; genus Labeo; species Labeo catla. Next base: position 176,695 of record VONZ01000057.1, on the reverse strand, counting down.
TAGAGCCCTTTGAAGCTGCATTTAAACTGCATTTCGGAAGTTCAAACTCGAAGTTCTTTATATGGAGATGAATCCTGAAATGTTTTCCTCAAAAAAACTATTTCTTTACAACTGAAGAAAGAAAGACACGAACATCTTGGATGACAAGGGGGTGAGTACATTATCTGTAAATTTTTGTTCTGGAAGTGAACTACTCCTTTAAGACAGCCATAAATATTAGCATTTACAATTATAATTGCGATGTAAAATAAAATATTATTGCATTATTTTTCATTATTATTTTTGTCATCCAAGATGTTCACGTCTTTCTTTCTTCAGTCGAAAAGAAATTAGGGTTTTTGAGGAAAACGTTCCAGGATTTTTCTCCATATAGTGGACTTCAGTGTTAATTTTGGAAGCAAATTTTGATTTAGTCTTAGTCACATGCCATTTAGTTTTAGTCATATTTTAATCATCTGAATTGTTTTAGTCTAGTTTTAGTCGACTACATATAAGATTTTAGTTGACGAAATGTACAGTAGATTTAGTCGGCTAAAATCTAATGGGTTTAGTTACAGTGTATGTTATTAAGCATTTCTCTAAAATTACTGACTCTATAGGTTTGATATTAAAGTTTTATCATGATAGACAGATTTAACTGCTGTGACACGCAACTTGCCTTTATATTAAAATTAAATGAAACCACTTCTCATAAAGAAACAAGAACACAATCTTCTTTTCAATGAAATGACAATGGTTATATAGGCTAATTATGCATTCTTAATAACAACTTGTTAACCACATTCTTCATTCTTTCAAGCAGACATATTTTTTTTTTATAAATTTAAATTAATCTTTATTAGAGCTACTAAAGTGGTTCAGTCAAGAGCAGTGAGTGAGTTTCTCTCTTTCTTTTGCTGCTTGATTAACATCAATGCCACAGACAACAGCAACTAAATTAGGCAAAACCAAATGCATGGATGCAATGTACTGATACATGTTCGATATTCTCCCAACTGTTTCCGTTCACCTAAGACGTAACCGAGTGTGTTTACGAGTATACTCACCAAAACTGACAATTCGACTTCATTTTGTGTGTATTTCTCTGTTCATGAGACGCGAAAGAATACTTGTGTGCTGTGTGAAAGGCACTGAGTTCTCTTTTACGCCGTCTCATATATCCACGTTTGCTCTTCTCTTACTCCCAGATATTGACATTTTTGAACGTTTTATGAGACGTGCAGCAAATGTATGATAGCTTTTGTCCTGCCCGATAGATTAATAGGTTATGATACAGTTCAACGCATCTAACTTCCTAACCACACAGCAGATTTGTTCTGAATGAATCTCTTCCCAAATCAACCCTCCCTAACATTTTCGTCTCATTTTAATTTGTTGACGAAAATGTCAATAGATTTTTGTCACAGTTTTTGTCAAGTTTTTGTTTCATTATCTTCTTGTTTTTGTCTGTGAAAAAAAATTATTTGATGAATGGAATGTGGACTTCAATGGAAGCCAACGGCTGAAGGTCCAAACTGCAGTTCTTTACGATCGTCATTTTCTAAAAAAAAATAAAAATAAGCAGAAGTACTGACCCAGTGATAACAAAGCGATTGTGCTAAGAAAGTCAAACGCCCTTTACAAAAAAAGGTAAAACAATGATGTTGGACAATTTTAAACTTGGAGGAGAAAATTACATGAACTGGAGTACACAGACAAAGAACTAACCACGTGTGACCTTTCGAATGTCATTACATTATGCGTGAATTTGCAGACGCGCATTGCATTTTTTTTTTAGAAACCGACCAATCGTTTTGCTAGATAAGACCCTTATTCCTCGACTGGGATCATGTAGAGCCCTTTGAATCTGCAGTAAAACTGCAGTTTGGGCCTTCAATCCTGGAATGTTTTCCTCAAAAACCTTAATTTCTTTTCGACTGAAGAAAGAAAGACATGAACATCTTGGATGACAGGGGGGTGAGTAAATTATCAGGAATTTTTTTGTTCTGAAAGTGAACCAATACTTTAGAAATTTTTTATATTTGACATAACAATAATAATAATAATAATAGTTGTTATTACTACTAGTAGTAGTTTATAGACATATTGACATATAATCACAAAATTTGGGCCAAACTGTGCAGCCTGCATTTTAAATCACAATCATAATTTTTATCAGAAAACTTTTTAATAAGATTTTTTCCTTTCACACAGACCTAACAGTGAATGATTTTTACTTGTGCTAACGGTGGCTTACCTAAAGGTATGGCCATGGGAATGAGGTAACCTCGCACCGGAGAACCAGGCTGCTGCTGTTGGGCAGGATCACTGGGGCTGAACAGGAAATGTGGCTCAGAGACTGAAGACTGCAGGGCCGGAACATCCACAAATTGGCTAGTTTGGGTTTTAGATGACTTCATTTTCACTCCTATATGAGAGAATGAAAAGGGAGGAACAAGTAACATTCAAGAACTTGGACAGAAAATGCCAATTAGGGGTGATCACGATTCTATTTCATGTTGTTTTTAAGACTATTTTGCAAGTTGCTTAGCAGTACAGGCAAACAAATTTCCCTATCTAAAAAATACAGCCCTATAATGTAACAAAACATAAGAGAAAAGAAGAATTACTTAGACATTTGTAATTGAAGACCTTTACGTCACCTTTGACAGTCTCTACAACTTTAGGGCGTTGCAGTTTGGATTTCGGCGTGGGGGAGTTGAATCGAAGGTAAGGGCTTTTTTTAAGTGTTCGTCGATGACCATCATAAAGAGCTTTCCCATACAGCCTGGCCAGATACTCCTGGTCATCCTGAGATTTTAACACAACCGACTGAGCCTGAAAGGACGATAAATATACACTAGATCAACAAACTGTGTGTCAAGTTTTATAATAGCAAACATGGCATTTTATACTGTGAAACACTTAAACATGGCACAGCACATTATACTGATACAGCACACTCATATCTATAGTAAACATGGTAAAGTAAATTATGATTTGACCACATTGATGGTAAACATGATAAAATATATTATGTTATGCTTACATTTATGGTAAATGATACTATAACAATCATATCTACAGTAAACATGGTAACTATACTAGGTTATCCTCACATCTATGTAAACCGAGTAATCTATATTATAATATAATTATATCTACGGCAACTATGGTAAACTATATTATGTTATGCTCACTTCAACAGTACTTAGAAGTTTCCAGTAAGTTTGGAAATGATAAGATTTTTAAAATGTTCTTGAAAGGAGCCACTTACATTCACCAAAGCCACATTTATTTGAGTAAAATGACAGAAAAACAGAAAATATTGTGAAATTTTATTACAATTTAAAATAACGGTTTTCTATCTGACTATATTTTAAAATAGGGGTTGACCGATTATCGGTCTAGCCGATTATTGTCGCCGTTTTTTAGGGTTATTGGTATCGGTCATTTTCAAAACTGATTTGCTGATAAAATTATTTAAAAGCATTTAAAGACCGTTGTTATTTTTGACATCAATTTTCATTTTTACACCAGACACATATATTGGTTCAAAATATCAGTTATTGGTCTACTTGATCTGTAATAATCTGTTTCCGCCCTGAAAAACACATATTTGTTGACCCCTATTTTAAAATGTAAATTATTCTTGTAATTCAAAGCTGAATTTTCAGCAGGTATTTCTAATATTTTTTGAAACAAAAATACAGGATTATTTATTTATTTACATATTTATTGTTACAAAAGAACAGCATTTATTTAAAATAGAAATTGTAACATTATAAATGTCTTAACTGGCAATTATTATGGTAAACATGACATTATGCTTCTACACACTGATATGTATGTAACCACTTATTTCTACAGCAAACATGGCACGATATACTAAATATACAAATACACAAAGATTATATGTTACAGTATAAAACTGATCAGAATGTGCTTAAAAAGTAGAAAATGATAACTCTTCTTATGTAAAGTGAGGTATTGCCTTATGGATTTCATTTGGTTTCATCTAAAACTCATGGCAACCCCAGAGTGTCTCCAACAAAAAACCTCTCAACCTTTTGTAACTGTGTGCTCTGTTGTCTGGATTGACTGCACCTTTACCGATTGCAGCAATTAAATGCCTCAACGGCCTCCACACACAGTAACCTTCAGATAACCACTGAATGTGTTGCTAGGTTAAGAATCGTCCACACAGACACTAGGCAACAAGGACGGCCATTAACAGGACCGGGCTTGTGCCAAACACAGATAAGACAGGCCTGCCTCTCGTCTTCTCGCTCTTTATTTTTAGCAAATTAGTGTCGGGGCAACATATGAGTGCTCAAAGCGGCTCATTTAGAGAAAATGCCACTGAGACACGGAGAAGTATTGAGCTACAGTGTTTACATCCAGATGGGCCATTTTGGGAGTGTTGTGAGCTTGTCAGGTCACGGTGATAAGTAAACAACACATACAGGAATAAACACTGCAAACAAACAGGTTAGCAGATCGTACAGTTCATTATCAGTTTCAATAGAACAGACAGATGATTTGGACCACAGCCAAATAGCCAATTATAAAGCTCGAGTGTCATATAATCATAATCTACTGCCTACATAAGCAGCATCCAAACCAAAATGAAAACTTGTACCGTAAGCCTGGCTTTTTAAACTTTTTAATGCCAAGAATCCCCAAACACACTGATTTCAGAGAATCTTATATTTCTATTCCTATTTTTTTATGGTATCAGTAAATAATCGATCTATCTATCTATCTGTACATCCCCCCTTTCAGAATCTGCAAAATGTTAATTATTTTACCAAAATAAGAGGGATCATACAAAATGCATGTTATTGTTTATTTTTGTACTGACCCGAGTAAGACATTTCACATAAAATATGTTTACACAAGAGAAAATAATAGCTGCATTTATAAAAATGACCCCGTTCAAAAGTTTACATCCCCTTGATTCTTAATACTGTGTTCTTACCTGAATGATCCACAGCTGTGTTTTTTGTTTAGTGATAGTTATTCATTATTTGTCCAGAACAGTTAAACTGCCTGCTGTTCTTCAGAAAAATTCTTGTGGTCCCACAAATTCTTTGGTTTTTCAGCATTTTTGTGTATTTGAACCCTTTCCAACAATGACTGTATGATTTTGAGATCCATCTTTTCACACTGAGGACAACTGAAAGACTCATATGCAACTATTACAGAAGGTTCAAACGCGCACTGATGCTTCAGGAGGAAACAAGACACATTAAGAGCCAGGGGGTGAAAACTTTTGAACACAATGAAGATGTGTACATTTTTCTTATTTTGCCTAAATATCATATTTTTTCATTTAGTACTGCCCTTCAGAAGCTACAAGATACTTACAGTACATGTTTCCCAGAAGACAAAATAAGTTAAATTTACCCTGAACAGATTCAAAACTTTTCACCCTCGGCTTTTAATGTATCGTTTTTCTATCTGGAGCATCAGTGAGCATTTGAACCTTCTTTAATAGTTGCATATGAGTCCCTCAGTTGTCCTCAGTGTGAAAAGATGGATCTCAAAATCATACAGTCATTTTTGGAATGGATTAAAATACACAAAAATGCTGAAACACCAAAGAATTTGTGGGACCTGAAGGATTTTTCTGAAGAAAAGAAGGCAGTTTAACTGTTCTGGACAAACAATGAATAACTATCACTAAACAAAAAAACACAGCTATGGATCATTCAGTTAACTACACAGTATTATGAATCAAGTGTATGTAAACTTTTGAACTGGGTCATTTTTATAAATTCAACTATTATTTTCTCTCGTGGACTATATGTAAGGTTCTCTTCTGTGAAATATCTTGTTCAGGTCAGTTCTAACATGCATTTTGTATGATCCCTCTTATTTTGGTAAAATAATTAAAATTTTGCAGATTCTGCAAGGTGTATGTAAACTTTTAATCCAATTTATATCTAATCTATATCTAATCTATGCTATCGGAGAGATACATATAAAGCAAAAGAAAAGGTTAAATTTAATTTCCCAATAAATATTGCTCCTAAAAACTATATTTTATATATTTTTGTCTCAAATGTTCCACAGACTCCTTAAATCCCCTCATTTTTAAAAATGCTTTGTCAAGTTAAAAGACATCTCAAGACCCTGCCATATTTTACCTCCATCCATGTAGTGTTGTTTTTGGCAGCCTGTTTTAATTTTAGTTTTAGTCTAGTCTTTGTAGAAAGCTGTCATTTTAGTTTTTATTAGTTTTAGTCACGTTCATACTCTTTTTAGTCTAGTCAAGTTTTAGTCAACTAAAAGTCTGAGCATTTTAGTCTTATTTTAGTCATAATTATCCATGTCTATTTTCGTCTAGTTTTAGTCGACGAAAACTGATGACATTTTAGTCTAGTTTTAGTCGACAAAAACTGATGACATTTAGTCTAGTTTTAGTCAATGAAAATTGTATTTTAGTCTCTTTTTAGTAATGCAATTCTATTTAACCCAGTCAATATAGTATAAGTACCTAGTAGTATAGTCAAGATACAAATATGTGCACGTGATTGGTGTGTGTGAAACGGTGAACACAAAACTTTGCCTGGAGTCTGCCATTGAACCGGCAAAGCAATTTCCCTGAAGCATTGGCTCTGATCTGCCATATACCCTATTAGGGCTTAAACGGATCGCAGTGTGATACGTACGGACCAGGTCAAAACCCCTCCGTTCGTCATGTGATTTTACAGGTTAATTTGCCAATTTACACGTTCAAGCTATTTAAAACCACAAGAAGAAGAAACGAAACAGAACTCGATTCGTTACTTGCGCGCTGTTCTCGCATACACCCGAAGCGCGCACAAACATAAAGACGTGTTTCAGACAGCGCGGCATACCGAGTTGATTCCTCTTTCACCTCTCCCTGCGTTTAAGATGCATACGCATGGGGATTTGCGGTTACGTCGCTATATTGGAAGTATTTCTGTTTTAAACCATGAAGGCGAGCCAATGGATATCAAACTTTGTGCAATAGTTATGCCGGTGAACGTTTTAACTTAAGTTTTAACTTTACAATTCACTATATAGAAAGTGAAAGTAAAAAATAACTGACGCTGCAATACGGCGCATATTCTCTCAGACACGAATCTACTTCAACATGTGCTGATAACGGTATATAACTGTCTAATACTCTTAATAATTGTAATTTCAGGCCTATAATCCCCCCGGTCCGCGAGTGGGGCTTGAGGAAGTGACGTCGCCTGCGTCTGCGCAGTGCGACCTGATGCAGCCCACTTCAGAAATACTGCAAAATAATAATAATAACGCGACTAAACAAAACGAAATAACGTTATAACATTTCGTTTCGTCTCGTTTTCGTCAACGAAAATGAAGAGACATTTTAGCATAGTTTTTAATTTGTAAACCACATTTAGTCTCGTTTTTATTCGTCAACGATATTGCATTATACATTTAATTATAGTCATCGTCACACGACCAGCATTTACGTTGCGTCTCGTCTCGTTTTCGTCACGTGATAAAGGTTCGTTGACGACGATATTTAGTCATAATTTTCGTTGACGAAAGCAACACTACATCCATGCTGTGGCGTCTACTGTCTTTAAAAGCAAAAACACAGTCTGTGTGAACAGCCCTCTCTGAATTTCACCGAAATGAGGTCAAATTCTTATTTTGCAGCCTACTATCTGGAACAGTCAGGAGTATGATGTCTAGGTAGGCAGCTAATTAGGTATTGGAACATCATCAGAGAAGCTTCCTTACTGTCCATTGTGTGGCACTGCATTAGTTAACACAGATATAATCCTTCTCACCGTCTCTCGCTTCCCTTCAGGTCTGCTTCTGACAGACAGAGCGGGTTGTTTGCCGTGTGCCAGTGTGTTTTCTGCATGCGCTCTAACTGAGCCTCTCAGAGAGGTTTTCTTGTCTGCCGCAGAGGTTTCACCTCCCCCTCTTCCTCTTCCTCTTCCTCCCCCTCTCGGACCAGCCGCACGTCCGCTCCTGCTCCCTTGGCCCTGCTGCACCACTTTAGCGACTGCAGCATCGCTCCTCTCCACAATCCTCTCAGAGCTGTCCCTCGCCAGTTCGTCCTGCCAGGAGGAAGACACGACAAAGAGAAGGAGAAAGAGACAGAGGACCTTGTAGTCAGAAACACTTGTGCACTGTAATATAAACTTTAAAAATGCAGAACATTTAGATGATGAGTTATTTGTCTGCCAGGTAAATAATAAAAATGTGATTATTTAGAAAAGCAATAGCAGATCTCTGTTCAATGCCAAGCATTATCAAAGGCAAAAAGCACTAATGATTATTCAAATATTTTCTCTTTTAAAACAGTATTTCGGAGAACAAAGAACAGTGACAGATTGTGCCGAAACACCAGATTGTATTTGAAGGCTGAAAAAGAGACTAAATCTTTCAGTTCAACTCACCTGAATCTCCTTGCTGAGTGTATTGATCCAGGCATCAACTGTCTTCTTTATCCTCAGCTCTTCACGGACATCTCTACAGGACAAGACACATGACAGGCCGTCAACGTCTTCAAAGGCATGACAGAAAAAACTATTCATCTATAAACTCGAGCAACAGAGCTGCTTTTCCTGACGGTAAACCTTGTTGTGTTGCTCCAGGCACGTTTCGTCATTCGAGTGCTTTATAAGGTAAAGGTTCAGGGTCAATTTTCAGCTGCTTTTAGAGATGAATTTACCTTGAGCTGTGCATTTCATTTAGTATTTGAAAGGGAGCGAATTGCTAAATAAAGCCAAGCTAAATTAAGAGAGTTTAAATGGATTGATTGTGTGCAGTACATGTAATGGAGACTTACACTCAAGAAATTAATACTTTTGTTTAACAAGGACGCATTGATATGATCAAAAGTGGCAGTAAAAATATTTATGCTACAAAACATTTTAAATAAACGCTGTTCTTCTGAACTTCCTATTAATCAAAAAATTCTGAAAATGTTTCTTGAGTAGCAAATCAGCATATTAGAATGATTTCTGAAGGATCTTGTAACACTGAAGACTGGAATAATGATGCTGAAAATTCAGCTTTGATCACAGAAATAAATTAAATTTTGAAATATATTGAAATAGAAAACTGTTATTTTAAATTATAATAATATTTCACAATATTACTTATTTTTTAATCAAAATAAAAGCAGCCTTGGTGAACACAAGAGACTTCTTTCAAAAACATTAAAAAATCTACCCGAACTTTTGAACGTTGGAGTAAATACTAGAGCTGCTCAATATGTATTATTATTGAAGGCACTGTGCTATTTTATTTTATACATTTTTTAAAATTATTTTTTATGATAGATCCAATACTGGATCTATTAGACCATACATTTTCCAATTTATGTATTGAATTCTTTTAAGGTAAGTTTCAAAGGTACTAAACATCTTTTATATCCAAACAATACATCCTATAGGCTACTTTTAATGACAAATTACATTTAAAATATTTATTTTAAATATGTATTTTTATATGGATTTTACTTACTGCAAAATGTACAAAAAAAATGTGTTATGTGTTTTATATTGAAGCCCGTTTCTGCCACTAAATTAAAAGAAAAAAAGGTTATTGCGGCTTATTAGCCATTACGAGACAATAAAAAACTCACAATTCTTACTTTTTCGTACATGCAAGTTTGTATCTCGCAATTCTGACTCTTTTTTCCTTGCAATTATGAGTTTATATCTCAAGATTTTTACTTTTTTCTTAGAATTGTGAGACATAAACTCGCAATTGCAAGAAATAAAGTTAAAATTGCCGGATAAAAACTCACAATTCTGACTGTTTTTCTTGCAAATGCGAGTTTGTATGTCACAGTTTTTGCGAGTTTATATCTCATAACTCTTGACTTTTTTCACACAATTCCGATTTTTTTTTCTAAAATTGTGAGATATAAACTTGCAACTGCGAGAAATAAAGTTAGAATTGCAAGATAAAAACTCTCAAACATGCAAGTTTACATTCTTGCAATTATTAGTTTGTATTTCGCAATTCTGACTTTTTTTTCCTCGCAATTATGAGTTTATATCTCGCAATGTTTTCTTAGAATTGTGAGATATAAACTCACAATTGCAAGAAATAAAATTAAAACTGGGATAAAAACTCGCAATTCTGACTGTTTTTCTCGCAAATGCGAGTTCGTATATCACACTTTGGACTTTTTTTCTTGCATTTGTGAGTTTATATCTCAGAATTCTGACTTTTTTCAAGCAATTTCGACTTTTTTCTCAAAACTGTGAGATATAAACTCGCAACTGCGAAAAATAAAGTTAAAATTGTGGGATAAAAACTCTCACAATCTCACAATCAGGACTTTTTTCTTGCAATTATGAGTTTGTATCTCGCAATTCTGACTTTTTTTCTTGCAATTATGAGTTTACATCTCACAATTTTTACTTTTTTCTTAACATTGTGAGATATAAACTCGCAATTGCAAGAAATAAAGTTAAAATTGTGGGACAAAAGCTCGCAATTCTGACTGTTTTTCTCGCAAATGAGAGTTTGTACATCACTTTTTTCTTGCGTTTGTGGGTTCATGTCTCATAATTCTGAATTTTTTCACGCAATTTCGACTTTCTCAAAATTGTGAGATATAAACTCACAACTGCGAGAAATAAAGTTAGAATTACAAGATAAAAACTCGCAAATGCAAGTTTGTATTTCACAATTTGGACTTTTTTCTTGCAATTAATTTTTTAACTCACTAATTTTTTCACGAAATTTAAAAACGACTTTTTTCACACAATTGCGACTTTTTTTCTCAGAATTGTGAGAAACTTGCAACTGCGAGAACTAACGTTAGAATTCGAGATAAAAACCCACAAATGCAAGTATGTATCTTACACTTTGAAATCTTTTCTTACAATTACCAGTTTATATGACTTTTTTTTTTTTTTTTTTTTTTTCACACAATTCAGACTTTTTTTCTCAGAATTGTGAGATACAAACTCGCAAATCCGTGTTATAAAGTCAGAACTGCGAGATATAAACTCACAAATCTGAGGAAAAAAAAAAATAAAAAAAATCAATTACAAGATACAAACTCACAAATCTGAAAAAAAGTCAGATTTGCAATTTTGACTTTCTCATTCACAATTGCGAGTTTATATCTCACAATTCTGAGAAAAAAAAACTCAGAATTGCGAGTTTGTATCATGCAATTTTGAGAAAAAAAAAATCAGAATCGTGAGACAAAAAGTCGCAATTACCTTTTTTACATTTTTCTTATTTAGTGGCAGAAACGGGCTTCCGCAGTTTTAGTCTATTTAGCCAATTGTAAATTAAAACTATAAGCTAAAAACTAGGCTACTGATATCTGCAAAACGTTCTATAAGAGTTCTTCCTGGATTCAGTTCTCTCAAAATTTATCTCCAATCTTCAACCGTAAGATTAATTTCTACATCTTCTAAATTAACTGAATGGCTTAGAAACCAGATTTGTGTTGTAATGCATATTTTGGCATAAACAAGGCCAAAAACACACAGTTAGTTGGACTTCTGTGAGGATAGTTTTTCTTATTTTTCCATTCTGAATGCCTGAGATCTCCAATCCCAATGAGGGAAGACATCTGCAGGCAGAGCTAATCTAAATGTGGCATACTGCGTTTAAAGACGCAACAGTCTTCCAGCGTTTCTCCGCTGCACACATTATGCTAATGCCCTGCTGTCTATTGGCCTGTTAGCCCATCTCTGCATCACTTATTGCACTGTATAAATCATAGAGATGAGGAGACGAGTGACAATCCCAGCATGCTGTCCAACTGCTGCTTTGAACCACCAACAGCCCATGTATCTAATGCTTGCTTCCTTTTTCCTCTTTTCATCTTTGAATTTCTGTTCAAAGGGTTTATAAGAGCTGAAAAAGGAAGTGTGTGCTTATGTGGGTTTGTGTTTAAGGGCAAACTAGAGTTCATGCTACGCCGCTGCAAATCCACTGAAGGAATGTCATAAGAACCTGAAGGAAAAAACGCAAGGGTTTCTGAAAGTGACGCTTATGTGGCCAAAACACGAGAGTCTGGGGATGTGCACCACTACATATTTTCTTAAAATGCAACACTCGTGGTGGGACGCTCAAAAATGTGACGTGATGCCAAAGACATTCATTTAAATGTGTCTGGCTACAACAACACTGACTTAAATGGGAAGAATTTAACTTTTCAGAAAGGATTTTGCTGAGCTGCTGAAGTGCAGAACACTGTCAGAATGTTAATGCACTGAAGCTAAAAATCCAAACATTATTATTTTTTGTAAGTAATTACAAATATAATCTACTATAATAATAACAAACTATTATTAAAAACTGGAAATAAAAATATTTTAAAAATACAATAAACACATAATAATTAAATAATTAAATACAAAACAATAAATTTATTGCTATTATTATTAACATATTTTTATTAAAATAAATATATAAATAATCTTTTTTAAATAAATAAAAAAATAAAAAAGGATATTTGCAAAATAATATTCAAATTATTTTAAAAAGATATAATTAATTTTCTATAATAATATCTATATATAATATAATCTATATAATAATAATATAATTAAATAATACATTATTATTACCAACATTTAAAATTAAATTAATATAGATATAACAAAAACAAATTAAATAACAACGACTGAAAAAACATAATTGTTAATATCATAGTTCTATAAAAACAAATCAATATTAAAAATAGTGAACTAAAAAGTTATAAATATATGATAAATATAATGATAATAATATGATTACTACTAACAATAAAAACAAACATGTTTTGAAATAACACCTCCAAAAAAACATATTAACAAATAAAAACACAAAAAATATTTAAACACTATAATAATAACAATTTTGAAAAAATATATATACAATACAAAACAAATGTAATAATAATGTCTGAAATTGTATTATTATTATTATTATTATTATTTATTAACATATTATTATTAAAATATATACAAATATTTTAAAAATGTAAAAAAAAGAGTTAAAAATATAATTAAAAATGTTTTAAATAACTCCAAATAGACATATATTAACAAATAAAAACAAACAATAATATATATATATATATATATATATATACACACACACACACACACAATAAATCAATTATTATTAATTATTGTTATTATTAAAATATTATTATTAACAACAACTTCTACTTCTACTACTACTATTTATTAATATTTTTTATTAGTAGTAGTAGTAGTATTATTAATGATAAAAATTATTATTAACAATAAAACCAAAAATGTTTTAAAATAACTCTAAAAAACATATTTAAAAATATAATAATAATGATAATAATAATAATATTAATAACAATAATAACTGATATTGTATTCACATTAACTAAATGACTAGTCGGTTAATGGATAATCCATCCCCACCACTGATCAATGACAATTTAAAACTGGCATTGCCTTTTTCACACTATCAAAACCTACGCTTTTTTATTCATCCAGTGTGATTAGGACAAGAGTTCGGTTTGTGGCTTGATAGATATTGCACACGCAGTGTAACATAAAGGGAAGCCTCCCAACGGAGCCAGAGTCTGGTAGAGATGCTGATGAGAGAAAGTGGCAGAGCGCTGCAGATTCTGAGCCTGGGCTGAGACCTACAACAGCTGGCCATGCACAAAAAAAAAAAACAAAAAAAAAACACAAAGAGAATGAAACTCTACTGATCCTTACCCAACATCCAATGGACCCTGTCCACAAACACACACACAAAGAGTTAGCCATAGAAAAACAGAGGACACAAGGACTCACTGATCCACGGACACACACAGCTGCCTGCAAAATCTCACAAGCCGCTCTCGACACAAACAGGCATCTCAGATGAAGGCCCTGGCTGCCCATAAAAGCCCTGTCACAGCGCCGACGCATCCCGTGTGTCTGCCGAGCGTCTGCCGTGTGATGGATTCGCCTAATCAGATGATGCTTGAAGACACTTGTGATTTCAAATGGAGCACAATTGATTCGAGCGCCGAGAATGACCTTCAATTAACCTCTTTAGACTACCCGGCATTTTCCTCACCGTTCTTCAACCGAGCCCCTTTAAACTCCTTATTATCCAGTAAATTTGGGCTTCTCGGGAGGGGAAAAAGTGGAAAATGAGCCGTAAAGACTATTTAGCACCTCGCTTTATTCACATTCCCTCTGCAAAAACGGAGAAATTCATGAGATATCTGGTGAGAATGAAATGAGCTCATGTAAAAACTCTTGGAGGCTCCAGAAAGAGATAAAAGAAGACTCAATTACTGCTGATCGGCAAATTTCAAATTTGGAGTTATGAGTGAACCGTATAGAGTTAAAATAGGTTTATTTATAAGTTGGTTTGCATCAACTTGATGCTCTCAAAATATTACAAATAAAATATATTTAAATAAAAATAAAATCTAATATTTAAATAAATAAAAAACAATCAAGAAAAATTACAAAAAATTAAATGAACATTATATACAGTATATATAAATAAAAAATATATAATATATATAATATATATATATATATATAAATAACGTAATAAATTAAATAATAATAACTAAAAAATAACAATTATTATTATTAACATTTAAAAAAAAACATAACATTATTTAAAGAAATAAAATAAAACAATTATAATTAGAAAAAATGATAATTAAACATAACAATAATGATAATATTAATAATTACTATTATAAAAAAAGCTATTATTGTCATGATTATTATTATTATTAATAACAATAATAAAAGATATGAAATAACTTTAAATAAACATATTTAAAATATATAAAGTTCAATAACAAATAAAAACACAATACAATATTTAAACACCATAATAATAATAATAATAATTTAATTTTTATGTATATCTTTAACAGATATAAATAGTTTTAAAAACATTTTACAATAATTAATAAGAAAATGTTTTAAAATATATATAAACACATAACTTAAATAATAATGATTGAAAATAACAATTATTATTATTAACATTTTTATTAAAACATAATAAAAAAATTAAATTAAATTAAATTAAATAAATAAAAAAACTATTATAATTAGAAAAAAATATAATAAAATAGTAAAAATGTATAAATATTAATAATAAATTATTATTATTATTATTATATATAATAATAAAATATTATATATAAAAACTAAACAATTATTATTATTAAAAAGCTATTATTATTATTATCACTATTATGCTTAATAATAATAATAATAAAGATTTTAAATAACTCCAAATCAACATATTATATATATATATATATATATATATATATACACACACACACACACACACATACAACTACACAAAAATGAAAAATAAATATTATTGTTATTATTAACATATTTTTATTAAAAACAATATTTAAAAAAAAGTGTAAAATAATTAAAAATCTGAAGAAAAAAAAAAGCTCACTAAATTTAATAAAATTAATACTATCATCACAGGAAGAAATTACTTTTTCAAATCTATTATTATCTGTTATTTTCAATCATAATGAAATCACAATATTACAGTATTTACTGCATTTTTAAATTTAAAAAAATGCAGTCTTGATGAGCATATGTAGTAGTAATGTTTTCTTTCAAAAACATTTATAGATTTTCTAGAAATGTTTGTATGTGAAGTACGTTTCCACATTCTTAGTACAGATGACGCGTTTGCAACCCTGGTACTGTATTGCAAAAGTACAGTAAGATCAAAAGCAAGTAGAAACGATTTAAAGCCGAGAAATACTCGACACAACATCAGAAGTACAACCGTCTAGAAATCAGTGACTTCAGCAGACATCAAACCCAAACACTTGGTCCCTGATGAACGATAAAAGCACATAATCTCTGAGGTTAATAACGGATGTAATTCTCAGGGTAATTACCAGAATCATCAAGCGCTCTTTGAGGAGCAGTTGACACAACTACCAATTACATAACTCGATAATAAGACTGTCTTTTCATCCGAAAGTTATGATGTAAGCCGACGGGAAACTTGAACATAATACAGGTCGAACTCCGAGCCTCAGCTACTAACGGAAAAGAGCCATAACTATTATGAGCGGAGACGGCGGGAAACATCAAGAAAGTCGGTTCGAAGCAGCGAGAGGAGCGATAAATCTCACTACCGACTCCGAAAGCCAAAGTCTCCGCCATCTGTTGAATTATGCAACAGCCTTCATGAGGTTTTCAGTACATGGGATAATTACAATTACAAAGTCATTGAAACTCAAACTGAGAAAATATTGCCTTTACCCAAGTGTGAGGTGTAACTTTTTCGGAGGGGGGCCGCGGCGCATAATGAAGGAGAATAAAAAAAGCTCCGAAAGTTTCACGTTCACGAATGCCCTCATTAATATTTCACCGCGATGGATGGCGGGAATAAAATCGAACTTCAGACTCGTTTTGCAGTGTCACTTCCTCAAATGAATGAATCCATCAAGCCCCGCGCATAAAGCGCGACGTGAACCGCTCTCTCGCTGCGGCGCGGGTGGCGCGGGCTAAACCGGTGAACGGGGGAGAGCAGAACAGCATCTGGCACCTCAATCCGTGCGACCTTTCAGCAGAGGAAAAGATCAAAGCCATTAGAGCAGGGAGAGGCAGCCGCATCAATCAGTGCGTTTGTGTTTTCATGCACACGCGGGGCTGATTGCGGCTGCCATTTTGGAGACAATTAACATTGAGGCTGACATTTTGGTTGAGGAGTTTGGATACTGAGACGGGTTTGAGAGGTGTCGGAGGGGGACCGCAGAGCCAAGCAATGCACACCCCACCGGTGTAGAGCTGTAGTAAAACTTTCAGTCTAAAACAAAAGCGCAATGACAACAAAACAAACAGTCGCAAAATCATTTCATGTAAATACTTAACACTCTGAACCATCAGTGATATGTATTTAATATTTAAATGATTAAAATATTAATTAGATTTAGATATGGTACTGTAGATATATTGAATGATATTTGGTCATCATCATCATTAATAAACATTCCCATTATTGTTATTATTAGCAAATGAGACACCCTAAAATGCTGAAAATAATTTATTATTATTATTATTATTATTATTACACATCAAATTTGTTATTATTATTAGCAAATTAGACCTCCACAATTTTTATTATTGTTGTTGTTGTTGTTATTTATTTATTATCAGCAATAGCAACAACAATAAATGTTATATACATGTTACGTGTTATAAAACCAAAACTGCTAAAATGTATTATTATTATTATACATTTTTTAATTACTATTTTTGTATTTTGAATTTTTACTAATTAAATGTGTTATTATTAGCAAATTAGACGCTATTATATTATTATTATTATTGTTGTTATTGAATTTCATTTATTTATTTATTTTTTTTTTACAAATCAAAATTGCTGTTGTTGTTGTTGTTATTATTATTATTAGCAAATTAAAATCCAAAAATTAAACAATAATAAATTATTATTGCATTTCAGATTTTTTTTTACAAATCAAATTGGTTATTATTATTATTATTATTAGTAGTAGTAGTAGTAGTAGTAGTATTATCATCATCATCTTCATCAAATTACCATCCAAAAATGGCTGAAATTACACAATAATAAATTATTATTATTATTATTATTATTATTATTATTATTAGCAAATTAGACATCCAAAAATTGCAGACATTAATCAACAATACTTTCATTATTATTGTTATAATTATTATTTATTATTAGAAAATTAAATATCCAAAAATCACTGAATCAATAATAAATTAAATATTATTATTAGCAAATTAAAATGAAATTAAACACTAACAAATTATTATTATTACTGTTATTTGCACATTAGACATCCAAATTGGCCAAAATCAAACAATAATAAATTATTATTATTTGCAAATTAGACATCCAAAAATTGCTGAAATTAAACAATAATAATTTATTATTATTATTAACAAATTAGAAATCCAAAAATTGCTGAAATTAAACTACAATAAATAATAATAATAATAATTATTATTATTATTATAATTATTGTTATTATTATCATCATCATCCTCATCATCAATAACAATACTCATTGCTGTTATTATTATTGTCATAAAAATCACAACAACAACACTACTACTACTACTGCTACTACTACTTACAATAATAAATATGAATAAATGAATAATAAACTATAATATATTAATAATATATTTATATATATTATATAATAATAAAACTATAATAACATTATAATCTATTAAATCTGAAAATCTGGGGTTTAAAAACTAATTTAAATTAGGAAATCAGGTTTTGTTCATGTCAGTTTTAATGTTGCTGTCGTTAAAGAAATCAGAGTCACAAATTTAACATTCTACTACGTTTGTTACATTGAAAATGTTATTTGTTATGATCGAATTTGTACTAAATTAGAAAAAAAGAAGCAGAAACAGAAGCATTTTCACTAGTAGTTCAGACTTCTGTAGCCCAGCATGAATCAGTCGACTGCTAATTACAATACTGTAAAATATTTGGGCATCAAAAGCGGTTCCCTGTGATCTTTCCAGCACTGACGTTGCACTGAGCCCGAGGTAAGAGCGAGAACACTGCTGTTCTTTCTGCTCTCACAGCCTCCGCATCATATAACAGACAGCAGTCCTGGGGCGGCCTTCTCCATTTCAGTTTTTAAACTGCTGCTTTAGCACTCTGCCGCTGCCACGTCTCTATCTCTCTGTATCTCTGGAAATGTGCATGATGTGGGCAGCGACTATGGCTCGTGGTGTATCACAAGCCATTAGCTGCTCTGTGCCTGGGGGATCTGGGGTAATGTCACATTGAGAGCAGGCAGAATGCTAAGATTGAGTCTGACCTCCTGCTATAAAGCGTTACTCCTCTCCCAGAGACTCTACCCCAGTAAAAACATCCCTCTAACCGCTTCGCCTGGCTCTGAGCGTTATGCGTTTTAAAAGCTGCAAACAAAAGCGAACTCATAATTCACAGTGACATAATCTCCTGGTGAAGAGTCTGCACCGACGACACCATGCTGTGACCAGGGTTCACATCTCACTTGACTGACCTGAATATGAAAGCACTACACCTAAACTCATTCCAGAACCATGTAGGATTATCTTTTTTATCTCTGAAACATAAAAGAAGACATTTTTGAAGAGTCTTCATGTAACTCTTTCCATACAATGACAAAAAGACTCCACAAAAGTACAGTATAAGTATTCCATAGGACTCTTTATGCGTGTTACATTCCAAGTTTGCAGAAGTCATAGATTTGTGTTCAAAACAGATCAAAACAGGCTATTTTTTTTAGTTTAGTCGACACACACTGCTATTGTATAACTTCAGAGGTGGAAATGGAAAAAATAGCATGCTTTTAGTGATTTTTCCCCTCATTGAAAATAAATAAATACATTTATAAAAATTAACAAGAGATACGTCAGCCAATTTGTCCAATTATCAGCCAATATTTAAGACATTATTGACAAATACTGACAATATAATGGGCAATAACTATTATTTAACTATTGTATTAATTTTTTTTTTTTGCTTGTTATTATTATTAGCAAATAGACATCCAAAAATTACCGAAATTAAACAATAATAATAATAATAGTAATAATAATAATAAGTATTATTATTATTATTATACTACTGGATTTCAGATTTTTTTTACAAATCAAATGTATTATTATTATTATTATTACCAGGACCAGGAGCAAATCAGACATCCAAAAATGCCTGAATTTAAACAATAATTAGTAATAATAATAATAATAATTATTATTATTATTATTATTATTGCATTTCAGAATTTTTTATTTTTATTATTATTATTATTATTAGCAGCAAATTATACATCCAAAATGGCTGAAATTAAACAATAAATAATAATAATATTATTAATAATAATATTGTTGTTATTATTAATAATATTATTGTTATTATTACTTTATTATTATTGTATGTCAGGGTTTTTTTTACAAACCAAATGTATAATAATTATTAGTAGTATTATTATTAGTTTTTTTTTCAATTCTTTTTATTGTATTTCAGAATTGTTACAAATCAAATTTGTCATTATTATTATTATTATGAGGAAATCAGATATCCAAAAATTGCTGCAATTTAACTTAAAATTATTATTATTATTGTCAGCATCATCAATAACAACACTCATTACTTCTATTATTATTATTGTCATAAAATAATTATAATTATTATAATTTATTTAAAACAGAAAACCTTTTTTATATAATATAATATAATATAATATATGCAATAACTAAGCTCACTTTCCAAATAACAGATGTGTACAAAATATCAGACTTTGTGTGAAATTAGTTATGTATATATCAAATAAATTATTGTTTTTTTTTATTTGTTTTTGAATGTTTTGTTTTGTAATTTATATTACTATTATTATTGTTATTATATTATTATAGGTTAATTTCAGGATTGTTATATTTATCAGAAACAACAACAACAATAGCAATTATTTTTATTTTTATTATTATTATTATTATTGTTATTATTATTATATAGCAAATATATATATATATATGCATTTTATTTTAGCTTTTTTTTTTTTTTTTAGCTTTTTCACCATAAACGGTTGTTCTGTGAAAGAATTGCGCAAATATTCTTCAAAAAGTTTAATCTTAAGTTTAACTATTCCATTAATTGTATTATGACTAGGACTGACTGATGACAACTCACACGCTCCTCTCCATCACTCTAACATTAAAAACAAAGAAGAAAGATGGCTGATGGAGAGATGTATTTGAATTGTGAACCAGTTGCCCAAAGAGTAATACAGTTCATAAAAGCTATAACTGTGATAATCTTTCTAGAATAGCGAGCAGCCAAATTTGATTAAAACCCCACGTGGCTGACAAACTTGCCTGCCTTTTTGTTAAAAGCATTAATATAATATTCTGTGTCGGGTTTAATGTGATGCCAGAGCTGTTAACCTCAGGTGGTACCATGCCCAGCTCTCAGAGGTGATGTTACGGGGTGAATATATTGAGATGGAGCGTCGCTTTGGCAGCATCTGGGTAGAGGCCTCCACTGACAGATGCCAATCACGGTGATGGTTCCGTTTGGCTTAGCCCTTTCCTGCCTGGAGTGTGCTCTGAGGCCAGCTGTCAATCAAAATCGCATACTGGTTCGCCGCCTCAGCATGGCCAAACTTTCAGAAGCATGAAAACATGCAGAAGTTAACCAGCAGCGCTCTCAGAGGCACGGGGAAATTTGCTACAGCGCTACACTTTACAACTAGCAATTTCTCATGGTGGATTTTTCCCCGATGTCAACACTGATGCTCATGAGAAAACGAAAATAAAAAAAGAAAAGACTACCCTTTGTAAAGAAAGCACTGTGGCGGTACCATGTTTCTGTGATCACTGTATTCCAAACGGTAAACAAAAATGTCCAATAACCATGGTATTAACATCAATACTGTTTAATGCTTTGCTACGTTTTTGTACGAGGACATATCACACCTGTTTTTCGACAGCGCCTCTAACTGCGTGTGAAGCACCTCTCCATCTGTGGCTCTCAAAATGGCTTCCAGGTTTTCTTCCAGAACCTTCTTGCTTTGCCTGACCTGCCTCAGGACCAGTCCTGCATCCTCAAACATGGATGTGGGCGGCTGGATGCTCTTCAGAATGCTGGGTCTGTTCAAAGGAGCAGCCCTGACGGCGATCGCATCAACCGGCTCTGGGGGCTGCGAGAGAGGAGGAAAGATTGAAAGATATTGGATGCATTTAAATGACTGTGTATATTTTGAAGGGGGAAAAACAAACGGTCTTTGCGAGGGAGCCGCTCCAGAGAATAAATATGATAAATATGTTTAATGGAATGCTGCTATGAGCCATTAGGATGAGCGCTGTTGTTGTTTTTTTCGAAGGCGTTCGGGAAGCATTTTCAGGGCTCAACAATCAGGCGTTTTTTTTTTGCTGACAGGCCAGTAGTTGAGAGTTTTATTTGCTTTGCCAACATTTTCATGTTTCACTGCAAAACAGATTTTATTCTTATTTAATAGCTGACTAGTGATATATTCTTAGCATAATACACAATAAATATTCTTATAACTATTAAATCATCATTTGTATTTATATGTTGTCATGTTTTTAAAAGAAGTTTCATGGCAGCATTTATTTGATGAAATTTACAGTAAAAGCTGAAATATTGTGAAATATTATTACAATTCAAAATAACTGTGTTCTTTTTAAACATATTTTAATCAGTCGATTGAAATTTTTAATCTAATTAATTACATGAGGTTTTGATTAATTAATAATTAATCTAAAAAATTTTTTTTGCTTAAAAAAATAAATAAATATCTTGAATTTTAATACATAACTGCATTTATGGAGTTGTTGCCCTGCAACATATTTGTCAACAGTCAACTACATGAAATGTAAAATGACGTACAGGTCTGGGGGTGGGGTCAGCGCATTAACTGCAGAATAGAAGAATAGAAGTCAACAGTATTTATTTCAAAAATAAATATTCTGCTACGCCTTTACTGTCACTGTTCATTAAATTAATGCATGCCTGCTGAATAAAAGTGTTAATTCCTTTAAAAAATTAAAAAGAGTAAGAGTTCAAGATCAAATACAGGTGACTGCTGTACCAACCCCGTGTAAATCTCGCCCGTACTACTGCATCTTTCCCTGTAGTATACGTGTCACGTTCCTTCTCGGCAAGCACGAAAGTGGGCAGCCGAGGGTCCTTGGCTGTCTCTCCCTCTCATCCTCTCCTGAATATAAATCTGTCGGAGAGCTCCATAAATCCATTACATGGGCCGGCAGATGCTGCTCTGGCAGGCTCGCCTTGACGAGGGACTCTCTAACCTCAACCCTGTGCTCCTGTCAAACATTCAGCCACATCGGAGGCGCTAGAATACTATTAATCAGGCGCTTCGATAGATTTTCTTACAGCAGTACTTTCTGTTCTTATGATATATTGAGTGTTATTAAGCAAAAGAGGGCATGGGGGCGCATCCGCAAGATGTTTACAGGATCATCTGCCAATTCTAGGATAGAGTGAATTTGTTTGGGTAAAGCATGTAGTGTGGTAATTCATATAATTCTATCTATCTATCTATCTATCTATCTATCTATCTATCTATCTATCTATTCCACACAGAAAAAATTTAGTTGATTTTCAATTCAGCAAATTTGTGATAGCTTGACAAGCCAAACATGTCAGCTTCTGAGTAACAATTTATTTAAGCCAGGAAATCAACTTCAGTCCGTGACACAAGTATAATCATTATAAAAAAGCATTTAGAATGTCTCCATCACGTATAATTACCCAAAACTTGAACATAGTTCCCCCCTTACGTATGTTATCAAGTCTGTCAAAAACTGGCTTGCTGTTGGAATATTAGAACTATAAACATCGATAAAACACACTCACAGACAATCACTTCACTGAATATTTGCGAGCTAGAAATAAATAATTATTACCTTGTGATCAAATCCACATAATGTGAATATCACAAAATTGTCTGAATGTCTGTCAAAAAAAATCAACTGTGAATTTCTGTCAAAAAAATAACTACAGGGTCATATGAGGGTCCGTTTTTTTCCGTTTTTTTATTTTTTTAATTATTTAAAATATTTTTTTATTTTTTACTTTTTTTCATTTTAATTTTCCAGACTGTTTTAATGGTTAAATTACAAAAACTATTCATGTCTAATTAATCGAAATCATGAAACTTACATAATTAAACAGCAATTTATTAAAAGTTGAACAAAATTACATTTTTTTTAAATTCTAATTCAGTTTTATTTTTACCAAATTTTATACTTTCCATTAATATGGTGGATTCTATTTTAATGGTTTCATTAAATTTTAATTTTCAAAAGCATGTCTAATTAAAGGTTTTTATATAAAATGTATTATTATTTTATGTATTTATTTATTTTTCAGAAATACTGTGTTATTTACAATTTTCAAGTAAATAAATTCTAGTAAATAATTTTTCTGGTAAACATTATAATTTAATAATAATTCTATCAGTAGTAGTACTATCATAACAATAAATTAGTAATATATTTCTGTCACAATTTCTTCAAGTTAAACCAAACTTTTTTTTGATGCACTGCTGTGACATTGGTGTTTATATATGATATGATGATATTTTTTTGTCTCAAATGAAACGTTAAAGTGCTCATGAAGTAACTCTATGCAGTTCTAGAGATTAGAGGTTAGGCGGCAGAGGCTAAAAACACAGCAAACTTCACGCATGTGAACAATACACTATAATATTTACGAGAACCACAGTCCAGGGAGTACTAACATTTGACTACATCATCGCTTTACGAGAAGGAGAAATTAATGACCTGAGTGGCTTCAACATGCTGTCTACATTAAATGGACAGATAGACGGACGGACAGACAGACAAGCAGAAAGACAGAAAGACAGACAGACAGATAGATAGATAAATAGATACTAAGTATGTAGTGTGATCATTCTAAAGTTCAACATCTTGCACACATACGAACTGGAACCAAAAATCTGTGGATGAATTATTGACTCTGACAAAAAAAAGAGAAACAATCCTAACAAAACGAATCCCGAAATTTGCTGCGGCTGCATTCGGGGTGGGTGTCGCACATTTATTCTGAAGCCCAGGTGTAAACGAGTGATAACACTGATTTATCAGAGCGGTCTCTGAATAACAGCGGGGCTGAAATTGCAGGATACAAAAGGTACAATTGTGTCATTCTGTTGTTGTGGATAGAAACCGCACAGAGGAGAAGGCTCGTAAACCTGGAACTGCAGAGGATGGGGTTGCCATGGGAACCTACCACGGAGATGGGGGTTGTGGAAGGAGGCAGGGCCGCGGCGGAGGGGGCGAGATGGCTGCTCCTGCTGTTCTGGGTCGACTTGGCATTCTGCACAGGAAACGCATCAGCAGTCTGGAAGGACAAGGACCGAGATGCAGAGCCTTAGTTGCAAACTACAAAATAAAGTCTAAACTTCACATAAACGCAAAGCATACTGGTCAGTAAGCAATTACATGTCCCAGAGGAAAAACTGTAGTACCTGTATATAACACTTTCGCATTTGTAAAATGGCCCAAAAATGATTGGATATTGCAGCCAGGCACAGTGTGCAATGTGAGTGACATTCCATTAAAACGGGCCAGACGGCAAGACTAGTGACTTGGCTGTCTCAGTTTGCGAGAGAGAGAGAGACAGAGACAGAGAGAGAGAGACAGACAACGCTTCTGACAGCGGCCAAAGAGCATTCAAATCCTGCATCCTCAATTATATGCTAATGTGTCATTTGCTGTATGTTACATTATTCTGGGCTGATGGAATTTTTCAGTCGCAAAAGACGTGCCTGGAAACTCAATGGCTTATTGGGAGAGCGAGGGTGACAGTAATGGATGGAAACAAGCAGTGGCACATTTGGTAAGAACGAAGAGGCGCTGTAATTTATTAGTGTGGGAGGCAAAGGGAAGAAACAATTGGAAAAATTGGTGTCTGGTCAATGAGACACGAATGTCTCGGTTCCGTGTCTCGGCTTGATTTCATCAGTGGTCCTTCTCCAATTAGATTAACTCCATCCGGAGCTCAACACTTCGACTGTCATTGGGCCACTTTAAATGACCAGAAACCTGCTGATCAATGCCAGGATTTGGACGGGTATGATCATCTATATATATATATCGTGTATTTTGCTATACCATTTATACCAGTAGACAGTCTATATTTTTCACAGCCATCTGAGTCTTGATAGATAGATAGATAGATAGACACAAAGGCTGATTACAAAATGTATATGTGCAAAGCCATTTTTTAGCCATTGACCTGTTGAGAATATCGACAAATTAGTAGAAGACAGCAACTCAAATTTTAATTGGTTTGGCTAATGCCACTGCAGAGATCCATTCTAGTAACTAAACCCAAAGCAGGACTATCAGAGTGTGAAAGTGTGAAGTTAGCATTGATTTCTGAGGCTCTCACCTGCAGTAGACTCCTCATCTCATTTTTAAGCCGCCCCAGATCCTGCAGCATCTCATTGGCTCTTTGCACAGCCGAGCTGGAAGACGCTACATATGTATGCTCTGCCTGGTTCTCCTGTTCATTCAGTGGCTTCATGGAAGCTGGTTCTTCTGGTTGTGCATTTCCAGTTAGAGCAACAGATGCTTTAGGTGACGTATTGCTTTTTCTGAAATAATAAAGACAAGTGAAAGATCAGATTTTTTAATCATACATCCAGTACATTAAAACAAAGCCAAACCAGTATCATTTTTCAGACTTTAAGCTTTATTTTTTTTTTGATATTCAAGGACGTCAATCAGAGATCTCACTTATGGATTGATGTTTTCTACTGTTTAAGAAAAAGAAAAGAAAAAAAAAAAACATGCTCGAAACCAATCCAAAGTCCCAAGCTGAATTAAAAGATTCGCAAACCTGCTCCAAAGTTCTGATCTAAATCAAATGACCTGCGAAACCGCTCCGAAGTCCAGACTAAATCAAATGATTCGCTATCCTCATCTGAATAATGATTCACAAACCATCATTTCAGATCTGGACTCAGAACGCAGATCAGGAATCATTCGATACACGGAATGATTTAAGAACCCGCTCCGAAGCAGATGATTTGTGATGATCAGATGACTGGAGCGGTTCCAGCTTAAATGACTCACTCAGTTGACTGGGTTCATCTGTTACTCTTTTTGCGTCTTCAGCCATGTTTACACGACACTGTCAGTACTACTACTGGTTTAGCTCAATAGTTTTATGACATTAACTGAAATAGGCAAAAAAAAAAATAAAAAAATAAAAATAAAAATAATTGCGGAAAAAGACACGTGCTTATTAAAAAAATTAAACACTTATTTAACAGATACATTGTCTTTCAATAATTCAAGCACTTTTCAAGTACCTCTTCAGGAATATTGCTGTTTTCAAGAGTTTTTTAGGCCTTAAATTTCAAAAATTCAAATTCAATTACTTCAAGCACTTCAAGTACCTTGTACGAAACCTATGTGTAAAGAATGTCAAAACATTCTTACATATATTGTCACTTAAAGGAGACCTATTATGCACCTTTTTACAATATTTATTTACAATATTGTAAAACACCTCAGGTGTCCCCAGAATGTGTCTGCAAAGTTTCTGCTCAAAAGATAATTTATGCAAAAAGATCATTTATTACATCATTTTTAAAATGCCTATTTTTAGTGGAAGCAGAAACACGCTGTTTGCATGCATGTCTCACCCTTCACAGCTTCTACCTCAAGATACTCTGCCAAAAAGCATTTGTTTGCTTTTGATTATCATGTTTAGCGCACTGAAATCTTGCGTTTTAAACCATATTCGTTTAAACTTCTGATATATGGTTTGCCGAGCACACACATAGGGGCAGTAGTAATATAATAAGATCCCGTCTACGCAACGGGGGAGCAAAATCTGACGCGCAAGTTCTCTCACATGCTTGCAAAAAGGCTTACTAAAACAGTAACTGGGTTGCCCTTTTTCATGTTTTTTGGGTTGGTAGATGCACTGGCAATCCGATTATAGCACTTAAACACGGAAAAAGTCAGATTTGTCACCTTTAAAAATCAGTGCAACAGTTCTTCCAAACCAGGTTTAATTTAGGTTGTTTCAGAAGTGGCCTATGTTAAAGCTGATATTACAATTAAATTATATAAAATTTGCTGAGAACTAAATGTTTATATTTCACGTTATAGTTATTATGAAGGGGAGGGAAAAAGGAGGTAAAACCATACATGGTACTATAGCTTGCAAAAACATTTAGTAAATGTATATTACAAAAATTCTGCACAAAATGAAATTATGGTTCAGGCGTGTTTTAGGGCTGTTATGATTCCTTGATTCTATTTGTGTGCTCAATTAAAAAAAATATATGTTCAGTTGCATTTTTCTTGTGTTAAGTAACCGGCAAAATACTATGGCGATTTCCACAGACGAGAATCCACATGAACTGTTATCATTTACATATGTGGAGCGTCTCAAACTCCATCTCTGCATATTGTTGTGAGTTTGGGTTTATTATAACATTCATCTGAGAACAGCGCATATGACATTTTATCAGATTTGTAAGGTAAATCATTTATAAACCTACGCAAACACAGGAAAATACATCAATATCTTTCACAATATGCTAACTGTTTATCGTGATTTTAAAATAAAAGCTTAAACGCTTTTTTTCAATGAGTTTATACGTATTAATGTCCACATATTCAAAAAATAACAATGGCTGTAGCATTTTTGTTATGAAGAAATGGCCAAATATCAAAGGTTAAGTGGACATTTGAATTAAATGTTGTTTAGTTATTATTAAACAAGGATTACATCGTGCAGTAAAGTGTAAAAACAATATATATATATATATTTTTTTTGCTTTATTGCTATTACATATGTATTTGAAATCATTTTAAAGGCTCTTGTTTGCTTGGGTCTGATGTTATTACCTCAAACAAATTACCCAATTATTCGATTTATCGTCAGATCAATTACTCAATTACCAAAATAATTGTTAGTGATTACCTTAGTGTGTTTACACAGTTTTGACTCGAAATAAAATCAAATATATTTGGAATATTCATTAAATGTTTAAAAATTCCGAAATACCAAAATGTGCATTATCTATTCAACATGGGAAATCACCCCAAGATAAAATTTGGACATCAGCGGAATGGTGATTATCTCAAAATTCCACATTTGTCATCCTTTCGCTTTAGTATTCAGCATACTTAAACTGCACCGCGCATTACCATATGGAGTTCAGCTAAAGGACGCTGAGGTCGTCTACCAGTGATGTTCACCTTATTCATCCGAGGAGGATGAGCACGCACCCTGAAACGCTGCCGGAGGACGTCGGTTAATCTGCCCTCTGCACGCACTCCCCGCTGTCTGTCTGTACAGCTCAGTGTTCACACCACATTTCACATGAGCAATATCAAGCGCAAAACCCGAATCAGCTCAGATTGAAGCTGAAATATGTATTTATACTGGCACGTCAGTGCACTGTAATGAAGGGGCCTGAGGGTCCTCAGCTGAAGGGGTTTATCGGGTTCCAGCCAAAGGCTTTTAGTCTGGACTGTTTTCATAGGCTTGGGTTGCCAGCTCATCTAACGTTACTGTGAAGCCCGTTTCTCCAACACTGCAGTGCTTGTCTAATGTTGCGGCAATTAATCACCCTGAGACGGGCTCAGTTTGCCAAGATCATGCGAACCAATTTAAAACGATACAAAAGACACTTTTTAGGCAGATCGCACCTACTTTCCTTGACATGCTGGGAGCAAAAGAGGTTATTTAAACAGGATGGTAAAATCTGTTCACTTAATGAGCTGCTGCAGGTTTGCAAATCTTATGAGGTTGCTCAAATCATATTTCACCTCAGAATGAAAGGAAAATACATAAAACAAACTTTTGCACAAACAAAACATGTCTGTATTTATGACCATTTATGACATTATTTAAGCACATACTCTCACAAAGTTTCCATACAACAACGCTAAATGCCAAAAATGTTGTGTAACGTGACACAATCATAGCCAGTAATAAGATATTTAATATGAGAAGCAGAATTTTGGAACAGTGAAATTTTAGGTGAATGGGGCTGCAGAAATAATAACTATTACTCTCAATAATGATTAAAGTAATACAGATTTTTATATATTTTTTTATTATTTGATCATATTTAAGTTGTACATATTTATACATTAAAATATAAATAAAACAATACTTTATTTATTTTAGGGCTGTCAAACATGCCCAAAATAAAACAAAGTGTACAAAATAAAAGTTTGAGATCGCCTAATATATGTGTGCACTGTGTTTAATTATTATGTATATATAAATACACACAAATTAATGTATATATTTAAGAGAAATATGTTGTTTATGTACAAAATATTTTATTTATATATAATATAAATTATATAAAAATTATAATGAATACATATACTTGTAAATATTTCTTACATATATATACATACATGAATGTGTTTGTATTTATACATACATAATCACACAGTGCACACACATATATTAGGCAAACTCAAACTTTTATTTTGTATGCGATTAATCGCGATTAATCGTTTGACAGCCCTTTCTATTTTTTGCAATGAGAATTAGGGGGGGAAATGTGCTTAAATGGTTTAAAAAAAAAATAATGCCACAATGCAAAAAATCTTCATTGTTCTAAAAATATAATTTTTTAAATATTTTTTTTCACCTAGATATGTCCTTGACAATTCATGAGATTCAGCCCATGAAATTCCTCCCGTCTTCAGAGGCAGGATCAGTGTTGGTCTGAGAGCTAAATGTCGTCCTGTGGGTTAATATGGGTTTCGTGTTTCTCTGATTGCTTTTTCCCACAGGCTGGCTCTTACCTCCTTGGACAGGCTTTTTTAAAAGAACCATGCTCTCTTTTAAACCCACACAGAGAAAGTAAACCTGTCATGTGAGAATGTACAGCGAGGAAAATAAAGTGCTGAGCTTGATTACTTTATTTAGAGAGAGAGGCTGGTGGTAGAACAAAGTGAAGAAGGAAATTCAAACGAGGAAGGCACGGCAAGGAAACACTGTAACAAGGAAGAAAATGAAATGAGATACAAAGAGACAAAGAGATAGAGAGGGAGGGACAGAAACTGCTCCCAGAGCTGCATTCAAAACAAAGGTCAGAGTCGTCTCAAGAGCCGGGCACACGGTGCGCATTCCATCCGATATTTCAGAGGCACGAAACGGTTAACAAACATCTCTCATCAACACTCCGACGTGCACAGAAACGTATCTATTTACTCCACTTCACACACAGAGAGCCATTCATTCTGCCTGTGCGCACAAAGAACAGAAGGCAGAAGAATCTCGGGCAATTATGCATCGCAGGCACTGAGAGCGTGTTAGAGGAAACTGTGCAGGATAGTTTCAGTCTTGTCCTGCGCAATATAAACAGAAATGTGACATGCAATCAAACTGAATCATTTCCTTTATTCATAGATTTAAAAATAATATGATTGTGGCTTGTTTTGGAGAATGATCCGAACTTAATGCAACATTTACACTGCAAACACTTACACCGAATTGCTTCTGAAGTGGCATTTAGGTATCTTTACCCAGACTATTTAATGCTGCTCAGAGGTGGCATGAATGCATTTACACAGCAATTACAACTGTATACTGTACATTGTATAGGCTACTTGGGGTCGAGGTGGGTCAGAGCAGGCATAATCTAAT
Source organism: Labeo catla (assembly GCA_012976165.1). NCBI lineage: Eukaryota > Metazoa > Chordata > Actinopteri > Cypriniformes > Cyprinidae > Labeo > Labeo catla. Next base: position 145,528 of record VONZ01000057.1, on the reverse strand, counting down.
CTGGCTTTTATGCAGCATTACATCCTTATACAGAATTCTGAGAAGGCACTGAGCAGCTTTAACTCATGCACTGAATGAGGGACCAGAGCCATATCTAGTGACTAGAATATTACAGGCACTCATGCTTGTAAGAAACCACATAGGAACAGCCCATAACAACCACACAGCAATGCACTGGATAATATCTATAACACCCTATGATTTCCGCGATGTGGAAAATCCGGATGGAATCAAAGAATCTGGTTATAAAAACAGAATTTTCTGTATAACGCGGAACGTCACGAAATTTGCCAAATTTTGGATTAATAAATAAAAGTAGGTCAGTACACTTCAAATCAAAACGCAAAATGGACTAGTGTCTGTGAATATTAAGCTTCAAAAATATATTTAAATATGAATCATGCATGTTTTGCACATCTCTGTGTGAATGAATGGCGCAGACATGCAGTTTTGTTTACTACACACATATTGAAGCGCACGTGACGCTTGCTGTGTTTTTAGAAAGAGTACATGAACATCATCTCTAGACTGCTTTGAGAATCACTTCATGAGCAATTTACCGTTACTTTTGCAAAGAACTATCATCATATCAAATACAAACAGAAACGAAAGGTCTTCACGGGAACTCGTCAAAATAAAAGTTCAGTTTAATGGAAAAAATAATATAAAAAATAAAAAAATATTTTTTAGTTATTTCTTTACCTAATCAAAATATCCCAACTGCCGTTTGATTGAGATTAATTGGAATGCACAATGAAAAAACATGATTTTTGAAAACTGTTAAAAACAAAAAAATTGTTAAAAACAGAGTTATCTGTTTTTGCAAATGAAGTCTTCGTATGTAAAAGAATATAAGCAGAACAAAATTATACAAAGCAATCAGTGAAGAAAAGTGCAGCACAGACAAACCAGGTCAGTCTATAGCAGTCTATGAATTGTACAATGCAATAAAACCTGATTTCAGCTATTGATCTTGCTCATCCTGAATTACTGCCAGACGATGCTTCCAAACATCACAGCTCTCATAAATTGGCCTTAAGTGACGGATATGATACAGACGAAACATCCGAAATCTCTCAAGGTTAACCGTCTGATGTTGGAAAGCCTGTGTTAACCCGAGACAGTGTTGTGTTTGATCCACTGCTTGGCAACAGACGCACAACAGGCAGATGCATTAGACATCCGTCTCATCAGAGCAGCCTTTCTGTCCCCAGGTTTCATTTGCTGACAGGAAGCCAGGGAAGGAAACAGGTGCTTTTTTTGCCTTTTAGGGGCTTTGCAATAAATAAACATGAAGGCGAGAGCAGTGCTGCATGGGGCGGCAGTTGTCCTGATGTATTCCACACAGCACGCTTCCCTCAATCAGCCTTAAGATGCCACAAAAGGAGCTAATCCATTTGAAGAGGGAGATGTCGGGCTTTTTGATCTCGCTCAAATTGATTAGGGTGTAGATACGGAAAGGCAAGGAAGGAGAACGCCCTGCTAGAGGTCACGCGATGCTAATGTCTCCTTCAAGATATTTCCGAGCGTGGCGTTTAATGAGCGCCCGTGTTTGTGCGTACGTTGATGGGAATCGTTCTAAAAATGAGCATGGATGTCCCTTTGATGTGCTTGCAGACAGAATATGGATTTTTTTTCTCTGTCACAATCATTTGGAGGGTTGTTTGTGTGCCAATACGAAAACATAATCAATAGGTGACACCTGTCAGATCGTCTGGAGTAATAGTTACACATTCAGAGCATTTCCCAACTTGAATATCGACTTTCTGTCAGCTGCAAGAGAAAAAGAGCGTTTTATCAACGCGTGCCACATTTTCGGTTTATCATCTAGATCTAGACATCACCTGAGGTTTAACTCAACGAGACGCCAAACCTCAAGCCTGGAGAATCACTCTTTCTGAGGACTACAGAGAGAACGATTCATTATCCAAAAGCTGCAAAGCTTCGTACCAAAAATAGAACAAAGAAGGAAAAAGAAGATGTGTTTTCCTCATCCGTCCAATCGGAGCGCTCCGTGTCGGGCTTCATTTGTCTGTCACAGCAGATCTGGAGCAGGAACGAAAGGGGAAGAACCTCTTTCTGAATAGGTGAAAGAAGATGGGAAAGCGAAGGGTGGAGGTAGGGCGAGGTTTCCCACTGTTCTCACCTCAATTCCTCAGGAAAAGCAACAGTAGGTTGCAGTAATGTGGCGGGAGGAAGCCGCAAGAGCTTCAAACGTGCGGTCTGGTGAAGAGATATTATTCGTGAGGGGAAGAGTGAAATGTCAGGGGCAGGTGGGTTATTCACTGCGGCGTGGTGCACCTCATGCAGAGCGAGGGAGATCGGGGTAATAAAAAAACTGTGGGGTTTCTGACTGCTGACTATATTTATAAAGGTGACTGCACACTGTTTCAATGACAGATATATTCGGTATTTAACAAAATGGACAATTAAACACAACTTAGCAAAATAAACAAATAAAATGTGTTACCTTCATGCATCAAGACACAAAAATGTATACCGTACAACATGCATTGTACAAAAATATTGGTAGTATGAACTAGTATGAGTAGTGAGCATTCCAAACCCATACAGCCAAAAAGAAAAAGACTATACAAATGCTGGATTTGTACCATGTACTAGCTTATGGCAGAAACACAAAAGCATTTTAAATTCAAACTATACATACTACATACTGAAAATAGCATGAGAAATTTACCAGCATGCATATAAAACCCATAAAATCTAGGGATGACTAAGCATACGTTCCTACTCTATAGTAGGTGAATTTTTTTAAATAAGTAGTACAGCAATCACAGCATTCATAAAATAGTAAACGAAAAGTACCCAGATAACTTACTACTTATGGCAAGATTCTGAAATGTGCATCTGATAGACAATTTACTATTGCACGAGGCCACGGGAAATGATTTAGTATGATAAAAATAGTATGAGTAGCATGTTAGTATGCGGCCAAACTAATATAGACGGCCTCTTTTAGACTACAAAATTTGGAATGCAAGCTACCATATTACTCATGCTTTTTATGCAGAATGTATATTGTTGCATCAAGACATAAAACACTTAGTTGTATGAGTAGTATGCATCCAGAATCATATAGTCTAGAGTAGGAAGACAAAATTCAAAACTATACATATGGACATAGCACTACACATATAGTAGTTTGCATATAAACATGCAAAAGTAGTATGCATCCAAATGCACAATATAGATTATAAGAGAAAGACTATGACTATTCATTTGAGACTATACATACTCCTGCAAACATAGTAGGAGCAGTATGGTAGTATGAATCCAAACCCATATAGTCTTCCTCTTCTAGACTATATAGGTCTGGAGTGCATACTACCCTACTACTCATACTACTTTTGCAGTATGTGGTTATGTACTGTATACCACATACTGCATACAATATATTAACTTGTACATGCAGTATGCATTCCAAACCAACGTAGTCTAAAAGAGGATTACACTATATAACACTACACAAATGCACATAAGACTAAACATACTGTAAAAATAGTATGAGTAGTATGGAAGTATGCATGCAAACCCATATAGTCTAGAAGAGGAAGATGATATCCAAAACTATACTTAAAGCATACTGCAAAAACAGTATGAGTAGTATGGTAGTATGCATCTAGAATCATACAGTCTAGAAGAGGAAGATGATATCCAAGACTATACATACAGCATTCAGCAAAAACAGTATTAGTTGTATGGTAGTATGCATCCATAATCATATGGTTTTGAAAAGGAAGATGATATCCAAGACTATACATACAGCATACTGCAAAAACCGTATGAGTAGTATGGTAGTATGCATCCATAATCATATGATTTTGAAGAGGAAGATGCTATCCAAGACTATACATACAGCATACTGCAAAAACAGTGTAAGTATTATGGTAGTATGCATCCATAATCATATGGTTTTGAAGAGGAAGATGATATCTAAGACTACACATATAGACATTAAACTATGCAATATGCATACTGCAAAAAATAGTATAAGTAGTATGGTAGTATGCATTCAAATCCAAATAGTTTATGAGGAAGACAATATCCAAAACTATACATATGGCCATAACTCTACACATACTGCAGAAGTAGTATGCATCTAAATGCATATAGTTTACAAGAGGAAGACTATATACACAAGACTATCCATATGCACATGAGACTATACATACTGCAAAAAAAGTAGTAGTAGTATGAATCCAAACCCACAGTCTTCCTCTTCTTAACTATCTAGGTCTGAAATGCATACGACCATACTACTCATACTAATACTTTTTGCAGTATCTAGTTATGTACTGTATACTATATACTGCTTACAATATATAAACTTGTACAAACAGTATGCATTACTAACCCTTATAGTGTAAAAAAGGTCAACAATAAATAATACTATACTTATGCACACAAGACTATACACATTGTTAAAATAGTATGAGTAGTATGGAAGTATGCATCCAAACCCATATAGTCCAGAAGAGGAAGATAATAAAACTATAAATATAACAAAACTATACACACAGCAAACTACAAAAACAGTATGAGTAGTATGGTAGTATGCAACCAGAATCATATTGTCTAGAAGAGGAAGACAATATCTAAGACTATACATATAGATATAGCGCTACACATACTGCAAAAATAGTATGCAAATGTAGTAAGCATCCAAATGCATATAGTTTAGAAGAGGAAGAATATATCTCAAGACTATCCGTGAGGCTATACATACTGCTGACTGCAAAACTAGTAATATGGTAGCATGAATGCAAACCCATAGTCTTCCTCTACTATACTATATAGGTCTGGAATGCATACTAACATATTACTCATACAACATATAAACTTGTCCATGCAGTATGCATTCCAAACCCACATAGTCTAAAAAAGGATGACACTATATAATACTATACATATACACATAAGACTAAACATACTGCAAAAATAGTATGACAGGTATGGTAGTATGCATCCAAACCCATATAGTTTGTAAGAGGAAGACAACATCCAAGACAATATGTATGGACATAGCACTACACGTACTGCAGACAGCTAAAATAGTAGTAGTGAATTCAAACCTATACAGTCTTCCTCTTCTAGACTATAGGTCTGGAATGCAACCTACCATACTATTCATACGTTTTGCAGTATGTACTGTGTACTGTATACTGCATACAATATTTGTATGGATGTCAAATGTTTGTAATATTGCAATGTACTCATATGGACCACTATTTCCAATGTGCTAAATGAACTGAAGCAATATCAACTCAATCTAAAAATTGATTTATTATTTGACTATTTAAACACTTCCAGACCCACATGGAATAAATACTGCATTGGCATATATACTATATACTGCATACTATACAATTAGTATGCATCAAAACTAAGCTTGTGTATTTTGTATTATAGAAACACAATCACACAAGGTAAACAAAGTACACACGATTTTTGATTTAGAACGAAGCCATTGCCTCCTACAGAAATCCACACGAGCATTCGAGCAACAGCGTACGACTATTTTTCTCTGCTGTACATTAGGCAACAAGACCCATCATCCATCATGCCAAGCAGCGTCTGCACAGCTGCTGGGTAAACCCCCGCTCATCTAAATGTCATCTCGCACACACAGACCAGAGCATCGCCGGCTCTCTCGGCCAGACCAGCCGCAACAGATGTGGCCTCGGCCCTCGCTATTTAAATCCGGCCACCTGATGCCCAAGGCTGCAGCGTGCAGCTCTGGCAGCACAGCATGGGTGAGCGCGGATCGTCTGTACCCATTTATCATGATTTGTACAGGGTGCCCTGCTTCCCTTAACACTCTTCATCATATCCGCTTTTCGGATGATTATGCTTTCAGAAGTGTAAATGTGCTCCAAATAGAAATGCTGCAGGAGAAACCCATCAAATAATTACAGATTTTATTTTAGGATGTCAACTATGCATCTTCATTAGCCTAGGGCTGTCAATCAGTTTGAATTTTTGTCAATATTTGTTGGGAAAAGATACAGATAATTCTTGGATAACATTTTTTTCTATATGATTAACTGCAAAAAAATGTATAGGTTAAACTGACAGCCCTAATCTTTAGAAAACCAGAATAATTTGGTATGAAATGGTTTTCTCTATAATGGGGAACAGTGAGGGTTAAAGACCTGAATGTTGTGTCCAGCTCGCTTTCAGTACCCATAGTGCAGAAGGAGATGAAATTGGATATTCCGAATGGATATTTATTTCGCCTCCTCCAGAGATAGTCTAAGAAATCTTGGGAGAAACCTAGAAATGTAATTTAAAAGCAATTTTACAGGACAGAACACAGTTGGGCCTGAAGGAGAGAAACAGAGAGGAGGACAGTGCTGAATCCAACACCAGAATGATGAAACTCTCCTCTGAATTACTCCTCTTACAATCCCTCAAGGTTTCCGTCACACTGTGCGCACTTAACTCACGTTTTCATGTTCTTCCAGAACAGACATTTTAACTCTGTTCCAAAACCCAACTTTTGCTGTTGTATAAAGACTAAGGCCAAAAACCTAGGCAGAAGCATACGCTTGTTCCAAAGCAGAAGGAATTACGATACATTTTCCGTCCAGAATATAATCAATATGACCAATGGTGCATTTATTTGATCAGAAACACAGTAAAACACTAATATTGTAAAATATTCCTACAACTTAAAATAACTTTTTTTTCAGCATCATTACTCCAGTCTTTAATATCACATATTCCTTCAGAAATCATTCTAACATGCTAATTTGCTGCTCAGGAAACATTTATTATTATTATCAATGATGAAAATATGTTGTGCTGCTTAATATTTTGTGGAAACTGTGACTATTTTTGATGAATAGAATGTTCAAAAGAACAACAGAATTTTTTGTTTTAAACAATCTGATAATCTTTACTAACACTTTTGATCAGTTAAAATTGTCATTTTTAAACAAAAGTAGGAGTGGGAAATATACCGACAGAAATTTGTCAATCAGTAGAGATTTTGGACTAACGTCTCTATTGCGGTTACATGTTCACGTGATGTTGCTGTGCTATGTTGGTCATGAAAACTTATCGTTTGCAGGCATTTTTAAGCATTGTGGTTTTTAAGCATTGTGGAATTTAAGGCGCTAAAAGGCAATTAGCAGTGAAAGAGAAGTCATTTTGCTATATGCGCACTGCCTAAGAGAGTTTCTGAACACTGTCAGGTTTTTTTGGCACTTTATAGGCCTTGATTGGTTAAATACACACACTTGTATGTGTCAAAATGATATCCATCTTTTCACACTGAGGACAACTGAGGGACTCATATGCAACTATTACAGAAGGTTCAAACACTCACTGATGCTTCAGAAGGAAAAACAATGCATTAAGAGCCAGGGGGTGAAAACTTTTGGAATTTGAAGATCAGGGTAAATGTAACTTATTTTGTCTCTTGGGAAACATGTAAATATCCTCTGTAGCTTCTGAAGGGCAGTACTAAATGAAAAAAAATATATATTTAGGCAAAATAAGAAAAATGAACACATCGTCATGCGGTCAAAAGTTTACACCCCTGGCTCTTAATGCATTGTGTTACCTTCTGAAGCATGTGAAATACCATGAAATAAAATGACTCATATCTTGATATGAGATTTTGGTCCTATCTCCCACCCCTAAATGAAAGTACTTTAAATGGAAGTGTAAATTTAAAACAGTACCATCTAGGTCATCTCTATTGGAATCACCTGTGAGCTTTAGAGCACAAAGGCATTCCACTGTCTGAGACTTGGAAGATGATATATAAAGAAACAAAATAACACTATACTGTAGTTACATTTGCATGTGTTCAATTGTCAACATGCCAATGCCTCTAATGTTATCAACTGTGCACAGCTGACATAAGGAAACCTATTTGTATAGGATGACTCATAGAAATGGCTCTTTATTAGCAACAGCTAAGCAAAGAGTTGCTTGTAGTGAACTATGCAGTCCAAACACAGCGAGTCTACACTGAGGTAAAGTGATTGTAACCAGCAGTGTGTAATACAAAGACAAATAACAGAGAGTAAAAGTAACATAAGGGCCATTCAAAGCCAAACAAACAGAAAGTTCAACACATGGCTGTGTGGGATATTTAATGGCAAGAGTCTTCATGTGCAAATATAGTCCCTTCTCTCCAGTGTAATGTCAAGACGGGGTGGATACCGTGGCATTTCTGGAGGATCAAGGTCAGTGCAGGGGCTCCTTGCTGGTGCAGGGAGGAGTTGTCTTTCAGTAGTGTGTGACATTTAGACTGGAGTCCACTAATGTGGTAAAACTCCCCCTGGAAAAGGCTTGGCTACAGCGGGGAGAGGAGGGGAGAGCACGCAAGCAGTCTAGTGAAAGCAAACATCATTTGTGAGCATACAACATGCTCATGCAAAGCCTTAAAGGACACATATAATGTACTCACCCCCTTGTCATCCAAGATGTTCATGTCTTTCTTCAGTCGTAAAAAAAATTATGTTTTTTGAGGAAAACATTTCTGCATTTTTCACCATATAATGGACTGAAATGGTCCCCCGATTTTGAACTTCCATAATGCAGTTTAAATGCGGCTTCAAACGATCCCAAATGCGGTTCTGAACGATCCCAGCTGAGGAAGAAGGATCTTATCTAGCGAAACAATCGGTTATTTTCATGAAAAAATTACAATTTAAATACTTTTTAATCTCAAATGCTTGTCTTGTCTTGCTCTCCCTGAACTCTGTGTATTCTGACTCAAGACAGTTAGGGTATGTCGAAAAATTCCAATTGTATTTCCTCCCTTAACTTCTAAAATCATTTCAAAATCATCCTACATCGCTGCAGAAGTACCGACCCAGTCTTTGCTGATCAAAGAAGATCAAACACCTTTAGCCAAAAAAGGTAAAACAGCAATTTAGGACGATTTTGAAGTTGAGGGAGAACATGAGATGGGAGTTTTTCGACATACCCTTACTGTCATGAACCGGAACAAAAACAGTTCAGGCAGAGTAAGACAAGACGAGCATTTGGCATTTAAAAATTATTTAAATTGTTTTTTTTTTTTTAATGAAAATAACCGATTGTTTCGCTAGATAAGATCCTTCTTCCTCAGCTGGGATCGTTTACAGCCGCATTTGGGATCGTTTGAAGCCGCATTTAAACTGCATTATGGAAGTTCAAATTCGGGGGACCATATCAGTCCATTATATGGAGAAAAATGCTAAAATGTTTTCCTCGAAAAACATAATTTCTTTACGACTGAAGAAAGAAAGACATGAACATCTTGGATGACAAGGGGGTGAGTACGTTATATGTGAATCTTTGATTTGGAAGTGGACTTCTTCTTTAAGCACAATAAAATGTAGTAGAACTGCTGCATTGCACAAGCCACTGTTTAAAAAAAAAAGCAAAAAAAAAAAAAACCAACAACAACATACTGACCAACCACCAAAATGCCTCGAAATGCTCTAAAAACAACGATTACAGTACTTTTAACACCTGTGCATGTGATAGCAAATGCAGTGCTATTACTGTGTTCAATAAAGAGACAAGAATGTGATTCTAGTGCGTCAACCGCCAACACCTCCTCTCCCGCTCTTCCAGTGCGCTTGGCTGCATGTGAATGACTCCAGAGAAACGTGAGGGCTAGAATGGAACAAAGGTATGCAGCCGCATTAGTATTCCGCTCACTGGCCCACACCCTGCCGGCCTTCCCAGCATCCTCCTCAGTGAACACCGGCACACATACGCTTGTTATTAAACTACATCCGCCCATCCCAAACCACGCTTCCTCATTAATATTTATCTCACTTAATACAAAGCTCATGCATTTTTTGATTAATGTAAAGGTCTTTTTTCCCAAATAACAACCAGGGGCATGTGTGCAGGGTTCATGCATATTAATGCAAGCACATACACACGTGTGTGTGTGTTTGTGTTGTGTTTGTTCTGGTGGCTGTCACTCTGACAAGCCGTCCGTCACTGCCTGCTGGCCTGCTGCTGCCACAACACTGCATCTCAAAAGCAAGGCTGATGTACGTGCACCGGGATAGTACACGTGCAAGTGTGCAAACTGAAAAAGCTCATGAGGATCTGCATGATATCGTTGGAAAAGTCACATAACAAAGTGAATAAAATCAAAAGAATAACAATGATATTAGGAACAGGAATAGAATACAAACATACTGTGCATGCAGTATATGAAATGAAAGTCAGAACATTCAATTTATCTAAATTCAACCTTCTTTTAAAAGTAGTACGCAGTGACAGACATTTCAAACAGTAGAACGCAACACTGTTGTCACATGGCCTTAACCCAATTCATCTGGGAATTTCATGAATAAATTTGCATACTGAGCACTGTATACACTACTTAAAAATGTGAGGTCAGTAATATTATTACAGTGTATGCATTAAAGGGTTAGTTCACCCAAAAATGAAAATTGTGTCATTGAGTACCCACCCTCATGTCGTTCCAAACCCGTAAGGCCGTTCATCTTTGGAACACAAATTAAGATATTTTTGATAATATCCAAGAGCTTTACCCTGCATAGACAGCAACGCAACTGACATGTTCAAGGCCCAGAAAGGTAGTAAGAACATCATTAAAATAGTCCATGTGATATCTGTGGTTCAGAGTGAGTAATTAATGACACAATTTTCATTTTTGGGTGAACTATCCCTTTAAACTGACCAAAAGTAAAAGACATTTATTATAGTACATAATATTTCTATTTCAAATAAATACTGTTATTTTTACTCTCCATTCAAAGAATCCTCAAAAAAATAGTTCACTTACAAATATTAAGCATTTTCAACACTGATAACAATTACAAATGTTTCTCGAGCAGCAAATCAGCATATTAGAATGATTTCTAAAGGATCATGTAACACTGGAGTAATGATGCTGAAAATTAAGCTTTGTCATCACAGGAATAAATTACATTTTAAAATGTATTCAAATAATAAAATGTCATTTTTAATTGTAATAATATTTGCAATATTGCTGTTTTACACGTTTCTGATCAAATATATGCAGCCTTGGTGAGCATAAAAAAAAACTTTCAAAAACACAAAAGCTTACTGACCCCAACCTTATTAAAATAGTTATTATTTAACAGACTGATAGGAATAAAATGGCATCAGATCAGTGTGTTCTACAGAGACGGTGCCACCAAATTTTCACAGTCAAAACTGAAATTAAAATTTCGCAATGGGGAACTTCAGCCAAGAGTAAAAGACTTTGCATTAAGTTAAAGTTGGTCACATGTATTTGCCACACTGACCGCTAAAAAGCTGTATGGTTTGTGAGCTGTGCATTGTGCATCACTACACTACTGATAATAGACAATGGCCTTTTCTACCCAAAATTGAGCAAATTTGATGCTCAACAAAAGTCCTGCACAAGAAACATTTATTATTACTAATGTTGAAAACAGATGTTGCTGCTTCATATTTTTAGAGAAATTGTGATGCATTTTCTCTGCATTCTCTGATAACTAGACAAGCTCTAAAGAAGTATTTGAAGGAGAAATCTGTTGTATATTATAAACTTTTCATTGTCACTTTTAACCAATTTAATGCGTCCCCGCTGAATAAAAACTTTTTTTTTTTAATCTTTTTGACCCCAAACAAAATTTTGCAAATGTGGCAGCATCTTAAAAGACAAACATTCTTTTTAAATGTGACCTGTTTGCTAAGTGGAAAACAGGTTGTTTTTGCACAACCACCACCTGCTGAGGAAACCAAAACCAACCAACTGAATCTAGCCACAATGACTCATTCTCATCACTGGCTATCCCCTATAATTCTGCCTGTTGGCCTTTGCATTTTTTCCCTCATCATCTCGGCTGCTTTCCCTCACTGTAGACAAACCCCCAACACACCCACATCCGAAACATCTCTGGTCTCGTCTCGGGGTATGCAATCGCCTCATATTAACATACTTGGACACGGGGGCGGCAGAGCTATTACCTAGCAACAGAGCCAGCTGCGATTGGCTGGTTCCATCAGACGTTCAAGGGGGTTCGGTTGGGGCTGAAACGGAAGGTTATTTTCTGCCCGTGTCATCTCTGCTCGTCACATCGGAATGACACATTAAGGGGCTCCTCCCCCCACGGCCTGCCCCATTGACGGAAAGGGCAACAGACCGAAACGTCTCCCGGCAGCAGTAACCACGGCACCCAAGGCAGTCAGACGCACCGCGTCAAAAAGAGCGCAGCTCTCATGAAAATATGATGTTACATCACATGCGGTCTTCACTATGTCAGATGAAATTTGGAGCAAATGCTTGCAGCAGACAGGAGGAGTGACAACGAGGAATCTCATTACGGTTTTTGTTACCATGATAGGCATGTTAAAATTCCTACACCAATTTCTGGGAGAAAAACGGTAGGAGAAGCCTAACAGAACTGGACACAGCTATATAGGTTAGTGTACAGAATGCGGAAATCTTGTACTATCCTGAAAGGGTTTATTTCACAGTTAAGACAGATTAACTGTTTTTGGGTGAACTGCGGGTTTATGTTTAAATGATGTGAGAAGAAATAGTCTGGAAAAGCATAACTGGCAGTTAAACGTGATCATTTAAACGTGCAAAGTCATGAGCTGCATCCCAATTCATGGTTTTACTATGACCTAAAAGCATGTGAAAATAAGTAAAGTGGAAAGTTCAATTCCTAAACTAGTATGAGGATAATATTAATGAAGCCATTTGGATCATGTTTTATAAACAACACCAATGACAAACTATCAGAAGGTGTCCCATTCACTTGTATCCAACCTACTTCACTAGTGGTTGTAAAGTAAACACAGCTTTAAAAGGACAGCTCACCCCACAATAAAGTTCTGGCATCATTTGCTCACCCTCAAGTTGTTCCAAACCAGTATGACTTTCTTTATGCTAAAGAACACAAAAGAAGATATTTTGAACTGTTTACAATGAAAGTCAATGAGTCAATGTTTGAACCACAATGTTTTTCAAAATATCTTTAGTTTTCTGAAGAAGAAACTCAGTCATACAGGTTAGAAATAAATAATGACAGGGTGAATAAATAATGACAGAATTTTCATTTTGGGGTGAAAACCCCCTTTAAGATGTATGTCAGTACTAAGATGAAATACAACAGATACCACAGGCTCAGTTTAACAATATACTGTTTGAGTTTTCATGCAAGCAATAGGAAATTGTGTGGATGCACATCTAGACAACTAGACAAGGACTTAGTTTTAAAATGTATATATATATATATATATATATATAAAAATTCTCGATTTTAATCGATTCCCATTTTTACGAAACATTCATTCTTGAATCTCAAACATCACTTAGTCTAGCTTGTTTTCAGTTACTGACCGGGACATTGTAGTGCACCTCCTATCCAGTAAATCGTAATAAGCTTTGTGCTTTGTTACTTTTGATATGAAACAAAGTCTCAGATTTCAAATTCTATCCATTTTATTCCAGTATTCAATTATTAAATGTTGTTTTGGTGCTGTTTAATGTGTCATGACAGATTGCTGTAGCATCGCAGTTCAAGAGAAGCAGCAGCGCAAAGTGCATGTGAACTGATCATCTCCTCTTTAACCTGTTTCAGCACAAAATAAGTATGAATGAACATCAGAAACTATGTTAAAACAAAGAATACAACTTACCGAGATCCGTATCTTGTCTCATGTAATCGCTCAATCAACATTTCAACCACGCAAAGACGTCAATATAACATCTTGTACCACATAACGTATTCATTGTCATTTTTACTCTTCTTCAATGTTTAATTTGTTTAAATAAATCCGACAAGTTTAGATGACAACCGCCACTTAAATGTTTAGATTTCAAAAAACGAATTGGAGTAGATATAAAAATGTAGTAATTGTAACTTTTTTTTATTATAAAAACTTACCTGAGTGGAATTTAAGTGTCTGCATACAAATCAGTTCATTTTAACCTTCAACATTATAGTAATGTAGTACAACTGACTCTCATGTATATTTTCAGCATTATTTGACAGATTTTTTTTCCTTGAGAAAATTTGCCATCTACTACACCTGATATATATCCAAAACAATCGACATCAAGTAAGAATATTGAAACAAATCGCAAGCTTGTGAACCAGAACAGAACTGAATTGTGAAATGTGTCAAAACCCAGTGCTAACCTTGATGGTGTGCTATTTTTTAACTAATTCAACACACCATAATTTGGAGTACTAACCTACATCTGGTACTTAGTCTGGCTAGCATGAGAATTGGGATGCAGCTATGGCTGTGCATTGAGTACATCAGTGTAACAAGGCGATTGGTTTCAGTAGAATGCCTTCAGTAGGGCTGGAATCTAAAATGGACAGCTGATATGCATATTAAACAAACACATTAGCATACAGCAGGAAATATAAAGTCCTTTAAATAAAACAAATTAAATGTTAACATTAACCGCAAGTACCCTGGCGAGTACGAGTTGGCTCCTCAGACCTACTTCCTACAGAACTGGAGCGTTTCGCTCAATTATGCGGCTGGTGTGCGTCCATAAGGGCAACGACAGCTGCAGCAGAGGGAGTGAGTGACGTATGATTAATATCCAGAGCCATAGACAGTAAATGTAAGAAAAACAAGCCGCGAGTGCAAATGGAGAGTGCACTTCATAAATATGCACTACACCCTGGTATAAATCTGACAGCGTGAAGGAAATACAGCGGGGACCTGAGAGACCGAAGCGGTCCATGGAGGCTGAGAGAGGAGCTCGGTGAGCTGGGGTTTCATTAATCACCGTGAAGGAACAGGGAGTTTGGGCGGCACTGCTCTCTTCTACAGCTCAACATCTGTGCCAGGACTGGCGGCTGCCATTAGCAAACATGCTGCAATACATTAGACTCACTGTGTCTGGCGTGGTCAGCGCAGGTAACCAGTTTTAAAAGTTGGTCTTGAAATAAACAATTTACAATTAAAAAATTCTTAAAGCTTCTTCATTAGCATCGATAGTTCAATGAAGAACATGAAGAAAAGGTTCACTGAAGGGTTGTTTGGAGAACCAAAAGAATGGTTCTTCTATGGCATTGGTATGAAAAACTCATGTACAAGAAAAGTCAATATTTTACTCAAAAAAAAAAAAAAAAATTTATTGGCATTGATGGTTGCATGAAGAAACTTTAATGTCCACAGAATATTTCCAATGCACAATAGGTTCTTTAAAGTGGAAAAAGGTTCTTCAGATTAATAAAATGCTACACTATGAAAAAAATTGCTATTTTAAGAACTGTTCACTGAAAGGTTCTTTTTGGAACCAAAAAATGGTTCTTCTATGACATTCCTGTAAAAACCTCTATTTGGAATCTATATTTTTAAGAGTGTACTTTCATAACAGGATGCATTTACAAGCAAAGTCAACATTTTACTGTAAAATTAAAGGGTTTTTTTTTGGCATTGATGGTTGCATGAAGAACCTTTAACATACATAGAACATTTCCATTGCACAATATTTCTTTAAAGTGGAAAAGGGTTCTTCAGAATATTAAAATGGTTCTTTTCAGAACTGTTCACTGAAAGGTTCTTTCTGGAACCAAAAAATGGTTCTACTATGGCACTGCTATAAAAAAAAAAACCTCCATTTGGAATCTATATTTTTAACAATGTACTTTCATAACATGATGCATTTACAAGCAAAACTACACATTTAATGAAGTAAAAGAAGGGTTTTAATTTATCCATTGGGAATGTGAAAACAATTAAGAAGTCTCGGTGATGACACTAAAAATGAAAGCCGTTCTGAAAGCAAAGAAATGAATGATGAATCTTACAATTAAGCCAAGAATGTATATTATTAAAGGTAATACAATCAATTTTGATTTCATGACTTTGGTGCCATTTAAGGAGGTGAACTTGTAGGGAACTGTTTTGTTCATCTGAACCAATAATCAATAAAGAGGCGTCTTGGTGGTGCCTGTGTGTTTCAGAGATATGTGGGAAATATCGATGAGATGTGACTTCTTTTGATGCTGATTTAGATGAGGTAAAAAGGGACGAGATAGTACAGTCAATAGACTATTCAAGAGCTCAAACCAAGAAAGAATGCAATTACCTCCAAACAAACCCCCAAATCCTTGCAGCAGCCTGCAATTCCACATACTAACCAGCAGGAGTCCTCCTGACTATAGTGGATAAAAGTGTGTGAATGAGCAAATCACAACCTTTAAAAAGACGACGCAGACGTTCAAGGGTGTGAATGAAGCGCTCTGATTTAAACCCGCACTAGCTATGACTCATCCTCGCTCTGAACTCCCTCTGTGGATATTACATATATCTGATTATCGTGCAGACAACATGGGAACACGAGGTTGATTTAGCCACTGGCTAAGATTCAGTAATGGGTTTTAAATTTGGGAAAAGCTGGGCAATGTTTTCTGGGAAGCTGTAAAATGCTGAGGACACAAGTGGAAAGTGGAAAAAAGGAAAGCTAGAAAGCTGTAGTGGATTCAGTGTACTCTTTGGCCCACATTTCAGCGAGATTTTAAACTCAAACAAAAAAATGTGCCATGGAATGTCAATAAGTACAACCAAACCGCCAGAATTTACCCCAGGCAAGTGGCTCCTTCCTGGGCTTGTGGGACGTCGGACTCCTGGAGCGGGGCTCTGGTTTTGATTACCAGAAATGTGAACGGGTCAGACAGATGAAACAAAAAGGGGTTTGGCTCCTGAACAAAAACAGAATCACAATGAGATGCGAGATATATGATGGATAGCACAGCGATGGCCAAAACCAGTGAGAAAACAAGAACAAGAGATAGACGCTGACCATAAATCGACATCCACAGTCAGATAGCAGTAAAATATAGGCATAAAACGTTCACTTTACAAAATCAAGGCCATCATTTTTCATCACACCTAGAGTGCTACTAAAATCACTGACGTGGAAAAAACAACAGCTGTTGCATAAAACTTGACTTTTAGATTTTCCTGGAGAAAAGGTGTTTTTCCAGCGATTACTTGCTAAACCAAGTCTACAGAGCCCGAAGTTGCTATGATAGTCTTTATATGCATTTTTCACCGATTTTATCTAATGAATGTTTTTAGAAAAGTAACATCACACACTGTAAAAAAAAATAAATAAATTATGGAAACTACTGTAAAAATGCTACAATACGAAGTTACAAAACTGTAAATGATTTAACATCACATTACATGCAATATTATAATTAAATACTATCAAATTTATGCTTTCTAGAAGCTAAACTATTAATTAACGTATAATCTACAATTAAAAAGACTTTCATAAACGACCCCGTGTTACACATCAGATATGATTATGTTTTAGACAGTGTAAATAATTTTGTTTCTTCTTATTTTTGTTATCACTGCTGTACATGAGGGTGTTTTGTGTTACATTTTCTGTTATTTAGTTAAATGTTATTGCATTATTTTAGTGTTGCATGTTACCTAGGTGAGTGTTAACCATATTTATGTTTTATCATGTACATTTTAAGGTAAAAATCATTTCTTGGTTTAGCTAGCTTGGTATATTAACATTAAAGGGCACCTACAGTAATATGCCCATTTTTACAAGATGTAATATAAGTCTCAGGTGTCCCCAGAATGTGCCTGTGAAGTTTCAGCTCAAAATTCCCCACAGATCATTTATTATACAATTTTGAAAATGCCTATTTTGAATGGAAGCAAAAACACAGTTTTTGTGCATGTCTCTTTAAATGCAAATGTGCTGCTGCTCCCCACCCCCTTTTCCAAAACATGGCTGTGAACATGATCTCTCTGACATCTTGCATTTTATTTTAATGCGTTTTATCTGTTTAAACTTCTGATACACGTATTTCTGAGCACACACATCAGAAGCACATGCTCAGAAAGCGGGCATCAACAGACATGGGCGGGGCCTGTGAAATGTGACCTCACATTTGACACAATTTGCAAATGGTTTGTTTTGAGACACTGCTTATGATTTATAGAGATTAAAAAAGGAGCGGGTGGATTTTTATCATTATACGGTGGTTGTATACACACACTGCCAACACACATTTATGTTCGAACAACATGTAAAAGTGAATTTTGCATAACAGGTGCACTTTAAATCACTTTGTACAGTTATGTGTAATATACAGGAATCAGCATGTCACCACACTGAATATCTGGCAACCATGGCTGCTGTTTTTCACAGGACACCTCTCTTCCAAACAGCTTAAACGATTGGATGTTTAAATGTATTACTTTACAGACTAAACTACTGACAGATGCAATCCTACACGACTACAGCAGCTGTCCACATGCCAAAAAAATGCCACAAAATCTCTTCTACACTGCAGGAAACTGTGTTTTCCCATGGATCGCAGGGTATTCAGAAAGAGGAAACAAAAAACATGGATATCAGGAGACTAAAAAGACCTAGACTTTACAACCAACCACCATCACCCCATGTCTCCTTCTCCATGGTAACAGGCATCTTCTCTCACCCCCCTCCCGCCTCTTTTAGAGGAGCTCTCCAGATTGGCACGCAACAGTTCATGACAGACACAGCAGCTGATAGCTGGTCGCGGCTTCTCGCCATAGAGGAGGTGGGGAGAGTTACCGTGTCTGCTGATTAGTAATCAGAACACAGGCTCGCTCTGAATCCTGGGGGTTGAAAACTGAATTATACATTGCCACTGCCAATCAGACCATGCACTCCTTCACTGGCATTCTATTTAAAGAACAGACTCCATCCCCTAATCACACTGAAGACACAGAGAGCCACACAATCTAATGCCATGCCAGACTACAGCGCACCATACACGGCATTTGTGGAAAATGTCAGAGACGATGCCAATCACGGTTTGGTAATATCACTTCACTAATGGCTGCATGTGAAATAGATGCAAAGCTAAGGCAAGCATCAATTTTGATATTTCCTATACTTGGCGTTAAGGATTTAAACAAACCTTTAAGCATTTAGAGCTTAACTCATTCCACAAGACATGAATGATATCAACATGAATGATACCTCATACCATAAATCTATATATACAGTTGAAGTCAAAAGTTTACATACACCTTGCAGAATCTGCAAAATGTTAATTATTTTACCAAAATAAGAGACAAAATGCATGTTATTTTTTATTTAGTACTGATCTGAATAAAATAGTTCACATAAGGGAAGTTTACATATAGTCCACAAGAGAAAATAATAGTTGAATTTATAAAAGTGACCTCGTTCGAAAATTGACATACACTTGATTCTTAATACTTTGTTGTTACCTGAATGATCCACAGCTGCATTTTTTTTGTTTAGTGATAGTTTCATGAGCCCCTTGTTTGTCATGAACAGGGGGTGACAACTTTTTGAATATGAGGTTTAGGGTAAATTTAAATTATTCTGTTTTCTGGGAAACATGTAGCTTCTGAAGAGAAAAAAATGATATTTAGGCAAAATAAGAAATATGTACACATTCTGTTCAAAAGTTTTAACCCCGACTTGTGTTTCCTTCTGGAGCATCAGTGAGCATTTGAATCTTCTGTAATAGTTGCATACGAGTCCTTCAGTTGACCACAGTGCGAAAAGAAGGATCTCAAAATCATACAATCATTGTTGGAAAGGGTTCAAATACACAGAAAAACTGAAAAACCAAAGAATTTGTGGGACCTGAAGGATTTTTCTGAAAAACAGCAGGCAGTTTAACTGTTCAGGACAAACAAGGGACTCATAAACAACTAACACTAAACAAAAAAAACACAGCTGTGGATCATTCAGGTAATGACACAGTATTAAAAAGCAAGTGTATGTAAACTTTTGAACAGGGTCATTTTTTTAAATAAATTCAGCTATTATTTTCTCTTGTGGACTATATAAAAACGTCTTTTATGTGAAATATCTTATTCAGGTCAGTACTAAATAAAAAAATAACATGCATTTTGTAAGATCCCACTTATTTTGGTAAAACAAGTAACAATTTGCAGATTCTGCAAGGTGCATGTAAACTTCAACTTGGGGGCTTGGGGCAAAAATGCTACCATGGACAAAAAAGCCCCATATATTCAAGACAAATGGCAAAAAAACTGCGAACGCTCACAAATTCACTCATAAACAACACAGTGCAGATACGATGTAAATAAAAGATTAATTTTTTAGCTTCTGTGATTATAACGGGAGTTTATGCATAACTCACGCTAGACTACACTAACATCATGGAATGACATGTTTGTCTGTGAAGCCATGCACAAAACACAGACACGAACAAAAATGTTTTTATATTGTTTTCTATATCAAAACTGATAATCATTATTAAAAAATAAAGAGCAATAACCTACAATAATGATTTTTGTCATAATATTGCAGCCCTTGATTATAATAATAACAATGCCCCTGGAAATCAATTAAAGGGGGCAAATATTGCCCCTTAAAGAAAAAGTTAATTTCTTATATACATTTTAACAAAAAGGTGAGCCTTTACTGGAAGACAATATATAAGACTCATTGTTTCAATATTCATCCACTTCAATGGAAATTTAATCAATGGCCTCACTGTTTTAAATTCAGTCATGACTTAAGAGCACCGAGGCCTGCAGCAAAAAAAAAAACACAAAGGAAAGTTTGTCAATGACATGCTTTCATTCTTTAGTCGAATTTCAATAGCATTCCTCTGTTATACCGTTTTAAGATTGGCGTGAACATCATCACAGTCAAGCCCGAAATAAGCCATCTGCGAAAACAATTTACACATACTTTTTCCCCTTACTTATTTCAAGTCTGGAAGTGTGAAGGGAAGTCTGGTACAGCTGTTGACATTCCTCTAACACTCTGTAATGAAGCACCATCACGGGTCTCGTTCACGCAACAGATGGGCTACAGGTGGGGGGGATGGGCGAGGGGGGTTCACACTCAGCCCAGGTGACAGGAGGAAGGTGATTACGGCTGAACCCATCTGAAACACCTCGGTTTGCAGGGGGTATTGGTGGCGGTCGGGCTGCAGCACTGTCAAAGTCTCTATTAACCAATCAGCAGCAGGGAGCTGAGGTCACAGCACATGGCAGGCGTCAGCTGGATACACTGCAAAAAATGTACAGTCAACAAAACGGGGGAAGAGCGGAATAAAATGCAGGGGAAAGCTAACAGGGAGTACCAACAGTACATGACTTCAGCTGTTGAGACGGGTTGTATTAAATATTAATGCTATTTCAGAACATAACTGCATGTTTCCCATTCTTGACATGTCGGCAGAAGAGAAAAAGACTATTATTATAGGGTGAAACAGTACAAATTAAAACCTTTTTAGGTGAAATTCACAGTTCACACCAAAATCAAAGGATTATAACTTTGCCTAGAGAAAATTAAGTCTATTTTGGGACAATTAGGAATTTTTTCATGACACTTACAGGAACAGTTTCCCCAAAATTGAACATTTGCTGAAAATATACTCACTCAGGCCATCCAAAATGTAACTGAGTTCATCTAGATCGTCAGAACAGATTTGGATAAAGTTAACATTACATCACTTACTCACCAATGGATTCTCTGCAGTGAATGGGTTCCGTCAGAATCCAAACAGCTGATCAAAACATTACATAAACCACAGTACCTCCAGTCAAAAAGCTGCATGTTTGTAAGTCCTCTATCCATAATATTGCATTCTCCAGTGAAAAGGTCTTCTGCTTTGAATCGGCACCCATTCACTGCAGAGGATCCATTGGTGAACAAGTTATGTAATGCTAAATTTCTCTAAAGCTTAAAGAAAATGAAGTCTCTTTTGGGACAATTAGAAATTTTGTGCATTATTTTCATGACTTTTAAAGAAATAGTTCACCCAAAAATGAAAATTTCTCACTCAGGCCATCTAAGATGTGATTGAGGTCATCCAGATCATCAGAACAGATTTAGAGAAATTTAACATTACATCACTTGCTTGGTTGAACTATTTCTTTAACCAGGGCTGTCACTAACAATTATTTTGGTAATCGAGTAATCTGTCGATTATTCTGACGGTTAATTGAGTAATCGGATAATTATTTAGATTTGTTTTTTTTTTTTTGTAGTAATAAAAATAGACCTAAGTGGACAATATCCTTTAAAATGACTTAAAATACACTTAATAATAGCAATGAGGCAATAATAATAAAATGACTTAATAATAGCAACGAGGCAATAATAATTAGTTCAAGTAAAGTATCAAAAGCAAGTAATTTTATGGTTTTATTAAACAATTGTTAAAATACATAATGTATTATAAACAATAGAGCGAATGTGCATTACACATTAAATAAAATGACTGCAGAGGGCGCCAACGGCCTGACGATTGTTTTTACACTTTACTGCTACAATCTAATCCACTTTACTACAGTCTAATCAGTGTTTAATATTGACTCAACATTTAATTCAAATGTCCACTTAATCTTTGTGGCCATTTCTTTATAAAAAAAGCTACAGCCAATGTAATTTTTAGACTGCGCTTGGTGGTTTCGAAAAACGCAATATTTTTAACGTTATCTACATTATTACAATACATTTCTCCCAGCCTGGCACATATGGCTTGATTAGTTCCGGGTTTAATGAAAGGCCCGCCTTCCGAAAAACTAAATGTGTTGTGATTGGTTAGCTGTCCCACTGCGTTGCGATTGGCGAACAGCTTAGATGGTATTTGAGTACTGTACAACTGTTAGTAAAAGCTAGATTAAAGTGATTTTTACATTTTAAATACGGATATTTTACTTACAAAAACGCATCGATTCAGGAGGCCTTATTAACCCCCTGGAGCTGTGTCCGGCCTGCAAGATCCCCAATACATGATATTATGGTGCTAATGTATTTAATTATTTACATACTTAGTTGCACTGCCCGAAACCAGCTCCAGCATAAGGCTAAAAGCAGCCTAACATTATCAAAGAACATCATCACTGATCAACCTAGCCTATTTTTGGCATGTGTTTCGACACCCTGTACTGCACACGTCTGCAGTGCGTTACAGCTCTGAAGCGGCCACTCTAGTCAATGGCTGTGTTTACACCTGCCGCGCCGCGGCTCCTTGAAGCGGTTCTCTGCGCTACATCGCTAAAGTTAGGCTAATCCCCCACCTCATCCCTACCCTCCCTCCAACAATTCGATGGGCAGGATTTAATTTAATGATATTCTAACGGACTGCGTTGTGACATCATTGCATGCGGAAAACAAACGTTGTAGTCCAAAGGAGCCGTTCGTTGTAGTTCTTGAAAAAGGATTTTTTTAAAAACTAAATATCTCCTTTAGGAGTGGACTTTGGGATTTGTAACGCTGTAGATTTTTTTTATGCCCAAAGATACACACCACACACTGACTAGTTCAAAAAGTGAAAAAGCATAATAGCACCCTTTTAAACTTTTATTTTGAGATCGGGATGAACAGTTAGCTTATTGAGAAAGCTAAAGATGTATTCTCCTGTGTTTGCGTATAACGCACGTATGAACGCACGCACGTAAACTACACACATTAATATAATTAAAGCACATGTATTAAACCTGCATCGCATATATTTATTTAATTGTATCATAGCGTTTGTGAATTCTTAATACAATTAAGCTTTATTAAGTTTTTTAAGTGGGTTTAACATGTGGAATGCGCCACTTCCGGTACACGTGTAAAATGCGATCAAGGATTTTTTAAAATCTAATACTCGAATAGAATCGTTGTAGCCCTACCTTTAACCATATTTTCCCTCAAAAAATATAAAAACAGCTTAATTGTGTGATGTATGATCTAACATGACAGTGTAATTTCTGATTACCCGCACACTGAACTGATCACACTTGCTGATCAAACCAAACGGAAAAGGTCAAAGTCTGCTCAACTCAACGCAGAACAAATATCAACATGCTCACAAAATCATTTGAAACAAATGAGCTGCTTTCACACAGTACCATACACGGCTTATTGATTCTAGAAAAGGCTAAATCTATCTCGGAAATAGAGGATGTGTTTGTTGACATGATTGTAACAAACAGCTCAGAAAGCCTCGGTTGATCAATCTTACTCATTTCCTAATGAAAGCAGATGATACCACTCGGAGTGTGATGATGGGCTGGGGTTGTTTTTTTTACTCAGAGGAACACCTGATTAGATCTGGAATAATAGTTCAAAGGCCCGAGTGATGGGAAAGCAAGAGTGCTAAAAGTTAAAGACCATAGTCAAATAAATGACATCACCTTTAAAGGGCCCTCCAATTAGACCCCTTCAGTGGGCAAACCACACCCATTGTCCTTTTTTGCAGCTGCATCTGAGACAGATGACAACCTTTGGTTTCACCACAAGGTCATTGGGAAGGTTTTCATTACATGGGAGTTTCGCTGCTATTAATACTGATGGTTTTGGTCCAGTGAGATCATCTGCATTTGTTGGTACATGATCAAGGCAACAGGCAGACAGATACTAATGCAGACGCAGAATCCTGATCCCTTAACAGCTTTGTGAAAGCATGCACTTTCAAATTTAGGACAAGACAAGGTTGAGTGACTGAGAAGAAAGGGCAAACGAAAGAACAGGACACAAGAAAAGCCCTGAAAAAACAACAACAAAGAAACGTGAACCGGAATGGGGTTATTACAATTTCCTGTAATTAAAAAATAAATAAATAAATAAATAATAATAATAATAATATAATAAAATAAAAAATATAAAATAAAAAAATGTATAAGTTACTGCAATATCCTGTAATGTAAAAAAAAACTATAAAAAGAAATAAATTAAAATGAATGAAGTATAAAAAAAAAAAATGTAAAGAAAAACTATGTTCATTTTTTTGTCAGAGCAACTTTTCATAAGGCTTTATTAATGAATATCAAACCTGAAAAGGTATCAAAAAAAAAACAATAAAAAAACTGTTTTAATAATTTATAATTTATTAATAACATTAACATAATATTAAACATTAAAAAGAGAAAAAATAGCAGTTATTGCAATATCGTTTAATGTAAAAAAAAAATCATTACCTATAATAATACATGTATTAGAATAAATTAAATAAAAATAAATAAATAAATAAAAATTAATACTTATAAAAAAGACTGTATTAAAATAAAGTAAAAAAAAATTGTGCTTTATTAATGAATATCAAAGCTGAAAAATAATTAAAAAAAATATAAACAACAACAATTAAAAAAAAAACTTTATTAATAATATTAATATAATATTAAACGTAAAAAAGTGGGGGGAAAACAGCAGTTATTGCAATATCCTGTAATCTAAAAATTATTATGTATAAAAAAAGATTGTATTAAAATAAATAAAAAAAGTATAAAACAATTTAAAAAAAATGTTATCATTTATTGTCAGAGCACCTTTCCATGGTGCTTTATTAATGAATATCAAAGCTAAAATATAAAAAATAAATAAAAACAATATAAAAATAAAAAACAACAGTATTACTAATTTATAAATTATAAATAATATTAATATAATATTAAATGTGAAAAGTGGAAATAACAGCAGCTATTGCAATATCCTGTAATGTAAAAATAATAATAATAATAATAAAAATATATATAAATAAAAACACCAACAGTATTAATAATTTATAATTTATTAATATTATTAATATTATATAAAATGTGAAAGGGGGAAACAACAGCAGTTATTGTAATATCCTGTAATGTAAAAAATTAATTAAAATATTAAAAATTGTATTCAAATAAATAAAATAAAGATATATAAATATTTATAAAATAAAAAACAGTTTTTATCATGTAGTGTCAGAGCACCTTTCCACGGTGCTTTATTAATGAATATGAAAGCTAAAATATAATAAATAAAATAAATATAACAAATAAATAAAAACAACAAAAATAAAAAACAACAACAGTATTAATTTTAATAATATTATTATAACCATAATCTTCAAAGTCCCTTGACACCCAACCAATACATTAAAGCCAAGCCAAAGCAAAACAGGTTTTGTTGTTGTTATGATGATGATGATAAATAAATTCAACTATTTTTTTAAATATTGATGTCTCATATCATACTGCTGCTGCAACAATATAATAAAACACACTTCAGCTATGAATTACACCTAAGAACAGCCCTTAACCGAGGAAAAACCTCTATAATGTACGGCCTCATGTGGCTTACTGCTTTAATAAACAACAGAGCACTTATACAACATACAGCCGTCTGAGTACAGTGGATGGTGACCAGATTGCAGACTCTGTGTGTGTATGTGTGTGTGAATGTGCGAGGGGGGGAAGGGCCCCCGATGGAAGATGGATGACAGAACAAGCCGCTGACTGAACTCGCTGCACTGTGAAAGCCTAAGAAACCTGAGACCGCTCTGTGTTAGCAGAGCTCCAGTCTAAAATGGCTGCCAGTCGTGTAAACAACCCATAGAATGAAAGGGGGCTACATTTCTCCAGCGAGCCGGCCAAGAGCCGCACAGCCCGTGGGTTACAAATTAACCCTTTCCTTCCAACCAGCCAGTGCGTCCGCAAACTAAAAACAAAGGAAGGAATGTTTAGCACTCAGTGGTTTGCGATGGAGGTCAAAAAATGTGTGTCATTTAATGCAGTGTGGTTATTTAAATGCATAAAACCTAGTCCAGAGTCGAAAGATACAAAAATTGCACCCCGGCAGGTATTCAGCGGGTTCTAAGTTCAACACTTTAGATCAATCAAGTGAAACCATCCTTGAACAATCCAGCCTGCGAGCTTTTCAAGACAGACGGAGTCTCCATGGTGCCCTATAGTCCATTTTCATGTGCTCAGAAACAATCCCCTACCCCCAAACTAGCCCCCCACCCCGCTACTTCTCCGGCGGGAATCTACAGGAAGCTGTAACAGGCTCTGGCCCTCAAGGAGGGACTGGCCTTGAAATGCAAATTGGAATTCCATCCGAAAATTGATGTCCTTTACAAGCTAATGAAAAACATCTGAAACGCTGCCAAAACGGCCCCCTGTTTTACAACCCACATGCCATTAGTCAAGGGTAGACCGGAGCTGCGTCCGTTCCGTCAGCCGTATGTTCCTTATACAAGGAATTGTTTAAAATAGAGGTTTATTAAATAACAGCTTCACAAAAGTGTGAATTTACAAAGAAAATCAAAACCGATAGTGAGAATTGATAGATAACGCATTAAGTCATATTAACAATAACATGCTATTCGAAAATGTGCTAGAGAAGAAAAAAAGAGGCTAAACGAGAGAGTAGGAGTGAAAAGCAGGAGAAAATCAATTCCCCCTCTGCGCCTTTAATATCTGCAGAAAGAGGGGGGAAGCACACGCCCGCTGTAGCCCGCAGCTTATTTGCGAGGCAGGAATGGAATGTCTGAGATTGCATACATTATGTGCCAAAGAGGCCCTGGGCTATGGAAGATAGTGCTGACATCACCGTCTATAAATGGCTGTGCTCGGAGGCACAGTGAATGAAAACAAAATGGGAATAACCCTTTTGCACATATCCCCCCACCTCCGTTGGCGCTAAATAACAAGCACAAGCGGAGAGAGTTAAATGCCATATCACAGTGAGGAACGCATTTACGCGATGGGGGAAGAATACACGGTTGAATGGTTAAAACAGTTTTGCATATAGTGGTTTAATACGCACAGACGCTGTAAGCCACTCGGCAGGTTGATTCCTCTATTGTGACGCTTTTAAAAATATATATCATTTGTTTGTTTGGATGGGACTAACAGGAAACGGTTAGAAAAGATCATAATTTTTTAATGCAATATAAACAAATGGATGCAATAAGTTAAAACGCAAGCAACATAGAAACTTAATTTCTAAAGCAGTATGAACAGACAAAACAGCGAACAATATATCGATAATTATGACAGATCTTCATTTCTGTATTGTGCAACAATAAGTCGTCATCCATTGCATGCTTAAAAATATTACTTTGTTAATAACATTGAGGCAACCACTGAAATTAGTTTGGGATAGGACTATCAGGAAACCTGTTAGGAAACGGTTATTATTCTGGATAATGATGGGGGGAAAAATAGACGGTTGACTGGTTAAAATACTTTTGCATATACTAGTTTAATATGCACAGACGCTATAAACCATTTGGCAGGTTGATTCCTCTATTGTGCTGCTTTTAAAAAAATATTATTTGTTTGTTTGGGTGAGACTTAAAGGAGGACCGGTTAGAAAAAGATCATAATTTTGTATGCAATATAAATAAATGAATGCAATAAATTAAAACGCAAGCAACATAGAAACTTCACTTCTAAAGCAGTATGAACAGACATAAAACGGCAAACAATATATCAATAATTACGACGAAATAGTAGCGACAGATCTTCATTTCTGTATTGTGCAACAGTAAGTCATCCTCCATTGGATGCTTTAAAAACATTGATGCTACCAATCAAATGTGACCCTGTACCACAAAACCAGTCTTAAGTAGTACGGGTATATTTGTAGTAATAGTCAAAAATACACTGTATGGGTCCACATGATCAATTTTTCTTTTATGCCAAAAATTATTAGCATACTAAGTAAAAAACATGTTCCATGAAGATATTTAGTAAATTTCCCACCTTAAATATATCAAAACCTAATTTTTGATTAGTAATATGCTTTGCTAAGAAGTTCATTTGGACAAATTTAAAGGTGATTTTCTCAATATTCAGATTTTTTTTTTTTTTTGCACCCTCAGATCCCAGATTTTCAAAAAGTTCTTGGCCAAATATTATCCTATCCTAACAAACCCTAGATCATCAGAAAGCTTATTTATTCAGATTTCAGATGATGTATTTTTTTTTTTTAATTACCCTTATGACTGGTTTTGTGGTCCAGGGTTACAAATTTGTTTGAGGCAGGACCATCAGGAAACCTGTTAGGAAACAGTTATTATTCTGGATAATGATGGAACAAAAGTACAATTCTAAAAACATAGAAAAAAAAAACTTAGAAAGCACGTAGCGATCAATATGCAAAGCTGCGATTTTGTTGTTGTAAAGTACATTTAGGTGTAACAGATTATCAAAAACTGAAAGAAAAAAAAACTACTGGCTGTCGATTGGATTTTGAGATTTCACATCAACAGTAACAAAACAATGTTAAAAATGAGATTCATAAATCTGAAAGCTGAATATATACGCTTTACACTTATGTATGGTTTGTTAGGATAGGACAATATTGAGGGTGCAAAAAAAAAAAATAAATAATAATAATTGAGAAAAATCACCTTTAAAGTTGTCCAAACGAAGTTCTTAGCAATGCATATTATTAATCAAAAATTAAGTTATGATATATTTATGGTAGGAAATTTACAAAATATCTTAATGGAACACGATCTTTACCTAATATCCTAATGATTTTCGTCATTAAAAAAAAAATAAAAAATAAAAAATAAAAAAAATCGATAAGGTTGACCCATACAATGTATTGTTGGCTATTGCTACAAATATACCCGTTCTACTTATGCTACTTATGGTTAAGGATCACATATCTGACATTCTGAGTTCCATTCGCAAGAAAACACCACCATATCATCAAGAACATTTTTTTAAGAAGCATTTCTATAAGCACTGGCGTGCAGACAGGCAAATGCCGGCACACGCAGGGTTAACGCTGAACCTCTCCGCTCTTTGTGTCCGCACATTCCTGAATAAATGATGTTTTGAACAAGGCTGTTACCATGGGCAACTGTGCACGATGGCACTGCAGCGTAACCTTTGGAGTGGCTGTATTTTTATCCGCTGGAAACTTCTCCCTTGAAGGGAGGGAGGGAGAGAGAAAAGTGTGTGTGTGTGTGTGTGTGTGTGTGTGTTATGGGGATGAAGGGAATTGGAGGAGGGGAAGAAGCCGCTGGCTTCCCTGGCTAGCGAAGGGTGGACAGACTGCAGTGATTTTACAATGCGACCAAAAACAAGTGTTCTGAAACAGACGAGCAGTCACATTAGAAATTAATATTAATTCTGAGATGCACAATGGAAATACATCAGAGCATCAATAAAAATGCATTGTAACAATGCATACAAATGTATATCTAGCAAAATAAACGTAGTGATTAGATCTAGTGTTTGCCTTGATATCATTACTAAAAACACAGCCATTCAAAACAATCACACGCTACGTGATATCTTAAATATTTATACATTAGCAGCGATTAGGAAGCCAATAAAGACTCTTCTCCTCATCTTTCAGCTGTCTGTGTCTTAAAGCATTCCATGAAAAGGTGCAGAATTTAACACACACACTCAAGACACCACAGAAGCGCGTGTGTAGTAAACAGGAAGTGAGACCCCCGCCTTCTCTAATGGGTGGGGTTGGCGTATCTGTTTATTTTTTTTCTTTGTATGTGCACTGAAACTTGAAACCCAGGTGATTACAGAGAGAGCCAAGGGCATCTCAAACCCAAGTCTGTTTTAGCATGACAATAGAAGCCCACTCCATCCTGAACCAGACACCACACCTTTGATTCCTCACAGACGGAGCAGCAGCGACAATATCACTGCAATGCACCACAAAGCACGACAACGAAACTCTACACTGGGTTCAGATGGATTATGGATGTACTATAGAAAATAGAACTAAATAGCCTTTCTAATCTATTGTGCTCTCATGAGCCATTGCAGCATGTGGAAATTATTTAGGCCAGGAAAACTTTGCATGATTCAATTTATGACTGTGCATCTATATACATTTTTACAAACCCTTAGCGTGCCTAAAATCATGTTTATAATCACATTTAAGAAAAACATACCTTTAAACATTGAGAAAAGTGATGAATATAGTAAGTTATGTATTTTATAATTGTATGTTGCAATTTAATATATCAATTTAAATGAAAATTCATTAACATGTACTTTAAACATTATTTAAAATCCTGGAATGCTGATAAAGAAAGTGTTGCACATGGCGTTTCTATATTAAAAGTAACACTTGCTTAGTGCAAAACTGTTCTAGCTCCCGCTTAAATTATTCCGACCTACAGGATGTGCACCACAGGCCTCCACAGAATTCAAGCACAGAGCCCACTTCAGTTAGATAGCTTGGCATGTGCATTGTTCTCTGACCTTAACGTCCCCCCTGTTATTTGGTCTGGATGCTCTTGCATGGCCGACTGCCATGAATGAATTGTGCCACCTTCTATTTGTCTGCGAAAGAGCATTAGTTTGAGTCATGGCAACAGCCACGCACCAACTGTTTTCCCTCGCTCCCGCAGCCAATGCAAGAGTACGACTGACAAGTCACATGACCAACCAGCTGAATTCTAAATGAGGAATACATCCCCAGGGCCATCTCAGGCATGTGCAAGCATTTTCCCTCTCCAGCTTTCCTGCCCGCACCAAAATACTCTGACACACGGAGAGAGGGAACAGCTAACAGCTCCCAAATTGAGGCATAACAGATTAAGACACAGTGTGCTAAGAGCAGGGTAATTGTGCGCTATTTTAACGCCTCCTGCATATGCAGTAAAACAGCTTCTATCGGGAGCCATTAATGGAACTTGTTGCTAAGGGAGTAACGAAAAACGCCACATGTTAAACAAGCACTGCACCTACCCCATGTGACACCCACCAGGGAGTGCTGAATGGATGTTTCATGCCCTGTGGCTGCATCAGACGTCTGACTTTTTAGGTCAGCGTAGCAGAACTACATCTGTCTGGAGCAAAAACAATGACATGAATGCAAAAGACACTGACAAAGCAATGAAACGGATACGCTTAGTGCGATACTCGATCCACTGTTGCACTTAACAACGGAGAAAAATGCTTAGCTGAGTGCTCTATGTTTTCTAAATAACCTAAAAACAAAAACTAGCATTGCAATGTGATTGGAAAAAGAATTATTTGGATGAAAATAATGAACTACTAGAAAATATACATATGTTTTAGCTTAATAAACCAACTATAATTTAAAATTTAAAATCAAATCATTTCACATTAAAGTAGAATCCAAATATCCAAGACATGTCTAACCTGAACAAATTAACACGCCACAAAGAGTTAATATCAATGAATTTATTACAATTTACTCAGCTCCAAGGCACGTTACAAGTCTTCTGTTACTACAGAAATATGTATAAACAAACAGAGCATTTCATTTTTCATTTACAGTATTTTTTGCTCTACTAAAGCATCCGTGCAACTTTAAAGCAAAAAGAGAGAATGAAAACACGTAATAAAATATATCTGTATTCTCAGACCACGGGATACAAATTAAAAATCGCTGTTTTAAAGATCATACTAAAAAAAAAACAAAAAACAGACGGGACCAAGAAACAAAGAATGCCCTCTCTTAGACTCACTTCATTTGTTATACCTACCACAAAAAAAAGTGTATTCATTAATAACATTTTTTTTTTTTGCTTGGGATTGTACATGTAGATGTGGAAAATAAGTATGAAATTGAATAGAAACGTTAACGTAAACCGTAAAAGTGCCGTAAAAAATGTTTCCACGCACACAGCCTCCTCCTTCGAGGAGGAAAACAAATGTCTCTGTACACTGGACTATTTCTGTAACTTCAATATTCACAACAAGTAGGCTGTCTCTCAAAACCGAGCGTGCTGCCCACTTAGACAGCATTTTTGGGCATTCGAATGCATGCCCACAAATGTTGTCTCGACAGCCAGCGCGCTAGGTTTTAAAACACAACCTTAAATATACTCGCTTCACTTGTCTGTGATGCAGGAAGCATATATATTTATATTTAAGGGTCTCTTTCTTTCTTTACTTTCACATCCCCAGCTAAAATGGTCGCTATCTCGCCTTGCATGAAAGCCCAAGGCACGTTTGACCCTACCAGGGGACATTTCTCTCCGCTGGGGCAGTACACCTCTCCTGTGGCCCCCTGCGCTTTGATGCTTTCCCGGGAGCACGGGAAGCAGAATTTGTGGTTGGGAACTGACGGGCACTGGACGAAGTGTGTGTCTTCTAAACGTTCGTGGCAGATAGTACAACACAAAGGTCCGTTATTGGCCATGGGTGAGTCTGGAATGTTCTGAGGGTGCACCTGATCCATGCCCTGATGCGAACCCGATTGAGAAGGCGTCCCCGTCAGACTGATCTCCCCGTTCCGGGAGGCCAAGCGCCGCTGTCCGGACACCGAGGCGGGGGAGACCGGGCTGCTACTGTTGTGTCGGGTGGATGTGGTAGAGTGCACCGAGTTGCTGTCCTTTGGTGAGTGCGCGTTACCCAAAGTGTCTGCGACCGACATGAGTGCAGCCATGGGGGACTGTCCGTTCTGAGGGGCTGATTCGGGTGGGGTGGCTCGGCTGGAATGCACTGACCCCAGGGGCGGAGGTCCGCCGTGAGAGGCTGCGAACGAGCCGGACGCCATGGTCAGCTTGAGCGCCTCGCTTTGACTCGCCATCCACTGCTGTCTCTGCTGCTCGCCCTCCGCCGAGTCTGGCTCCGGGGAGGCTTTGCGTTTGCGCACGCCAGTCCTGAGCGCGCTGCCTGACGCCACGGCCCGGGGCATGTTGACCAGCGCCGAAGGCAGCAGAGGGCAGCTGGCGTCGATGTAAGGCTGGGGCAGCATTTCGCCCCCGAGCCCCTCCTTAAAGAAACGCACAGACTCCGGGAGCAAATCGCCCAGGAGCCTCCAGTCACCGGAGCTGTGCTTTTTCTCATATTCCAGATATTTAAAGCCAGAGGAAAGCCCTCTGCCAAAGTCTTTCATGCAGTCCTGGTACATCTGTTTAGCCACACCGGACGCACTGGAAAACACATTACCAGATCCACTGGGGTACTCAATAAAGATTTTTAGTTCATAGTCCATGCCGGGCTTGGAAATGGCATCAAAAGCAAACACCCTACCTAAAAGGGAATGATCTTTCTTGAACCTCACATCAAACGGAGTGCAATTGGAAAGTGTGATCAGCGTGTCCCTCACTATCTTGGGTTTGTTTGCCCAATCCTCTGCTCTGTTTCTCAAACTTTCACTAAGTTCAGCCAGAGCCTCTGCATTACGCTGTTTCTCTTTTAGATCTCTCTCTTGGTCCGTGCTGGACACAGAACCGGGTCTTTTACCTTGCTCGGAAAGCGCAAGCGCCGGTCCGATGCTGGCCGGAGCTGGAGGGGCTCGTCCGGACAGGCTGTGCTGGGCTATGCTCGCTGCTGACGGTGGGCCGTTCAAGAGAGTCTGCGGGAGGAGGTTCGGCGGCACGCTCATCTGTCCCGACACTGCCACCAGCCCGTGATTCCGACGCGAATTAGGGCTCTGTCGGTTCAGCTCTGGGGGTCCGTCGTCTGATTTAGGGAAGCCATTCGGTCCGCCGAGCCCGTTCGGCAGCCTGTGCGCTCCGATGCTGGAATAATCAAAGCGCGATCGCTCGGTTCCGAGCGCGTATCGGTCCAAGCCGGGCTGCTGTTGCTGCTGCTGCTGTTGTTGTTGTTTGGACGAGCCGTCCACATGGTTCATCTGCACCGACTCCTTCGCTGACATGGCCGCTTGTGCTTTCACCGCAGGCGGCGGCGCGGGACCCGGGGATCTCCCTTCCTGGAAACCATGAGCCCGCTTCAGATGGCGCGCCGTCTCGATAACAAACTCGATCCGATCCGCGCCCTCGTAGTTCACGCAACCCCTGCACACGGGCTCCGTAAAATCCCAAATCATCGCCCACGGCATGCGCGGCAGGTCGCACAGATAACACGACTGTCTCCTCGACGAGGAGACCTGCGCCGAAGACATGTTGAGCTGCTCCTCTCGGATCCGTTATACGGTTACTAGGAGGCGAATGCGCCTCTTCTGCTTCTCGGAATGCCACCTGGCTGGGCCGGTGACGTCAGCACCACGTTCCGCAGTTCCTTTTTCTGTTACAAATGACAAGCCACTTGTTGCCATGCGAGTGCGCATGCGCTAACCACTCCCTAACAAATCTTCTGAATGGACCGAGAAACGCGCACCGCCACCATGTATGGCAAGCCGCGTAAACATTTACGGTTCAAAACATACTAGTATCTATTTTTATGTCACTAGCACTTTTAGGTTCAATAGTGACTAGTATCTATTTAGTACTTATTTATTGCAATAGTGGCAAGCAACTATTCCACTTTTACTGGTAGACTTTTTGTTTAGCATCTACGTACTGAAATGTATCTAGGAAATAATCACTAAAAACTAACAAATAGTTACTAGCAAATTTGGAATAGAGTGTTTTCATGACACGTGATCAATCGGCCATAATGTCGGCACTGAACGCAAACAATGCCGCTGAACCAAATGAAACCTGCATTTTTTGCTGATTATTGCTGCTAATAATGGTCAATTACTGTCATGTTTTGGGCTGTACTAATCGGTCAAATCAAGGAGAAGTGTGCAAAAAACTGTCTGAGGAACAAAAGGTGTTTGTGGTTGGCCAAACTAAACTTTTTATGATTTAGCAGCTTCCAAATGTTTTTGTCATGGTTTAGACAGCATTAGTTACCAAGACAACGTATTCATTAGTACATTAACTGTGCAACTTATGCTGTTGTTTACATCCAAGTATCTACAATATGGCCGCGCATCCAGGTAACTGATCAAATTGTGATGTAAGTGCAATCCCTCTACAGACACCATTAATAGTTATATTAATACCTGAAAAACAGATTCCATACAAGTCAATGTAAAAAAAAAAAAGAAGCAATTAAGCAATTAAAAAAGCAATTTCTTAGCAGTGAAAATAGTTACTTGTCACTATTGGGATAATGACTAGTAGCAAAAGTTCTAGGTACTAGTATCCAATGAATAAATATAAATTACTAATCTAATAGATACTCGCCATTACTGGAATGAATATTAGAATCAAATCAAAATGTTACTAGTGAAACTGAAATTGGATATTAGATCACATACTAGTCATTAAGAACAGGTACTATTTATTTATGAATATACATTTTTTTTTTATAAAAGTAATAAAAAAAAATAAATAAACATTCAAGCTACTTGCCATAACTCGCTGGCAGTTTGCACTCAGAATATAAGAGAGTTGTGGGTGGAAAATCTGAGGTATGTTTCTTTCAGAGCGTCTGTTCTTACTGCTTCTAAAATGTCCATAAGCTTGATATTCTGCAGTACTATTAATAATGCAAGATCATGTTATAAAAATGCTTAGACCAGCAAAATGCATGTGTGATTTAAACTAAAAGTAAGCATGCTATGGACATATTTTAAACAAAAGACAGTCTGGGCATTTGAAATAACATCTATGCACCATGATGTTTACGTCTACTGCAGATGTTCTGATATCATTAAGCGATGTGATAAATATGATTATTAAAGACTCATAACATCTAAGAGGTTCTGCATATATGTCAGCCTCTGAATGTTTACCTTTAACTAAGGAAATTTCACAACCCTGCCCCTAAAAGCCCCTTTCCCATAGTCTGTTTTCTGCTTAACAACACCCCGTAGACGACAAAAAAAAAAAAACCTCATCCTGTTATACAACAACACGAGAGGGTGGAAAAACCGAGAGAAGGAAAAAAAAAAAAGCAAGGGAGGTCTGGAGGAGAGGAGAAATGCCATTTATTGCAATCCCTGCATTCTGCTGGCACGGAAAGAAGCTGTGCTTTATCCGAGCAAAAACACAGAACTACCAAGTAAGGCAGGAGCCAAATCTGAGGACGTGATTTTCTCCCTCCACTGAAAATTATATATACAGTGCATCAAGCATTAAAGAGCCTAAATTTGGATTTCAAAAGGATAACATATCCACCACTGATACAGTAGGCAGCTTCTAAAACAGTTTGCACAGTATTTGTGCTCTGTGCTTGTGACTCGGATGGTGTAAATGAGCCTGATGCAGTTGGTTTGTGCCCCAAATTAACGACACAAAGAAACAGTGTTTGTGCAAATTATCTTCAGCGCTGGAGCGAGTCACTTGACTTTAAAATGAAATCAGGTTTCACTTTGCAAACACGCAAACGTCCTTGTCTGTCACAAGGCCACATGTTAAAAAAAAATACTTCAAAATATAAAGCACAAAAATATATAACTAACATTCTATGGGCCAAAAATTGGGAATCTTTTAGCAAGAATGTAGTCTAAATTTGCAGTGTGCCTGTAAAGGATATTTCACCCTCCTTCGCTTTCACTGAGGGATGTTTCGCTGTCCCTGTAGTCTTCTCATGAATACAGATCACCCTGAGGCTTGGCACTCTCTCTCTCCTACACACACACACACGCCCTGAACAGAACATCACCCACCCACCTACACACACACACTCAGAGCCACATACATGTGCAGACGCACACACTCTGCATGGAAAGTTTTCCACGTTCAGCTTTCCACCAGCTTATCGCAGGGGTTAACTCTCAGCTTCCGCTAAGTGGCTGGCGGGCTGCCAGAGTGAGGGATTCTGGGAAAAGGCGAGTCTTGCCAAGTACAAACTGCCAACATTAAGCAGGCCTGACAGCCTCTCTCCTCCTCCAAACCTGGCAGCCATTCAAAGTGCTCTTTCATTTGAGACGCTGGCGGGCGGCCAGATGCATGCAGATTTACTTTACCTATTCTCAGATGGAGCCGATAGAGACCGCCCCGCAGTTGCCATGGGAACCAGAGGCTGCTCGGAGACTTCCCAGAGCTGCTCGTGTGTGCACATCTTGTGTCGAACACTCGGTAACCTGCAGATGTATGACTTTCACTCTCCCTCGCTTGTTTTTTAGAAGAGGCCTTACTGTTACAGAGGAATATTGACTTGAAAAGAGAGAGAAAAATGCAGCTGCTGAACCGCCGGCGGCAGTAGTGAAAGCAAATTTACCATTTTAAAATGCTCTGTCTTCAAAAACACTAATGCAATCTGCATTTCGGTCATAAAACCGTATAAATACTGAGCCAGGTTTACTGAAAATGACACATACTCTTTTCACTCCTCTTACAAAATGCCAATACCATGGTGCTTTGACAAATGTATGTACTGATTACCACATTTATGTCAAAGATAGGTACGTCTAGCATATAATATGTGACTCTGGACCACAAAACCTTAAGTAGCACAGGTAGCAATAGCCAAAAATACATTGTATGGATCAAAATTCTCAACTTTCCTTTTATGCTAAAAATCATTAGGATATTAAAGAAAAATCATGATCCATGAAGATATTTTGTAAAGTTTCTACCATAAATATACAAAAACTTAATTTTTGATTAGAAATATGCATTGCTAAGAACTTCATTTTGACAATTTTAAGGGCAATTTTCTCAGTATTTAGATTTTTTTTTTGCTCCCTCAGATTCCAGACTTTCAAATAGTTGTATCTTGACCAAATATTGTCCTATCCTAACAAGTCATACATCACTGGAAAGCTTATTTGTTCAGCTTATTGTTGTTTCAGATGATGTATGAAATCTCAATTTCAAAAAATGTACCCTTATGACTGATTTTGTGGTCCAGGGTCACATATGCTAATATTTTAGAATATTTTTAGCTATACTTTTATTGGCACTAGTTACTCAACTGAACATTTAACAGAAATAGCATAGTATCAGTACCAGTATCAGTTTTGTCAATTGAAAATGCACTTTTTTCTGAGTACTGAGTATCATGTAAAATGTAAATAAATATTAAAAAAAAATACATCTTATTTTCTAGAATTATTTTGCAATAAATATCAGAATTCACTATCGGTTGTTTTATTGTTTTTAAAAGAAGTCTCTTATGTTCACCAAGGCTGCATTTATTTGAACAAAAATACAGTAAAGCAATTTTGTTAAATATTATTAGAATTTAAAATAACTGTTTTCTATTTTAATATATTTTAATAGCCATTTATTCCTGTGATGCAAAGCTGAATTTTCAGCATCATTACTCCTCAGTGTTACATGATCCTTCAGATATCATTCTAATATGTTGATTTGCTGCTCAAGAAACATTTATTATTATTATTAATGTTAAACAGTAGTGCAGCTTGATGATACATTTTGTTTTGTTAAAAAATAGATCTTTTATTCCTTTCATTTGAACTCTTTACTGTCACTTTTAATCAATTTAATGCACCTTTACTGAAAAAATTTTTTTTTAATTTTGTTTAAAACAAGAAATCAGCTGTTAAAAGCCTACTAATTCATGTACTATTGTATTTATGTAAATACTATTGCATTTCTCATTGAACATGTCCAAAAACACACCTCAAAAAGCCATGATACTTTTAGGTACTTTTTGCTAGTGTCAGCTGCAGACTGTCTTCTGTTTGCCCCATGACAGTTATATAAACTCCAGTTTGAATGATCTCGGTCCTCATGACAAATTTTCTTCAAGGAGGCCCGTATGAATTTGCAGACGTAGTGCAGAAAGCGTTCGGGAACGGGATCCAAAAACATGTTCGTATTATTGAGAACCTCCCTTGCTACATCACAGGCCAAGAACAAAGACAGTCTGTGTTAACCACTAACATCAGCGCACTGCTTCTCATACTGTCGTTTTGACAAGTTGCGGTAAGCCT
This sequence comes from Labeo catla, assembly GCA_012976165.1. NCBI lineage: Eukaryota > Metazoa > Chordata > Actinopteri > Cypriniformes > Cyprinidae > Labeo > Labeo catla. Next base: position 106,218 of record VONZ01000057.1, on the reverse strand, counting down.
CTCGCACCAGGAGAGACGCTGGGGCGAAACACGTGTACGCTTGGTCCGTTTTTTAAGTGACACTTGCTTACGGAACATCAGGAGGGCGTATTTAAACGAAAAAGACAAGATGGCCTAACCGAGCACCATAAATAAAACAAAAGCATTCCTCTGGCTGGGAAAAAGAAGTAGTTATGTAGGTCCACTACTATGGTTACACACTGTGTACGGCGAAACACGAAAGGCCGAGAGGGTTGTGTGCCTTCCTGTACTGAAAACAAGATCTATTATTACCTGGACCGCTCTGGTTGGCCGTTGTCGGCTGTTGCCATGGCGAACCTCTTTACCCCGACAGACTGCAAGGCGCATCTCTCGGGAGACCTCCGGTTATTAGGGCTCTGGTCCTGAAGTCTGCCATTTCCTGCAAAGAGAGAAGATATCGCAAGGATCAGCCCGGGCACCAGACACCTGCCGCAGTCAGCAGTCCAGCTCGTCGTTGCCAGAACACACACCGCTGCGGGCCTGCGACTCTAACAAGGCCCCGTGTGTTTCGGCTAGTCATCAATTCTGCAAGAAATCCAGCGCGCTGTGCCAATAACCCGAACCGTAAATACGTGATGCGCGCCAGGCGTTTCTGAACACAAGCGAGCGGTTATTCTTTTCGCTATTCTTACAGTTTGTCAGCCCATGACTGTAAATGGAAAAAGTCAAATTGAGTACACGAAGGGGGGAAACCTCATATCGTGCAGATGTAAAATATCCCGGCGCTCTTTCCTGAGCCCTATTAGGAGGCCGGAGAGTGGAATGTTCTCCCTGCGGCACTGCGGAATGCAGACGAAAGGAAACAAAGCTATATAAATACGCAGGACAAGGATTTCTCAATCCTCCAAAAACAACAGTAGAGCTCCTGACCGTAATCATTTCCTTAAGGTCAAAAAGGCACCGCGAGGAGGGCCTCCTCCAACTGGAACAACAGCAGCGCTGCCATGCAGACCTCCGGCGGGCCCCGGTGTCTGGCTAACGGGGAACATGAGGCCCTCAAGCTTCTCGAATACGGTTAAACGAGCAGCTAAAGTCTCATGACTCGACGGCAAACAAAGCCTCCTGTATCGCAGACCCTCTGCGCCGTGTTTCCTGTGAGAGAACGAGCAGACATGCAAAAACAATCATTCCTGTTAATGATTGCGAAAAAAGCTGTGCTGTAAAACGTCTGGTAATTCAACCCACATCAGCTCAGTATTAGACAAATATGAGACGTGAACCGGTCTAAAACAATATATTAATTCAGTCTTTACTGTTACGTGATCCATTCTAATATGATGATTTGCCGCTCAAGAAACATTACCAATGGTAAAAATGCATGCTTCTTTTGGACAACTTTAAAGATGATTTTCTCAATATTTTGAATTATCTGCACCCTCAGACTCCAGATTTTCAAATACTTGTATCTCAGACAAATAATACATCAACTGAAAGCTTATTTATTCAGCTTCCAGATTTCAAATTTCAAAAATTGACCCTTATGACTGGTTGTGTGTTCCAGGGTCACATATGGATTATAAGGGTCACGTTTTAGGTGGAAACAATGGTTTAAAAACACATTAATCATGGATTTGTTTTTTACAAACCCTCAGCTTGTCGTTTTAGATTATGTTAATTGATGGACTGGAGTGGTGTGGATTACTTATGGATTATTGTGATGCTTTTATCAGCTGTTTTGTGCCCTCAGAATGCAGATTTTCAAATAGCAATGCATATTACTAATAAAAAATTAAGTTTTGATATTTTTACGGTAGGACATTTACAAAATATCTTCATGGAACATGATGTTAATATCCTAATGATTTTTGGCATAAAAGAAAAAATTGTTAATTTTGACCCTTACAATGTATTTTTGGCTATTGCTACAAATATACCCATGCTACCTATGACCTAAATTTTGCGAAAACTGTTTTCTTTGGTGAATAGAAAGTTTAAAAGAACAGCATTTATTCAAATCAAAAATCATTTGTATCATTATTATTGTCTTTACTGTCACTTTTGATGTATTTAATGCATATTTGCTAAATAAAAGTATCATTTTTATTTAAAATAAAATCCATTTACATACAGAATGACTGAATGAAGGCCACAGAATGCTGTCATTGCACCCAAGAGAGACAAATTTCACAACATATTACAACATGGAAAACAAATCAATAGCTTCATTAACCAGATCGTAGCAGTCATCATTTTTCTAGGCCGTATTTTTTCCAAGTGCATTCTGAGTGTGTTTACTGTGACAGATGAAAGCAACAGCTCCTGACAGGTCTATATACGATGCTTGTTAGTGTTACGGCGCAGATTCTGATCCCCTTTCCCAGCTGCCGTGTGACGTCAAACCCACACGTGTCCACAGATGCATCAGCTGTAATGTCGGGACCCGTGGCTGCACGGAGATCCATTCTGCTGCCTTTATAATTACTCCAAACACAGAGCTGTAAACAATAGTCAGCATTTAACATGGAGCTGGCACCTCACCAAGGGCCGGATTCTCGTAATAGCGCCGCCAGACGCACAATGCCAGACTGCTGCCCGTCGGGAGCACAGCTCTTAAACATAGCACTGTGCTATGAACACCTAAAAACCCTGTGCAGGTTAAACTCTGCATAAACACTACAGAAAAATGGCATGTGCAGGGATGTGAAGGGTTTGCATCATAGGGTTACAAAGAACCATAATACATTTGAACGCTCTGCAGAGGGGCGGATAGCGTGTATGTGCTGCTCTATTAAGCTGTGACGCACGGCATGTGACCCACCCCCCAGTGCACATCAACAGTGATGGAGGTCTCAACAGGTAAGGGCACTGACTAATAATAAAGTCTGCCATTTATATCCGAAAGGGCATCCCTGTGGGGGGTAGACAGACTCTCCTGGCATCTGCTGGTTGATGTGAAAGTGGTGACAAGAAGCTTTCTAGCTTTTGAAATGTACAGTGAACACATTAGGATCAAAATGTAGGTCATGGTGTTAATAAAACGTGCTTGTGTACATATATATATATTTATTTATTTGATCCAAAATACAGCAAAAGCAGTAATATTGTGATTTTTTTCTATTCAAAATAACCTCTTTGTATTTGAATATATTTTAAAATGTAATTTATTCCTGTGATCAAAGCTGAATTGTCATCATCATTACTCCAGCCTTTAGTGTCACATGATCCTTCAGAAATCATTCTAATATGCTGATTTGCTGCTCAAAAAACATTTTTGGCATTATTATTATTAATCTTTAAAACAGTTGATCACATTTTATTCTAGATTCTTTGATGAATAGACAGATGCAAAGAACAGCATTTATCTGAAATAAAAAGCTTTTGTAACATTATACACTATACCATTCAAAACCTTGCAGTCAGTATAATTATTTTTTTTCTTTTTTGGGGGGGAAAGAAATTAATACTTTTTTTTTTTTAGGAAGGATGCTTTAAATTGATTAAATGTGATAATAAAGTCATTTAAAATGTGACAAAAGATTTCTATTTCAGATATATGCTGTTCTTCAGAACTTTCTATTTATCAAAGAAACCAGAAAAATTCTATTTAGCTGTTTTCAACAACATAACAATAATAAATGCTTTTTAAACAGCAAATCAGCATATTAGAATGATTTCTGAAGGATCATGTGACTGGAATAATGATGCTAAAAATCAGCTTTGAAATCACAGAAATAAATCACATTTTAAAATATATTCAAATAAAAAACAGTTATTTTAAATAGTAAAAATATTTCAAAATATTTGGTGTAATTTGGATCAATGTTTCTTAAAAAAATGTATCTGTTTCTACAAAAATATTAAGCAGCATAACTGTTTTTAACATTACTACTAATAATAAATGTTTCTCAAGCACCAAAGCGGCATATTAGAATGATTTCTGAAAGATCATGTGACACTGAACACTGGAGTAATGATGCTGAAAATTCAGTTTTGCCATCACAAAAATTAACCAACATAATATTTCGCAATTTTACAGTACTGTGTAACTCAAATGTTCATACATATATATAAAATCAGACCATTTTAAATATGACATCATCTCCCTAAGACTAGTCTAACTGCATATCTCGACATAGCTAGTGTTTGTCTAGTACGAGCTAAAATTCCTACCCATAAATCTTTTATGAGGTAAGACCACAGGAATTGCTGTTGAGGGCATCTGCAATATTCATAACCCTTAATGTAAAATCTGCAGGCTTCTCCGCTCATTACTACAAGATTTGACTTCTGTTTCACCTATTTGATTTTACTATCTTCACTACCGGTTTGGACTGACCTAAAGGCTAAATGAATAAAAAAGATGAATAAAGAATGACATTTCAAGCCGTGCTTGCACTGGAAACTGCTGTAAACATTATGTATAATTCAAATACATGCTGTTTTATGACCTAATATTATTTTGAGTAACTACATGGAATATTTACACTTTTATAAACTAATTTGTCACACCACAGGACCATTAAAGTGAACCGGACAAATGCAAAAAGATGACTGACACAATAGTGACATTCATAATAAAATATTCAGTTAGATTGTGTTTTTTAACTGTTATAGTCAAACAGCTGAAATACAACTGCAGTTACTAACTTGTTTGGCATATTGATTATTCATAATTATCATTCATTAATTATACACTTTCCCTCACATAAACCTAAAAACGTGATGCTGAAAAAAAAAAATATTTGCGAACACAATAACAGCTGCTAAATTTACCATATGACTAAAAAGATAATTAAACCAGTTCTAACACACCTCTCCTAATATCTGTGGATTACTCATAAACGAGCGAACATGAAAGCATCCTCTACACGACAACACCTCACGCTCCAGATTTCGCCTCTCCGCACATATTTAATGCCGCTTTGAGGATGTACAAGAGAAACAAAAGGAAGGTTGGCTAAAAATAGCCCGTTTCAATGGCGAGAGAGAACGGTCTGACAGCTGGAGAGACGGAGCATCGCTGCCACTGAAATAGCCGGGTTGCCATGACGACTAGATTGATGCGCACAAGTGACAAAATGGAGTCGGCGGCAACAGACATCTTACCGCAGAATTTTCCCACCGTCTCGACGCACATGCACTGGCAGAGCAGTGTGATATCTTAGTGTTTACACTTGCTGATTGCCTTTATTAAACTCCCCAAATTTTACATCAGACTCAATGGGATAATCAGTTTGGAAGAGAGCATTGTGTACATAGGTTGAAAACAGAAAGAGAATTTTCACACTCCAGGAAAAATACACTGCAAGCCATAATTAATTCTCTGTTCTCCCACACACATCCATCAACACGAGCCTGAGAATACAGCTCCGGCGTCTGGGAAAGCAATCCCGTGCTCATGTGGGAGACACGGAGGGGGCTGCGGCAGCCGGCGGATTAGATTCAGGTGGGAAAATTCTCCCAGGTTTCAGACGGACGGGCGTGTGTCAGTGACCCCCATCTCTGAGCTCACATCTCGCTGCTAAATTGGAAAAAGAGGACAGAGCGAGGTGAAATGGAAAAGCAGGAATGTTGTTTGTGATAAGCAAGCACTCCTTCGGCCTAGTCTACTATACTCACGGTTACACAACATTGTGTAGGGTAATAGTCTGTTTAATGACGCGCACTACTTGAAGACACTAAAGCAGCTGTGTTACCAGGTCAGCTTGTGCTAACATGCCCGAAGCTTTTCCAATAACAAGCCGACAGCGTGACTGAGCCGAACAGCTTGAACTGTTCGTATTTACACAGCTGTTCGGCAGCGACACCTCTTTCAACAACTGCTTTTTGCCTTAATTGGTTTTTAGCGCAAAAGCGAGTCTTCAATCCAATCCGGAGGAGTGACAGATTGGTTGAGTGATTGGTTGAGTGTCTAAAGGGAGAAAGCATGTTCGGGGATAAATTACTGGTTTTGGAGTTTGAGAACATGAGGTTCTGGGCTGAGCTGATCATTGTTGTCTCTTAAACAGGAAACTAAAAGCAGGCGGAGGCGAAGCACAATGGATTCCAAAGCCTGTAGCCATGGATGCAACAATAATTGCCATTCGAAAGCAGTGATAAGATGAGACTTAACCAAAAACAATATGCTGCAAAATATGCGCAGCAGTAATTAATTAAAGCGCTCGGTCTACTTTCCAAAACACAGGCCATGCATATTATATTACAATCAGATATAGCTCAAATATTTTGCTTGTAAATAAATTACTTAATAATAATTATAACAAAGAAAGATATAAATAAATTGCATATTTTTGTCAATTGTCAATATTTAGATATACTGTCTCACCAAAATTAAATAAAAACTAATAAAATTAAGAATGAAAGCTTTTCATTTCAACCACCCAGAAGGTCAAGGGAGACAATCTGATGTTGTTATGGATTATCATTAGCTCTGATTAATCTAAAACCAACACTGATATGATATAAAAGCAGTTGAAATGTGTTTTTACAGTGGTGATCTGTTTGTGGTGCAAAAGCAAAAATTCAGCAGTGACGCTACTGCCATCAAGTGGTTTCAACTTGAATGTCATGCAATCTACTGTGATACCTCTCTGAGACTGATTTAAAAACTTAAATAATAATTTGGTCTTTTAAAAACTATGCTTTTGGGTTGTGGAGGGGGAAAAAAATTAAATGCACTTATTGTAATGCAAGTACCCATAATATCTAGGCTCTGAAACAAAACCAAATACTCAAATATTTGCTATTAATGACCAATTAAACAATAGAGCTCTGCATGGGCCTCAAATATAGGCCCTGGCTTGAGACGCTCAGGCCCTAGCCCGGCCCTTGTCCGACAGCTTATCAGAATTCTTGGCCCTAGTCCAACTCGAACCCGTTTTTTTGTTTTTTTTTTCCTTCTTCCAAAACAGCTTATACTACTTTTTCAGCAATTAATGTAATTCAGTTTTGTATGAAATAGCACAATAATTATATTTCATTTCGTTTTTTTGTTAAGTTAATTTAGAAAAATGTCTGGAGCATTTTGTGTTTGTTAAAAATAAGTTTTTGATTTTTAAAGTAACAACCAAGCAGACAGCGGATCATAGCCTATGTTTCATCAATCTTGCCTTCACAAATCATCACAACTTGCCTAAAATAAAATCTATAAATATAAAACAGTTCAAGCATATAACAATGCTAGTTTAAACATTAAACCTAGATAAATGTGTGCTATTAGGCGCATATCCAATCATTTGTGTGGAGAGTGGAGGCTGAAGTGCGCTTTGCAGGACATGAAGGCACAGCGCGATCACTTACATTTTTTCAGTGAAACAATTTAAAATATGTCATCATTTTTGCTAAACAAATTAAGAGTAATATATTATTCAGAAGTGTAAAAGTTCTGCTTTTATTTGTGTGCACCCACGATATCAATAAAACGTTGTGCTTTTATATAATAAAGAAAACAAACATGAAGTGCCTTCTGTTGTCTCGGTCTTAAACAGGAGCGCTTCACTGAAAGTCAGCGAATACATGCATCACAAACATGCTAACTATATATATAGAAAGCTTTAAATTACTACTTAAAATAAAACTAATTAAAAAAAAAACTGTTCCTTTGCGACACTGAATCAGAAAGGTAAAGACACTTAGGTCAATCACTTAGAAGGCACGCTCGCTGCTGATGCTGATTGGTCACTAAACACCATCCGAGCCGCTCTTGACAGTCACGGTAGACTGGTCTTGTGTTGTTTTCACCAGCGCGATGATTTTTTTCCCCCCATCACCATAAATGATGCATGTCTAGATTCTAAAATCTAAAAATAGGGAGAAGCCTGAAACAGGCCCGATGCCTGGCCCGCATCTGAACTATGACGTGAAAATTGGCCCGGAGACTGGCCTTAGGGGCACAAAAAAGTTAGAGCCCGTCGGGCCCAGGCTGAAATGCAGGGCTCTAATAAACAAAAACAGAGCAAATGACACAGGGAACAACCCACCTTGGTTTCTAAGGGAGGATTTCTGAGGTTTGATGGTGCTTGTAGATGACATCCAGTGGGTGGGTTTGGGAATGACTTTACGTGGTGCAGGGGTCTCCAGGGGGCTTTTATGTCCACCTGTTCGTTTGTCTCGATGCACGTCCTTTGAGACTGGAGGAGAAATGGATCAACGTAAAAACAATAATAAGCATCCTTTGTTTAGTTGTACTTGTAGCACCCTCAGCTTTACCAAGCTTTACTACATTTATCCAAACACACCCTAGTGAAAAATAAATATACTAAAATGTATTTGGAATACATTTAATTCATGCCAAGTATTCTACCAATACATTTACATATTTACGTCATTAACAAAATACCCTGCAATTGTACCCAAAGTGTGCTTAATTGGAACAACTAATTTTGTACCTAATTCACTTTAATTGTGCAGAAGTAGTGCTTAAGTCCAACTAAAGATATACTTAAGTATATTTGATTGTGCTAAAGTGGATCAATTGCGAGTATACTTCAGGTGCACTTTAAAAATCTTGCATTTAAAGAGCAATGAGATCATACAGTCCTCATCAACAGTGACACGTTTTAGGCTTAATATTAAGAAATGTGCACTGTGCATAAGTACTCCAAATAAAGTTGAATTATTATTTTTATATCAGTAAATATTGAGTGATACATCAGTAAATATGTTTATATATTTGAACTACACTTGAAATATGAATTACTACACTATGAAATAAATGTATTTTAAATATATAACTTTTTTACAAAGGCACATTGGCCCCAAAAAACATTTGGAGAAATAAGTCATCATTAAAAAAAATGTATTAATGTCCCTGCATTATATAACAAAATATCAAAAACTATTTTAAAGAAAGCACAAGAACATTTTTCAAACAAATTATTTCACAAAATTAAGTTTCACAAATGAAACAATGTTCAAAATTTGTCTGGTTGTCAAATGTTGTGGAACATGTTCATATGTTGATATAATGAACCACACCTGTGGTTATTCTGCTTAGACATCTGCGTAAAATTAATGTGAAATTACTTCATACTGGCATCCATGAAAAATAACATGAAAACCAATTGGTTAAGTTAATTTAAAAAAGTTTCTCAAAATAGAAGCTAGCTCTGAAAAAGGCAGGAAAAAGCAGAATTTGTTTGCAGATGCCATATTTTGAAACTGATGCAATGCACTTTTGTGTGTGACTTTAGCATCCAAAAATGTCCAAATTCTTTTTGTGGTTACTGTATTGATAGATGACTAGTAAGGTTTTTTCCCCCCATTATTTGAAGGCCTAATAATATTAAGAACAATCAGTTCTAATATATAATTAATAAAATTGTATGTCATGGTGATTAATTCCTCCTCTGAGACACAGTTTATGGCTATTATAGATTGTAAGAATACAAATTCACAAATCTATGTGTACCAACAGTCTCACCAGATGCTTGGCTTCCAACAGAGGTTTTATCAGTAGCAGACAGTCTGACGCTGTGACTGCCTGAGATCTGAGCTGGCAGAGATTCTGTCTGAGTGATTCCAGAGCCTGTGTGTAGAACGGACTGTGAGTCTGTGTTCGCCCGAGCTGCTACGACGTCTAGAGCCGATCCCAGGAGACGATTCTAAAGATAGAGGAGATATGATAAAGTAACATAAGCTGATAAACCAATTCCTGAACTGTAGTGGAGAACAGTCTTCTCAGTCTTGCAGGAATAATGCTCAAAGTTTCAGAAGTCAAAATAAGACAACAAGGCCCGAGATGTCAGCTGACCATCTGATTGGTCTCTGTCCGAGCTACTATTCTTATACAGTATTGTTATCAGTCACTGTCCAATGTTATTCCATGTGCTTTCCCATATTATTTATTAGCTTTCTTGGCTTTATTTTAGTTGTGGGATTTTACCCACTGGTCTGTTTTTTTATAACTTTTTATTTAAACCTCTCCAGGTGCCCAAGTCCCAGAGGCATATACATTTCATAAGATATGAGCTGACACAAATTACATATTGTTCATTCTTGCATCCTCCATGCATGACCTTAGTCATGTAGGCCATGAGGCCTTCAAAATGCATCTGGATCTCACACTAGCAAAATAACTTATACAAATGTCTTTTATAGGATAAATATTTCATCAGAACCTGCACAAGTCTCTGAAACAAAGATGAAATACAACAGCATGTGACTCCTTAAAACAGGTTTCTGCAACTGAATTTTTTTTAAATAAAGTTCAATGTGCTATGTAGACATTATCTGTTTAGTATTTGGTACTAAGCCAACAGTACGAACTATATCAGCCTATCACATAAGCAAAAATATATTGAGTTTAAAGGTTAAAAGAACTAAATTATGATGTTTTGGTGTAATATTCCTTGACTAAGTAGACTAAAAATAAAAGGAAAAAAAAAGAAAATGAAATGAAATGAAACAAGAAACAAAAATAAAAATAAATCAAATGAAATTAGACAAAAACAAGCAAATAGAAAATGAAATAAAGCAAAAATAAAATGAATACAATAAAACAAAAACAAAACAAAAGAATACAAAATGAAATAAAACAGAAAAAAAATTAAATGAAAGCAAAATTAACCAAAACAAAACACAATAAACCAAAATGAAAATGAAATAAAACATTCATAAAATTAATAAAAACAAAACAAAACAAAGGAATACAAAATTCTACAAATAAAAAATAAAATACAAATAAAAGCAAAAGTAAACCAAAACTAAACACAGTAAACAAAAATGAAATAAAGCCAAATAAATAAATAAATAATATAATATAAAAAATTAAATAAAATAAAATAAAAAGCCAGATTCAGCATTTCCAGATCTAGACAGAGGTCTTTCCATTTTTACCTGCAGTTGGATCTGCTGACATTGGATTGTCTCCAGGTGTTGCAGTCTCTGCTGGATCAGAATGTTAAGTTGTTCCTCCAGATGGGCTGCTCTCCCTGCAGAACTGTTCTCAGCACTGGCTGCTCTCCCTGGCTGGACACCGGCCTCATCTGCTTTCTGCAACCTCCTCAGCTCAGCAGTTACCAGTGCGATCTGAGCCTCCATCTCACTCTGAGCCTGATGGGCCAAACAAAGACAGTTTAGGGTGAATCTTACAATACTATATTGTCTTACGAATGTTACAGTGATCTACCTTGATAAGAGGCGCTGTGGCGGCAATAGTAGCAGCTGTTATGGCTGCCACATTTGCAGAAGTCCCAGGATCTCCTAATGGACAAGCAGGATCCGATTGGCCTCTTGGAGTTTGGGATCTGTCTTGGTCCAACACTTGTACTGTCACATTACGCCTTAAAGGTGCACTTTGGGATCTGAGGATCAAGTGAAATATCCATGTGTGAAAATAATCATGTCTAATCATAGAAACAGCTGAACAAAAGCAGGCATTACCTTTTCTTGAGCGCTGCAGAAACTGCTCCTCTCCCATCAGCAGAGTAAGTAGAAATTCGCACATCTTCACCTGTGGTGTTCAGAAATTCAAAAACATATAATACCAATGCAATACAATGCAATGCAATGCAATAAAATAAAATAGCATTTACTTGCTATAAAATAAAATACAATTTTTTAAGGTCTGTGTGTGCATGCCTGTAGTTTGAGCATTACTTGTAATAAAATAAAATAAAACAATTTTGACATTAAGGTCCATGTGGACATGGCTGTAGTTTGAGTTTTATTTGAAATAAAATAAAATAAAATAAAATAAAACAAAAATACATTTTGACTTTAATGTCCATGCGTGCATGGCTGTAGTTTGAGTTTTATTTGCAATTAAGTAAAATAAAATAAAATAAAATTTATTTTGACTTTAATGTCCATGTGTGCATAAGTGTAATTTGAGCTTTACTTTTAATGAAATAAAAGAAAAGAAAAACCATACCTTTTGACTTTATGTTAGCTGTCTGCATGACTGTAGTTTGAACTTTACTTTTCTCTTTCCTGGAGGCCTACGTGAGATTATATATACATTATGGTTAACAAACATTTCAATCAACTTACAGCAACAACTTACAGCAAATTATTCAGAAACAAACCAATTATAAGTAAAAAGTAGGTTTAAAAAAAAACCTCACTCTGTCAAAAAGGTCAGCAAATTGATTTGATGGTTGTTCATGGGGTTCAACTGAAATCAGACAAAAAATAATTTATCCTTTTCATGTAATTGATCTCGCAATGGCACTCAAATCAGTCTAACAGTGTTACCTGTGTCTGAAGCTGAAGGTATATTCACAGAAAGGACAGGTGGGATTTCGCTCTCATGCACAGAGTCAACATCTTCAGAGTCTGACAGTCTTCTGATGTAAATATTAACTTTATTATGACTCTTATGCTGTATTTCCTCTCTGCTGACACCCAAAGCAGCTCTGGTTGAGTGAATTAACACATCTGCTGCATCAGAACTGGATGTAGAGTCGTTTAAGTGCGTGTTATCGATCACAGACACAAAACAAGGGTCCATTTCCACTTTTATGTCAGTAAAAAGACTCCAATAAGTCCAATAAGAGACACCGGTTGTTTTTCCACTAATGTCAGTTGATAATACCAATGTACAGGCCCAGTAACTAGTTAGTTGTCAAAGGCTTTGGTAATTTTCATGCGTCTTGTAACAGTCTTACCTTGAACATGACGACAACATAACGATTACCGCAATGATTTCCTCAGATATCCACAGATGAGACACGTTAATCACTCTGCTGTTGTTGTCAGTCTTGGTTTTAAATTTCCCGCCGCAGGTGATTTTAAAAAAAGCAACAGGTTGACTCAGACCCTCATTTCTGTTATTCACGACTTTATTTCGTAGTATTTTAATGTGATATTCAAATTATGATATATTTCAGCTCATTTCAGCTGTAAATCCAGTTTTTTCTCAGCGTCGGTTGTTGCTGACAACAAAACTTCTCAACTGTGATCTTGGAAACAACGGCATGATCGCACGATTTCAAAATAAAAGTTTGTCTTCCCTATATTTTGGCCTCAAAAGTCTTGACACTGCTGCCCCCATTTGGTCATTATTAGAATATATTTGATCTGGTAAATATGAGAAATAAATGTTTATTTGTTTTTGCGTTTTTTAGCCTTTTTTCCTTACATTTGTGCGCAATAATAACAGAATTTTAGAAGGTGCACGGTTATAAATTATGCACTTTTAAACTGTAAGACTGAATTATTAAGTAATAATGTCAAATAATATAAAAAAACGACTGAACATGTAAAATAAAAAGAAAAGAAATCTCGTTTTGCAATATATAATATTTTAATGTTAAAATAAGCATTTAAATACCACAAACAACAATTATATATAAAATATGTAAAAAATTGAATAATATACACCAGTCAAAGGTTTTTGAACAGTAAGATTTTTAATGTTTTTTAAAGTCTCTTCTGCTCACCAAACCTGCATTTATTTGATCCAAAGTATCAGTAAAATTTTGAAATAATTTTACTATTTAAAATAACTGCTTTCTATTTGAATATATTTTAAAATGTTTTAAAATGTATTCCTGTGAATTCAAAGCTGAATTTATAGCATCATTACTCCAGTCACATGATCTTTCAGAAATATATATTCCGATTTGCTGCTCAAAAAATATTGATTATTTTTTTACAGTTTCAGAGTACAGTTTCTTCAGGTTTATTTGATGAATAGAAAGTTTAGAAGAACAGCATTTATCTCACATAAAACTCTTTTGTAACATTATAAATGTCTTTATCATCGCTTTCGATCAATTTAAAGCATCCTTGCTAAATAAAAGTATTATAAAAAAAATGTATTAATAAATAATAATAATAATAATAATAATAATAATAATAATGTTTCTTGAACAGTAAATTAGCATATTAGAATAATTTCTGAAGGATCATGTGACACTGAAGACTGGAGTAATGATGCTAAAAAATTTTGGATCAAATAAATGCAGAAGAGATTTCTTTTAAAAACATTAAAAAATCTTACTGTTCAAAAACTTTTGACTAGTAGTGTATTTCATAAAAATACACATTTTTTTATTTTATTTTATTTTAATCGTTTTGGTGTATGTTCTAAGGATTTTAATTCTATTCCTTCACACACGATTTTATTTTTTTGTATTTCATAAGGACTCTTATTTGTTCCGACAGTGCCGAATCTGCCGATGTGAAGTAGCGGACATCTTTTCTGTTCTCACATGTCCTTCACATCCTGAGCTCTGACAGCAAAGGTAGCAGCTTTAGTGTTTTTTAACGTGATTTGCTTCTTCTTATATTTATTGTTTACACATTGCTTATTATAAAGCGTTTATTACAGTGTATATTTTAAAAGGCATTTACGCATATATACTGTTATAAATGTACATGTGATGTAATGCTAATGGCTAATTGAGGCCTCTATTAGAAAAGAGCATGTATTTATTCAGAAGCTTCTGCACCGTCAACGAGAAACAGGAAGCTTTTCTTTTTTTGTTCAAATGCTCTTAGTGTGCCTAATGTTATTTTATTTCATCCATAGCATCCTATTGTATTGTAAATATGGCAGCTCAGGTCACTGAATCAGACCAGATCAAACAGGTAAGAAGACGTTTAGTCATAACCATACACAGTTACTGTCTATTAATAGTTTTATTGTCTATTAAATTGTTCATCTGTGTGTTTTCCAGTTCAAAGAATTTCTGGGAACCTACAATAAACTGACAGAAAACTGCTTCATGGATTGTGTTAAAGATTTCACTACAAGAGAGGTCAAGCCAGAGGAGGTGTGTGATTATATTGTGATTATGCTTATGTTTCTGCAAGCTGTCTTATAAATCCATTAAAATAAAGACGAAATTTGATTTTAATGTAATTTTTTTTACAGACTTCATGTTCTGAGAGCTGCTTACAGAAGTACCTGAAGATGACACAGAGGATCTCCATGCGCTTTCAGGAATATCACATCCAGCAGAATGAAGCATTGGCTGCTAAAGCTGGTTTGTTAGGACAGCCACGATAATAATCATCTACCACTGGACTGAATTCCAGACCATTACGCCAGGCTCTCTCTATTCCAGCATGGAGCAGGGCTCTCCACACTGGAGCAGCAGGGCAGAGGACGCAGGCACTGGGAATAGTGTGAGACGTCCTCTAACAGATCAGATTGTTGGGAATTTTGGTTTCTTGAAGGACAGACACTCTCATTTTGACCATAATGCTGGTCTTCCGTAAAACACGAAAGATCTTGATTGTTTTTATGTTAGCGTGCTACAAAATAAAATATTAGTCAACTCTAATATTCAGTTTTGTTCATGTGCAACTTATCTAAATAAATTAAAAAAAAATGCTTTGAAGGAATAATTCACCCAAAAAAATTAATTTTGCTGAACATTTCTCATTGTCAGGCCACTGAAGATGTAGATGAGTTTGTTTCTTCATACAAATAGATTTGGAGAAATTTAGCATTACATCACTTGCTCACCATTAGATACTTTGCAGTGAATGGGTGCCGTCAGAATGAGAGTCCAAAGAGCTGATAAAAACATCTTAATTTACATCTTGTGAAGTGAAAAGCTCCATGTTTCTAATAAATCGTTCATTTTTTTATGTCACTTAGGGCCAAAATACAAGGCCGTAACGCTTCCTTCAGTGAAAAAGTCCATCCCTGTTGTTGTCTCTCATTCAGACGAGATGAATTTTTCAATAAAGGAAACAATATATGTGACCCTGGACCACAAAACCAGTCATAAGTAGCACGGGTATATTTGCAGCAATAGCCAAAAAAAACATTGTATTGGTCAAAATTATCCATTTTTCTTTTATGCCAAAAATCATTAGAATATTAAGTAAAGATCATGTTCCATGAAGATATTTTGAAAATTTTATACCGTAAATATATCAAAACTTAATTTTTGATTAAAATATGCATTGGTAAGAACTTAATTTGGACAACTTTAAAGGTGATTTTCTCAATATTTTGAATTTTTTGCCCCCTCACATTCCAGATTTTCAAATAGTTGTATCTCGGCCAAATATTGTCCTATCCTAAACCATACATTAATGTAAAACTTGTATAAATCGCAATTTACCAAACATTACCCTAATAACTGGTTTTGTAATCCAGAGTCACATATGGATTAGAAGTCTTGCATTCTGTTTGGACTCTCATTCTGATGGCACCCATTTACTACAGAGGATCCGTTTGTGAGCAAATAATGAAATATTAAATTTCTCCAAATCCATTCTGATAAAGAAACAAACTCATCTACATCTTGGAAGGGCAGAGGGTGAGTACATTTTCAGCAGATTTACATTTTTGGGTGAACTATTCCTTTTAGAAAAGGTGAGTTCTGTGTAGATTTTATGAAACTCAGAAAACATGGCCATAAAGTCATAATTCAGCTTAAAATAAGATTTTTCTATAAGTATTTCCACACTGTCATCCAAGATGTTCATGTCTTTCTTCAGTCGTAAAAAAATTGTTTTTTGAGGAAAACATTTAAGGATTTCTCTCCATATAGTGGACTTATACGGTGCCCCTAAGTTTGAACTTCCAAAATGCAGTTTAAATGCAGCTTCAAAGGGCTCTAAACGATCCCAGCCAAGGAAGAACCTTTTTTTTTTTATGACGACAATTTATATACTTTTTAACCACAAATGCTCATCTAGTCTAGCTCTGTGTGAACTCTGTGTACTCCAGTTCAAAACAGTTAGGGTATGTAAAAAAACTCCCGTCTAATTTTGTCCTCCAACTCCAAAAGTGTTCTATGTTGCTGCAGAACTACCGACCCAGTGTTTACAAAGTGAACGTGGAAAGATGATCAAACACCCTTTACAAAAAAAAAGGTAAAACAGCAATGTAGGATGATTTTGAAGTTGGAGAAGAAAATGAGATGGGAGTTTTTCGACATACCCGAACTGTCATGAACCCAGAATGCACAGTTTACGGAGAGCTAGACAACACGAGCATTTGAGATTCAAAAGTATAAATTGTGTTTTTCCTTTCAGAAAATAAGCAATTATTTTGCTAGACCCTTATTTCTCAGCTGGGACCTTTTAGAGCCCTTTGAAGCTGCATTTAAACTGCATTTTGGAAGTTCAAACTCAGGGGCACCATAGACGTCCACTATATGGAGAGAAATCCTGAAATAAACAATTCCTTTACGACTGAAGACAGACAGATATGTACATCTGTGTAATCAGTAAATTATCTGTAAATCTTTGTTCTGGAAGTGAACTTTTATAATTTGACAATAAATAGTGGGATGGAAATTTGAAGAAAAATTCCAATAATGTCCATATTTTGCAATTCCCCTGGTTGCTTTTGACCATTTTCCGACCAGTTAATAAAGACAAGGAAATCAGAAGGATATTTCTGAATATTTCAAAACTTTATTAGAAATGAGAAGACCTCTTATTTTACATAAAGATACAATGGCTTTGCTCAGGAACCTAATGCCTTCATTTCTTCATCCAGGAATCTGTAAATAAACCGAAGTCACAGGGAAGCAAGTTTTCACAATTTCATCCCAATGAATTAATCGATGCCTACACCATAAAATGTTCAACATAGTCATATGGGTCATCATCACTCTAGACAGCTTGGGTTTAGGTTCCTAAATGGTTGAGTATATACAGTCTAAAGATGTGCTAATGCTTCTACCAACTTGACATAGAAAAGGAAAATTAATATACAAAGATGTACTGTTTAAAAAATAATAAATCATTTGTACAGTTTGTGTAAAATGTATTTTTCAAATACATGGTTTTCTGAAAGATCTATTTACAAAAGGAACAATCAGTAAGAAACCCCTGGGCTTAACATACTCGTGTGAGAAGCAACTCATTCATGCTCAATTGGTCAAGAACTCAAAAGTTTTAAATTATAAAGTACCAGAAAATCTCAAATAAACCACAACTGGGAGGGGTGGGAAAGCAGGTCACCAATTTCTGGTGTTCCATCAGGGGAGCTTCGGGCCCGAATGGAGGGAGGGGGGTGGTGGAGAACAAAAACAAAAAACAACGGGGGAAGATGCGGTTTACTGCACAGTAGTTACTCAAATTGTGACGTCACATTCAAAAGGTTCAAGACGACCCAACGAAATTCTCATATTCTTTCTAACCCCACTGAGCCAACCGAATGTGGGACGATTGTGATTCTCTCATCTTGTAAAAAATACAAAAATGCTGTCCACGGACTGAATAAATATATTTAACAAGTTGCAAGATAATACCTTTATTTTACACAAAAATTTCAGCTCTAGAAATCTTTCATTAAATAACTTCACGGCTGTGATATATACTTTTTGAAATTTTCCATACTAAAATAAAAACTCTGCAATTACATATAAAAAGACAAAATACACTTGCAAAGGAAATTAGTCCACTGAAAACAGTTTGATCTCGTGTTCCACTGTAAACATTTTCTGTAGGGTTGCTTTTTTTTCTTTTTATTTTTCATTTTCTTAAAAAGAGAGAGACAACAAAAATAGGTTTTGCATAATTCTCTGTGCTCGCATACTAAGATAGAAGTGGAAGACGCCGGCTGCAGTTTTCAGTAAACTACATTCCCTTTTGCAATTGACTTTGTCCTACTTTTCCAAAATAGGGCACTCTGCTGTAACACATGTACTTTGGCAGTTCTGATGGAACAAGCGCACTACAATTGACCTTTCTTTGTATAACCATGTCCAGCTGGTTAAGGTGACCATTACCTAGGGATCTGAGAGCATGTTCTGATAGAGGAACGTTCAACTGATTGACTACTGCATCCAAATTCAGTCCCTGCTGCGCAGAAGCAGTAAGAGGAGGTTTCCGTTCAGCGTTTGTGAAAAGTGCCGTCGTATATTCGTTCTGGATGGATAAGTCGTAAGCTTTGATTTCATAGATTACATTCAACCCTCACGTGGAGTCCGTTCCCTGGTGCGACAGCGAGCGAGAGGAGGCAGGATCAGTTTACAAAGTGCAGAAGGTGGGAGTGGCCGACAGGGATCAGAGGAGACGCTGGAGGCGGCGGGCAGTCGAGTGCTATTGGCTGCTTGCTCTGGCTCGTCAGTATGCCCGTGTGTCTCCGTGGAGGCAGCAGGATGCTGAGAAGGCAGAGGTGGAGCGGGGCGGGGGCGGGTCACGTGCGTGACATCACCTGCACTCGACGGCCACAGTGTTCTGCGTGGGGGAAGCTGAAGACGGGCTCATGCCCGTGTCGGATGAGCCTGACGACGTGGACGCTGTGGTGTGCGACACTGTTGATCAGAAATCGAAGGTCAATATCACAAAAGACCATTTATTATTAATAATTAGGGATGTAACTGTATGAAATGATAGGTCTTCCGGGCAAAAAGTGTCGTTTTTAAAATTCATTTAAAAACTTGTGTTTTGGGCCATTATGCTTTGGCACAGTATCTGTCAAACAAACCAAAACCAAAAGCACAATATGGCTCAATCCCTTCATCAAGTCTGTTTTCGCTGCGCAAAATAATCAAAATATCTCTTTCAACTGAAGAAATTAGGAAAGTAGTATTGTAATTTCCCTACTGTAGTGTAAAGCACAAATACCTATGAAATAGTCATTTTTATTTATTTACATTTTTTTTCCAAGTCTTCAATTAACAGGGTTTGTACAGATACTGTAAAATGAAATTCCAGGACTTTCAAGGACTTTAAGCACTATTTTTTTGATTTTCAAGGACTTGATCTCACTTATCGAACAATGTCTTCTATTTCAAATTCTAAAAAAAAAAAGAGAAATACATAAAAATATACTTTTAAGGGATTTGTATTTGTGTATACTTTATTTTTTTCTTTGTTTTGTTTTTATAACTGTACTGCCTTAATGGTTTAATGTTTTCTACTTTTTCTACTTTTCTAATGTTTTCTGTTTTCTACTAAAAAAAAAAAGATTTGCGCAATTGTTCCGAAAACCTGACCTGAAACATATGATTTGTGAACCCGCACCACATTCCGATTGGAATCAAAAGATTTGAGATCCATACTCTGAAGTTCCGATCTAAATCAAATGATTCACAATCTATGCTCTGAAGTCCTGATCTAAATAATGACTCACAAGCCATCATTTTAGATCAGGACTCAGAGTGCAGACTGTAAATCATTTGATAAAGGGACTTAAAATCATTTATTGTGAATCACTTGATTTGAATCATTCAATTCGCAAAATGATTCACAAACCTGTTCCGATCTAAATCAAATGATTTGCAATACACGCTCTGAAGTCCTGATCTGAATAAAATGATTCACCATACTCTATTTGAAGTTCCGATCTAAATGAAATGATGTGATGCGCGATTTGCAGTCCCAATCTGAATCAAATGAATCGTGATACACGATACGCAGTCCTGATCTAAAGCAAATGATCTGCGATATGCAATCCGATGGAGTGCTTCAAATGCTGGAGTTCTGCGACGCAAAACGATTCAGAGTTTTGAGAAGCTTCACCCATCACTACGTACTTTTTAAAATCATTACAAGCTATGCTAAAATTCAAAAATTAATGGCTCTTTTAATGTGATGTGGTTTTTGCTAGTGACTTAAAATGAACAATTAAAGTCACCAGTTTGAATCAATCAGAGCGGTTCCAGCATAAATTACTCAGTTGATTCAGTTCATCTGTTCCTCTTTTCACGACTTCAGCCATGTTTACATGACGCTGTCAGTACTACTACTTGCTTAGCTTCACTGTTTCCTGACATAAGCAAAACAGGTATGATTTCTTTTTTTTTTTTTTTAATTTAAATGAATTTTGTGTAAAAAGATAGGTGCTTGTTGACAACATTAAACACTTATTTTATAGATGCATTATCTTTAAATAACTCAAGCACTTTTCAAGTACCTCTTCAGAAATATTACTATTTTCAAGGGGTTTCCAGGCCTTAAATTTCAAAAAGTCAAATTCAAGTACTTCAAGCACTTTAAGCATCTTGTACAAACCCTGCATGTCTTTTTTAAAATATCACAACAAATATCATGTCATGGACTTTATATTGTGATATTATCGTATCGTGAGATTTTGAACCGTTACATCCCTATTAATAATATTACGATGAAATACAAATTTACCTTCTCTTTCCTTCTTTTTTAACCTTTTCCGCCTCCTGTCGATGGAAGCCACCTCAGACTTTAGTGACATGTAGTACTTCCTGATTTCCTGTAGCTTGTCTTGCAAGAATGAAATGCGCTCAGCACTTGACATGTTGTCCAGCTCAGCTGTGAAAAACAAGCAGGAACCAGTCAGGACAGGATGTAAAAGTCTCCAAGAATTCATATGAGACTACAGACACTTCAGTTACAACTGCATGGATCCACTTCAGAGGAAATCTGGGTACAGTTAACAATTTCCCAAGCTTTAAAATGAGCCAATGTATCGTACATAATCCTATATATAAACGAGCCTTTGACGCATTTCAAAAATTAATTAATCAAATGCATATCAGAAATAACCAAAAGAAAAAAAAAAAAAAGAGAAATTACAGTCTGGATTTCGTTAATTGACAGCAAGTTGCATCATTTTAAAGGGATAGTTCACCCAAAAATGAAAATTCTGTCATTAATTACTCACCCCCATGTCGTTCCAAACCCGTAAGACCTTCGTTCATCTTCGGAACACAAATTAAGATATTTTTGATGAAATCTGAGCTCTTTGACGCTTTATAGACAGCAACAGGTCCTATCATGTTCAAAGTTTAGCAAGGTACCAAGACAATCAACAAAATAGTCCATGTGACATCAGTGGTTCAACTGTAATTTTATGAAGCTATGAGAATACTTTTTGTGCACAAAAAAACAAAACAACAAAAACACTTTATTCAACGATTGTTATCCTCCATGTCACTCTAGCACCATTTTGGACAAAAAGTATTCTTGTAGCTTCATAAAATTACAGTTGAACCACAAATCACTTTGTCGATGTTCTTGGTTGCCTTTCTGGACCTCGAACGTGGTATGACTCTTGCTGTATAATGGAGGGTCAGAAAGCTCTCAGATTTCATTAAAAATATCTTAATTTGTGTTTCGAAGACGAATGAAGGTCTTATGGGTTTGGAACGACAGAGAGTGAGTAATTAATGACAGAATTTAAATTTTTGGGTGAACTATCCCTTTAAGTGGAAAGATTAAAGTATCAAATGTCGAATGTGTCCTATTTGATCCGCACAGTGCATTCCAATGAGTGGGGGTCACAGACAGGACAGAAAACAGCTTATTTTAAATTATGATGTTATTTGACGTAAAAATCTTGATAACATAAGTGGACCTCAGAGAATAGTACAAAATAGTAATAAAAGGCAGATCACGACCCCTTTAAAGCCAAAGCTAAGATTTGAAAATGAGAAATGAAGAGGTTAATCAGACAGCCAAGAGAAGTGAAACATCACATGACATCAGTCAAGTTAGCGAAACCACTCTCTGGTATCATCATCTTTGCCTCTGTTGTTTTTTCACCAACCTTTGATTAAATCGCATATATTCAATATTTACTGAAAAAAAAAATCTGACATTATTCCTTTAATTATCCCTGAATTATCCCTTTAAGTGGATCAAAGTATCAAATGTTAAATGTGCATGTATCTACTAAGTATGTGTTGTAAGAGGGGTGTCCAAACTCAGTCGTGGAGGGCCAGTGTCCTGCAGAGTTTAGTTACAAGTTGCCTCAACATACCTGCCTGGAAGTTTCTAGTATGCCTAGTAAGATTAGCTGATTCAGGTGATCCAGGACTGAGTCTGGAGACCCCTGTGTTACAACATCTGAAAACAGCAAAGCATGAGAAGCCACAACCAAAATGTGTCACATTAACTTTGGTAAAGTTTGCAAACTCACTCAGCTGGCAGGACCACTTATATGTGCGCGGGGAAGGGACGGACTGCTTCTCTTTGTGCTTGTCTTTCTCCATGTCTTTACTGCTGGGAGAAACCAGACCGGGTGACCGAGAAAGCTTCTGGCTCTTGGGTAGGCTGGAGTGCTTGACTGGGGTTAGCTTATTAGAGCTGTCCATGGCAGACAGGTCCTCACTGTCGCTACTGTGACCTGGAGACGTACAGACAGAGATTTTATCAGGTTTGAGTATAAGACACAAAAAAAAATAAAAAAAAATACTATCATATACAGTTAAAGCCATTATTGCTCACAAATAGAAATTAAAGCTAGAATGTTATTAAAATTCAAAAAAGTGAGAAATGAAGCAGAGGCTAATCAGACAGCCAAGAGAAGTGTAACATCACATGACATCAGTGAAGCTAGCGAAACCATTCTCCGGTATCATCATATTTGACTCGCTTCTTTTTTTTCCCCACCAACCTTCGATTAATCACATATATTCAATATTTACTACAAAAACAAAAACAAAAAAAAAAAATAAATTTATATATTATATATATATATATATATATATATATATATATATAAAAATATAAATAAACTTGACCTAAGCTTCCAGGATAGGAATCATAAGGAACAAGATCAAATAAAATAAATTAAAATAAATTCTTTAATATCAGTTTATAGCAAACAACTAACAGAAGTAGTAAACACTCATTTGGACAGCTATCCATAAATGCTTTCAAGGCTTTGAACTTGCATCAAAACACTCACCTGCTCCATTCTTTTCTGTTTTACATACAGCGCTTGAGCGTTTCTGGCTGCGTTTTTGCTTCTTGGCCGACGAGCCAGTAGTGCAATCCAATAACCTCTTCTGACCTGAAAATGCAGATTAATAGCAAAACAAACAACAAAAATTTAGAACTTAGGCAATCAAGCGGTCAAAAATCTTTGGCATAAAAATAATACAGATCTAATGGCATGCACTGTATGAAGGTCCTAGATCACATATCACATAACTCACAACTTTCCAAACTGTTTTATGTAGTTTTTGTCTTCTGAAGTTTTTTGTGATTACACATTTCATTGCCCAGGTATTGAGGAAGTTCACTTCCAGAACAAAAATTTATAGATAATTTAGTCACCCCCTTGTCATCCAAGATATTCATGCCTTTCTTTCTTCAGTCATAAAGACATTGTTTTTTTGAGGGCTTTTCAAAAGGCTCTAAACAATCCCAGCTGAGGAAGAAGGGTCTTATTTAGCAAATCGAGCAGTTATTTTCTAACAACAACAACAACTTATATACTTTTTAACCTCAAATGCTCATCTCATCTAGCTCTACGTGAACTCTGTGCATTCTGGTTCAAGTTAGGGTGAACAATTTCAAAATCATACAACGTCGCTGCAGAAGTACTGACCCAGTGTTTACTAAAAGAAAAACAAAAAAACAAAAAAAAAAAAAGGTAAAACATGGGGTGAGTAAATTCTCTGGAAATTTTTATTCTGGAAGTGGAGTAATCCTTTAAGACTTGCATGGCTTAATATGAAGGTGAGTAATTAATAAAAGAATTTCATTTTTGGGTGAACTATTCCTTTAAGTGGAAAAAATAAAGAATCAAATGTCAAATGTGCATTTGAACATCTTGATAACATAAGTGGACCTCAGAGAACAGTACAAAGTAGTAATAAAAGGCAGATCATGCCCACTTTAAAGCTAAATTTTACTAAGATTTGAACATGAGAAATGAAGAGGTTAATCAGACAGCCAAGAGAAGTGAAACATCACATGACATCAGTCAATTATGCGAAACCATTCTCTGGTATCATCATCTTTGCCTCTGTTCTTTTTTCACAAACCTTTGATTAATCATTTATATTCAATATTTACTGCAAAAAAAGAAACAAAATCTGACCTAAACTTCTAGGATAGGAATCCTAGAAAGAATCCTGCACTCTGAGAGCTAGTGGCACTACCTTTTGCTATTTTTACCGCAACAACTCAAAAAAATAAAATACTGATACAATGACCACAGCTACTGAAAGAGCTTACAGGTGGCAATGGATATAAGTGAAGGCTTAAACCAAATGCCGTACCAACGATTTCCCAACAAGTCTAAACACCTCTGGATATCGAGTAAAATTCACGCTGAGAAACTCCTTCAGTAGCTGCAGCGTCATGACAAGCATCAGCATGTGTACATCCTGCCAGGATGGCATCTAGCATTTCTTGTGTCTGCCATTTGTAAGTTTTTTCAGCTGTGGTTTACTAAATGCCTTAAAGGCATCAGGGCTAAAGTGGAGAAAACAAAGATGCAGGTCTTTAGGAAGTTTTACTCATCCACAGGCATCTTTCCATTCTTTTCTCCTCTTCTTGTTGTTAGGAAAAATGGTAAAAACTTTGCTTCTCGTTTCCCTTCGGCTGAAAATTACAACCAAAAGCCACACAATGTGGCATCATATCAGAGTTGTGCTGCGGTAAAATTAGCAACAGGTAGTGCCAGTAGCTCACAGAGTGTAGCCATTTCATGTCATCAAAATAATGGCAACCCCCATAGTCCAAAACATGTATAAAACAATATGGATTTTTTTAAATAATGAAATTCTTATATTCTTATTTTCTACTACATATTTCAGTAAGACATCATTTAAGTTATATGTAACCCTACGAGTCTTAATAGCCAGGGTTCTCCATTGCACTCCTTTAACTTACCTCTGTCCTTTCCATCTCGGTCCTGTAGTGAGATGCTGGAATTGCTTGAACTCGCGCTAGCATCAAAGCTATGAGTTGACTCGTTCTCCCCGAGCCCCTCCTGTGATTCTGCCACACTGTCCACTTCAATGGTGGCATCGCTCTCACTCTTAGTGCTGTGAGATTCATCCGGGCTGGGTGCAGAGGACGGGGAAAACAGGCGTGGGGGTCCCACCGCAACCAGGACATGAGGAAGTTGGTTGGAAGGCTCTAGAGGCTGAGTTTTCTCTTCCTTCATCATCATCAGTAACTCTTCACCAGAGGGCCTGTCCTTCTCCTCTGGATCGTCAAGGTCCACTTCATGGCAGACCAGCGCTTCGGGGCCTATTTGAGGCATCATTTCCTCATTTGCCGGCATTGTTGAATCCTCCAGCTCTGGGCAAGGAGGTTCTACCCTGAGGTGCACCTCTCTGGTAAGAGCGGGCATCTCAGATTTCACCTCGATATCTTTACTGGGAGATGATAATGATGGAGACGGGAGTTCCTCTGGTTTCTGCACCACCTCGGCTTTCTTCTCAGGATCGGGTTTCTTCTCCAATGGTGGCGTTTTAACTGGAGAAAGCATTTTGGGTTCTTCTTTTCTCTCTAGGCGGATTTTCTTTTCCGGCGTTCTCTGTTCACTGGTTTTGCGTTTCACTGCATTGCTTCGCTCGGGCGGGCAGACTTCCTCTGTTGCAGAGTCTGTGTCTGAGCCTGGTGTCTCCACCGGCTTTATTCTCTCTACAGGACTGCTGTGTGGCGTTTCCTGGGATTTCTTCGCAGGTCGCGGAGGAGTGGAGGGTTCCTCTGTCTCGGTGTGATTAGCAGCGGCAGGTGTTTGCGTGGGAGTCTCTGATCCTGGTTCTTTCAAACGAGGCTTCTTCGCTCTCGGTTTTGGAGATCCGTCGTCAGACTCTACAGGGAGCAGGGATGTGTCTTCCTCAGGTTTGCTCTCGCTCTCCTTGAAGTTGGGCATCTCCTGAGGGCTGCTGGGAAGTTCAGGCTCAGTCTGCGCAGGTTCTGGCATTGTGCTCTCCTCTGGGAGATCCTCAGCTGCCTCTTCTGTCGCTGACAGGGGTGGATCGGTTGTCTCAGTCCATTCCAGCTTCTTCTCAGGAGATTCCTCGCACTCGCTATCATCCGAGGAGTTCCCTGAATCTAAAAACATGAGTAAAAGGAAAAGAACATACAAAGTCAAATGAGCAAGAATGTTAATCATCAGGTATGATGCTTAAAACTAGTGATGCACAGATGTGTTGGACAATTAAAGCAATTATCTGTGTTTTCAAAGCCAACTGTTCAAAAACAGTCAACAGATCAGAACCAGTTAAAATGGTGCGGGAAGAGCCACTGGACAAATCTCTTTGTTCAGCATGAGCTCACAGGTTTATATATCTAAGTCATAAACAAATTAACTTCCATATGACAGCTGGCTCTTTCATTTCACATTAAGAACTTGAGATAAAACACAGATGTTAAGGAGCACGATGCTTTAAAATTCTTTTAAAGAGGTGTTTTATAGAAAACGGTGGGAGAAAATAAGAACCATCAATCTATCAGTTTCTACGTGTTGTTTTTATATCGGTTCAAAGCAATGTGAGCTGCTCTTACCATTAGATCCTCTATCTGAATCATACATCCCAGAAGTTCTCCTCGTTCGCCGACGAGGTGTAACTGTTCAAATATTTAAGAGGTAAGTGTTAAAGGAGTTAACACATTGTGTTAAAATGTGCACTTCTGAATACACTATTTGATGATTTAGATTAAAAACACATGCCAAATGCATAAATAAAAGTGTAACTTGCAGCAGTAATAACCCACCAAGCCAATAATTTGACTATAAAAACTAAAACTGATGACTTGATCATCACATGGCAAAAGGCCAGTTTCTGTAACTTTTATGACAGGTAAGGCAGCAACAAAACAGCATCATGATGTTGTTACCACTCCAGTTAACAGTCCTGAACTTCAGCTGCAAGATCACACAAGTTATACACAGTTTTTGACAAGTTTAGACAGTCTTACCCTCTCCATTTGGCAGGGCAGTGGGATCTGTGGGCCGTGAGTTCTTGCTGCTGGACCGACCCTCGCTGCTGGGGGTCTTGGACACACTACGGGAGGTGTTGGGAGGGGTGGATTTAAGCGGAGGACGACCTCGCCGTATCCCTTGTTTGGCCTGTTTATCCTCCTCTTTTTCCTTTTCTCCATCTTCTTTATTCTATGGTGAAGGAGATCACGAAAAAAAATTTCCCCAAGGTTCGCGAAAGATAAATCTTGTTTTTGTTTTTAAGACAGACTGTCACTCACCTTCACTTTTTTCTTTTGTTTTCTCTTTGTTCCACCCTTATCGACAGGCCATATTATTCGATCTGCCTTGACCCATTCATCATATCTGTTACAAAGACAAAACAATCACTTGAATAATATTGTCATCATGCACAAGGTGAACAATAAATAACCCATTCAGTTTTCATGAACAATGGACATCCTGTCTAAGGAGGATGAAATCAGGCTAAAGATTTATTATAACACATGTGAAATTTGAAGCAGAGGTTAATCAGACAGCCAAGAGAAGTGTAACATCACATGACATCAGTCAAGCTAGCGAAACCATTCTCAGGTATCATCATATTTGACCTCATTTTAACAAGCCTTTATTTTCAAGCCTTCAACAAGCCATAATTGTCACGTGCATCTAGTCATTATTTACAGTTTATACTTCTTTCAAATGACAAGTAAATTAAACATTAAAAGGCAGTTACATCAACACCTCACCTCACATTCCAGCCGTAGTAATGCACCAGGTAAAGCACCTCTCCGTCATCGGTCTCTGTGTTCTTGATGTTAGCTTCATAGATCTTCTGTGTCTTCCCCTTGCCGTATTTCACTTTGACTTTAGTGCCGGTCACAGAATGCTCAGAGTCCTCACAGCCGTCATCTTCCTCCCTCTCATCTCTGTCAAATAAACACAAACAATTAGATTCTTCATCCACACAAAGAAATTTCAAGGACCATATCAGAAAACAGCACTTCTTTAGATAACAGCTGCTCTTTTGAACTTTCAAAATTGATCAATGAATCCCAAAAATGCATCAGTTTCCACAAAGAACTGTCTTATGTACACTGATAAGTAATGTTACTTGAGCACTAAATAAGCATACTAAAATGATTTCTGAAGGATCATGTGCCACTGAAGCCTGGAGTAATGATGCGGAAAATTCAGCTTTGCCATCACAGGAAATTACAACATTTTAAGCAAAACTGTCATACTATTATTGTGGTCACATGACGATATGAAACGATAGGTTTTCCGGGCAAAAAGTGTAGTTTTTAAAATATATTTAAACTATTATTCTAACACAAAAGGTCTTTAAAGTTGTGTTTTGGGCCATTATGCTTTGGCACAGTATCTGTCAAACGAACTAAAAGCGAAAGCACAATATGGCTCAATCCCTTCATCAAGTCTATTTTCGCTGTGTATTTCAAAGCGAAGTGAGCACTTTGTTCAGGTGCCTCAGAATGGCTCAGTTCACAGTGAATGAATGCAGTGAACTAGTTTATTGCATGTGCAAGTTTAGCGTGCGTTTGGGAACACAATGACCAGCAGCTAGTGTTGGGCGATATGCTCAATTTCCATATCGCCCTATGGTCAGCCTGTGAGATCTTCGATACACGCCATTATCGTGCTAATTTATTTAATTTAAATGTTTTAAATATGACTTAATTTGTGTTTAACATGTTTTTATAACAATTTAATAGAAACATTGTAAGTTACTAATACTTATGTTTCCTTAGTCACTCAAAAGAAGCTACAGACAATGAGCAAAGAACATTAACATAATGACTAAGTTTATGAACTTTAAAAAAAAAAATACTCCTGATACCATAGGTGAATACAATAGTTGCATCACTGTATGATGAATAAATCTCTCTCTCTCGCTCTCTGTCTATGAGGGGTCGCCACAGCGGAGTGATCGTATGATGAATAAACTTCATACCCCTTATTTACACTGCACACGTCTGTGGCAGAAGGGGGGGGGGGCATTCCCCCGAAAAAAACGATACTATTGTCTATCGGCACAACCCTACCACCAGCTTTGCTTTATTTTCAAGGCAGATGATTACAGCATTTCTCTATATTTGTAGTGGGACGCGTTTTTGTAAGCCTGTTTTCACTTAAGCTGGAGTTTTCTATCAAAATAAAAGCTCTACTGCTGTTTCCGTCAAAATTAAAGCTTAAAAGTGTATATGAATTGCTGACAACTAGCAGTTTTTTTTTGGTTTTTTTTTACAGTGCAATTGTTTCACAAAATGACTGTAATAGGAATAACAATAATATAAAATTGTTTTTATTATATTTTAATTTGTTTGGCTTCCTAAAACATTAGTGTGAATCTAATTTAGACTGAGACAGTTTCCCACAAATAAAAAGACGGTTGAGTCCCCTTTATATTTCAGACACAAGTCAAATCTTTTTTCTGATTTAAGTTTTCTTAGTTAAGAACACGGGGTGGCACTCTTAATTTTGCACTCTCAAAGTGTTTTAGGTAGAAGAATTTAACTTTAAAACTTTAAAATGTACAAAATGTTAATTTTTCTGAAATTACTCATGACTCTCCTGTTTAAATGCAGAGATTAATCAGCCAGCCAAGGGAAGTGTAACAACACATGAGATCAGTCATGTATGCGAAACAATTCTCTGGTATCATCATTTCTGCCTCTGCTAGAACAGGTTCAAATCCAAAATTTCAAGCCTAATCACATGCATGACAGTTTTCTTTTTTCAAAAGCCATTCAGTGTTTAAATGACATTTGATAGACATTACAGGACTGTACCATAAATCAGTTTACCAGGATCAGCAAGATGGTTAACAGATTAATCACAGAGGGTGACATACCGGTCCCTGAGTCTGGATCTCTCGCCATCATCTTCCTCATCTTCATCATCCTCCTGTTCTTCATCATCAGTATCTTTGTCAGACTCCTCAAGACGGCGGCTGCGACGTTTCCCGGGGGTCTCTCCATCAGATTTCTCCTTTTGCTCCTCTCCGCTGTTTTCTCCTCCACTTGTTTGTCCACGCGTCTCCTCCTTTTTCTTCTCCTCCTTTGGTTTCTCCTGCTTCACAGGCTCTTTGGCCTCTACTTTCACAGGGGTCACCGTACACCGCCGTCGGCCCTGAGGAGTCACATGCATACAATGATATTTTAGCTAGTTTCTAACAAGAAAACTGAAGGGGGAAAAAATAAATGTGAAGCTTCCTACACAAAACCATTTATTTGAATATTCAAAGTCATGTCACATGTTCTATGAAGAGAAAATTTATGATAACCTACATTGTAGAACTAGTATAACCATTTAAACGCACTCACAATTACAAGCCTTCCTTAACTTACTTAGTAAGCTACTGTTTAAAAACTTTAACATTCTAAAAGAATGGTTCAGTAAACATTTCAAATACGGTCTTATTTTGTAAACATGCATGAATATGAATGACGTTTGAGAGAATCTTGTTTAACAGTCATGGTCACCATTCACTTTTTGTGGAACAAGCAGCTGTCAAAAGACATGAAAGTGAGTTTTTATTTTCGGGTGAACTGCTCATTTAAATGCAGGATGTTTTCCGGTTTAAAAACTCAAAACAACAGGCATGCCCTTTAAAATCAATTTAAAGTCAAAGCGCATCAGACAGCCAAGAGAAGTGCATCATCCCATGACATCTGGTCATGAAAGCGAAACCAATCTCCAGTATCATCATGTGCATTTCCTCCATCTCATTGACGGACAAAAAACCCACTCGTAATATAAGTGTTTTTGCACTGCAGCTGGCAGGTCATTGAGCATGAAAATCCCACATCCTGAGAGCAGCCCAAGAGAAAGACAGAAAGACACTCACCCTGGGCGAGCAGACATCTTTGCGTCCCTTTTCGCTCTCAGCATCTGACTCATCAGCGTCTGCTGCAGGTTTGTCCTCGCTAGTTCCAGGCTCCGCTGTAACCTGCTGCATCATCTCGTCTGTCTCTTCGCTCTCTTTTTTCACAGTCTTTACGCACTGCACTTCTGGCGGGCGGTCTGGCCGTGGCTCGTTGTGGTGCACCGTCCTGAACTGGATCTGAGCCGAGCGGCAGTACTCCTCAAATCCGTACAGGTACCTGAGGTTCAAGTCAAAAGGACGGGCAATGTTATATTTTATCACTAAAAATTATTTTCAAAGTGTAAATAAATATAGGCTTCTCCAAATGTGACCCTGGACAACAAAACCAGTCATAAGGGTCAATTTTTTTTAAATTGAGATGTATATACATCATCTAAAAGATGAAAAAATAACCTTTCTATTGATGTATGGTTTGTTATGGTTTGTATCTAGGACAAAATTTGGCTGAGATGCAACTATTTGAAAATCTGGAAAAAAAAAAATAATAATAAAATAATTTAAATTCTGAGAAAATCGCCTTTAAAGTTGTCCAAATGAAGTTCTTAGCAGTGCATTTTACTAATCAAAAGTTAACAAAATATCTTCATGGAACATGATCTATCCTAATGATTTTTGGCCTAAAAGAAAAATCAATAATTGTGACCAATACAGTGCATTTTTGGAATTGTATACTTAAAACTGGTTTTGTGGACCAGGGTCACAAATGTGTTAATCAGGGGTTAATCAGACAGCCAAGAGAATTGTAGCATCACATGATATCAGTCAAGCTAGCGAAACCATTCTCTGGTATCATCATATTTGACCCCATTCCCTTTTAACAAGCCTTTAATTATCAGAAGAGCTGTGTTTATTTTTTATTTAACCATGAGTTAAAACATGGAATTTAACATACCAGTTTTATACAAGTACCTAAGTAAAAGTGTAGTTGCATTATCTGAAATGTTTATTTGTATTACTGCATGCTCGTCTGCCAGGGCTTCATTATAAAGTTTATTTACTGTAAACATGCTTTTTGTTCATTTGTTTACACTGAGGAATAGGTCAAAAGAACCCTCTGCTGAAGTCAAAAGCATCCCACAGATGCAATCCATAAACATCAAGTAGTAAATAACTCCAAATTTTCCTTTAACAGTGCAGCAAAAGTCACCTTCGAAAGTGGAAAACGGTCTCCTTTTGCCAACGACACGAAAAGAACACTGGCTGCTGAGTAAACAAATATAGTCCTGTACAGCAGGAATTGCGAGAGCATGCACTTACTTTCTGTAAGCTGTTTTTACATTGTACGAGGCAGCAGAGTTCAGAACCGGGATGCCGAGATCCATGTAGATCTGTTTCCAAATAGAGCCGCTTTCAATCTAAAAAACAAAATAAACCATCTCATTACACAAGTCTTTCTGATGACTAAAAGCGCCAATTCTTGCCGCACAGAGCTGGTAGTGTCATGCACATCTGTCAACCGCGCCCTGGGATCAGATAGCTTAGAGAAACATGACATCACTCGAACAAGCACAACCGTTTTCCCCAATTATCACCACTCCAAACTTCCAAATATAATTACCCTTACTAACATTCACAGAACATGCATTTAATAAACAAGCCATTTTTCAACTCAGTCCAGCTCTGTGAACTTCATAAATTCAATCAGCGGCCACTTTCGCTTCATATTTTTGGCAAGGTCTCACTTCCTACTTGCCGAGCACAATAACCAGATGGTGGGAATGCTAAGAACACTCACATTGTCACAGCCTCCGTGAATATGCACCAGTCGGAAGAGCTTGAAGAGGTTGAGATCCTTGTAGCCAAGAACTGGAGGTTTGTTAATTGGTGTCCCTGGAAGGAAAGCAAAGGTGCAGAGAAGTATTAAACTCAAAATGTGCCCTGCAGAACTGGTCATGAGATTCTTCTATGGGGAAGGGAAAAAAAAATCATTTAACTTTTGAGGCCACACACTCACACAAAGACTACAAAAGACATCCACTATGATATACACCATGTAGCTGCCCCCATGAAGACTGTTAATCCCCATTTAATTTTTCCCATAGTGAAAGGCATTACCTCTGTCCTCCATAAACTTGTAAAGCTGCTGTAGAAAGTGGTCCCTTTCTTCTGGGTCTGGCTCATCATCAGGCTGTTTAAGAGAAAGCAAGTGCAACATATGAATTTGAAGTTCAGCAATTATAGATTACCATCTTTTTTTAAACTCATAAGTCACATAACTAACAACAAAGTTCTCAGTCACACTTTTTTTTTTTTTTTTAGGTCCAGTTCTCACTCAAACTCCTAATTTGCTGCGTATTAATAGTTAGCAAGGTAGTTGTTAAGTTCAAGCATTAGGGACGTAGAATATGGTCATGCAGAATAGGTGCTTTATAAGTACTAACAAACAGCCAATGTGTTAATAATAGGCATGCTAACAAGTAACTAGTTAATAGTGAGAATTGTAAACTATACTAAAGTGTTACCAAGTTTTCTTAGTACATATCTAATTGATCACTGACTGTTGATCAATTACCAAACTATTTTATTCTCTCTGTGACAGTTTTTCACAAAACACCCTGAAAAAACACGATTTTGACATGCAAATTAAACATCAAAAAGATCATTTGTATATAGAAATGCTATAATCCACTGCAAGCAGCAAATGGGAATTGTGAGGAATTTATCTACTCTCGACTTCTGGTTCCTTATTGATTCTATTAACAACACTTTCTATTTTAAGAAAATCAAACATCAGCTTAAACAAATGCAATACTTATTTACAGACTTTTAATGCATGGCATATACACTACCAGTCAAAAGTTTTTGAACAGTAAGATTTTTAATGTTTTTTAAAGAGGTCTCTTCTGCTCACCAAGCCTGCGATGTTATATTTTATCACTAAACATTATTTTCAACAAAGTGTAAATATAAATATGGGCTTCTCCAAATGTGTTATAATCAGAGGTTAATCAGACAGCCAAGAGATCTGTAACATCACATGACATCAGTGAAGTTAGCGAAACCATTCTCTGGTATCATCATATTGACCACATTCTCATTCTCCCATTTTATTTGTATTATTCTTCTGCTCACCAAGCCTGCATTTATTTTATCCAAAGTACAGTAAAATTTGAAATATTTTAGCATTTAAAATAACTTTCTAGTTTGAATACATGTTAAAATGTAATTTATTCCTGTGATTTCAAAGCTGAATTTTTAGCATCAATACTCCAGTCAAATGATCATTCAGAAATCATTCTAATATCGATTTGCTGCTTTTTTTATTGTTAAAAACAGCTGAGCAGATTTTTTTCAGGTTTCTTTGAATAGAAAATTCAGAAGAACAGCATTTATCTGAAATATAAATCTTTTGTAACATTATAAATGTTTTTATCATCACTTTTGATCAATTTAAAGAATTCTTGCTAGTAAAAAATTCTATAATTTCATTTTCAAAAAAAAAAAAAAAAAGCTTTTGAATGGCATAGTGTATAATGTTACAAGAGCTTTTTATTTCACATAAATGCTGATCTTTGGATCCTTTTGAGTACGTATATATATATATATATATATATATATATATATATATATATATATATATATATATATATATATATATAAATATAAAAAGTACTCAACTGTTTTAAATATTGATAACAGTAATAATAATAAAAACATTTCTTTAACAGCAAATAAACATTAGAATGATTCCTGAAGGATCA
This sequence comes from Labeo catla, assembly GCA_012976165.1. Taxonomy (NCBI): domain Eukaryota; kingdom Metazoa; phylum Chordata; class Actinopteri; order Cypriniformes; family Cyprinidae; genus Labeo; species Labeo catla. Next base: position 71,132 of record VONZ01000057.1, on the reverse strand, counting down.
TGTGACAGTGATGACTGGAGTAATGATGCTGAAAATTTAGCTTTGATCACAGGAATAAATTAAATTTTAAAATATATTCAAATAGAAAACATTTTATTTTAAATAGTAAAAATATTTAAAAATTAGCTGTTTTTGCTGTACTCTGGATCAAATAAACACAGTGAGCAGAAGAGACTTCTTTAAAGAACATTAAAAATTCTCTTTTTACATTAAAAAACTTTGGACTGGTAGTGTATTTGAACATAATTGTTCATATTTTACTTATTCAGCTTTTGTTTATTTGTTTGTTTTTGTTACACAGAACATTATTTTTTTAAAAAAGGTCTGTTTTGGTGTGCATCTGTAATTATATATTGGTCATAAGAACAACCAGTCAGTAATTGCACTAATTTACGTCTCACTAGCATTACATATACAACACCGAAGCAGTTGTCAGAGTTGGACGTGACTGAATGCGAGTGAGTCAGATTAAGTTATTAACCACTCCTACTGATTCATAAGTCTTTTTGATTTATCAAAAAGAACCAGCTCATAATAACCATCCATTTCTGAAAGGGACTACTCATCACACCATGTTTGTGGCTGCACACATAAAATACCAGTGATGGAAAATGACATTTTAAAGCATTTTAGTACATGCATCTTCCACAGTGCACAAACAAGAACTATAATGGCCAAGAAAAAAAAATATACTAAATATAAAAGATAACACATGGAATATTAAGTTAAGCATAGGGGTGGTACTGCATTTTACATTCGTTGCAATAAATCTTGAAAACACTACTTGAAAAACCTGCATATCCTAATTTCTGCCTTTAGCATTAAAGTGAGGCATCTCTGTTGCAGAGGAAAGACAACTCAGCAAAAGTGCTTTGCTGAGTCAAACATCAGTTAGGCTGTATTTTTAATACATTCACAATACAGCACATATCAGGATTTACAAAGCAATATGTTTAAACTATCAAATGCACTAATTTTCACACCAGGGACCAAACAGGGCTTCCTTAAGACTGATTAGTCAGCAACCCACCGACGAGTGGATTTTAAAAATATGTAGTTTCACACATCCAAAGTTTAAACAGAATCCTAGTGCAGCTCATCTCAAGACAAATCACATTAAAAAAAAAGCAACCCATCAGTTCCAACAAATGTTTCCAGTTATCTTTTCACATGCTGGCCTTATAATTGTGCAACGTGCCCGACCTTCTCCAGCGAGGAGAGAAGACTCTCTTTGAGATGAGCTCAGTCCCGCCCACCATCAGAACTGGCACACCTCCACTGGGCCAATCCCGCAGCCTTTTCACAACCAAAGGAACGAGCGGTTGCCATGGGAACGTGTCGGAAAACCAAGCAAATGGCCATTTGTCCAAACTCGGGGAGCAGGAAGAATGCGACATTGTTGTCCAGAGCCTGGGGGCTTTCCCACATGCTGAGACCATTCAGTGGGCTTAATCAAGGTGTACGAGAACATGAGATGTAAAGGGCCGCGGGAACGTCTTCACAAATCGACATAAATACCAACACTGGTTGCGAATGGCCTCGTATTGCTTCAGCACAGCTCTGGCAACCCCTTTAATCAGAGCAATCACTGCAAAACTACATGCCAATCACAGAGACCAAGAAACAAGGGTCCACGCAAGAGCATAAACTGAAACACCGAGTCAAAAAGGAGGAAAAAAATAACCATAGCTCACAAGTTTGAAAGACAAGACCACAATTTTCCAACACCACCAATTTCTGAATACGTCAGTGGCAGACACCTAACAAATAATTTTACCTTAAAATCGGTTTCAAAAGTTAAAGAAATAGAAGTGACTAGTAGTCTTACTACTTCTGGTTCTGGCTGCTTCTGCTCCTCCTCGCCCTCTTTTCCTTCACCATCCTCATCTTCGTCTTCTTCATCACTACTGGACGATTCAAGAATCTCACTCAAGTCCACTTTCCAGTTGTCAGGGACCTCTCTGGCCTGTAGAAAGCGCTGTGCTGCTTCAAACCCTGGCAAGAGAGAAAAATCAAACTCTGACCTGGAAACATTCAAGTCATTAAAGGGTCAGCTGATCTTAGGTCTCGTACCTTTCCTGTTTGAGAACTCTGGTTTGGAAAGGGTGCCAGTGTTTACTTCTTGAACATCTTTGCGTGCCACTGTGTGACTGCAATACACAAACAGCGATAAATCGGAGAGGAAACAACAACTCTCATTGTTAAACAAACAAAAAAAAAATTCATATTACTTTAAAAACTAAATATCAATATTAAAAATACTGTGAAATGGGTTTAATGAGCAAAGCTAACAGATATGGAATAAACAAAACAAATGTCATTTGACCTCATGGTGGTCTTGAAATGTCAAAGATACTTTTCAGTGTTACTCACAATTTGGAATCTGCAAATGATCGCACTAAACATTGGTCCTTTTTGACAGTTAGGTCATCATTGCAGCTTGGAGATATCACCTTGAAAGAGGAAGAAAATATTAATGCTCTTTCAAAAAAAAAAAAAAAAAAAAAAGTGAAAATAATAAAAAAAAAAACTTTACCAGTATAGGAGTAATGTAATAAGTTGTTGTTAGAACTTAAAGTCTTAAGTCTTCACTGACACACATTCAATTGAAAAAAAATCTACTGCGTTTGCAACATCTTTTTCAATTAAAAAGTTCAATTCATAACCTTTGCAACCACCAATAGAGTTGGGTACCGTTCACTTTTTAACCAGTATGATATTGGTATGGTATTGGTAACTGAAATTCGGTACCCAACGGTACCTTTTTTCTGTACCTTACTCTCGGTTGTGTAATAACAAAATCATTTATTTCAGTGGAAAAATAAAATATTTGAACATTTTGAATAGGGCCCTACAGTCATCTTTCTTTCTTTTTTTTCTAGAAGTCCTTGTATGTTTTAATGTTTCTGATAATCAAATGAAGGCATTAAACATTCAGTTATTTTTGATCAAATTAATATTAAACCTTTTTAATTTGGGGCAAACAAATAAAAAAAAATAAAAAATTAAAACATGGAAGAAAAATTGTGTGAATATTCCTTTTAAAAAGTTTTAATAATAATAATTGTATTTTCTTCCACAATTAAGTGGTCTGGGTTGTAATATTTATTTTTACCATTTAATTGTTTTAATTAAATTTGAAAATGAAAAATGGAACATAAAAGACGTACATACTGGACAAATGTAATACAAGAGTATTACATTTCTGTTACATGTTAAACTGTACTTTTATTTTGACAGGTTGACAAGTTTGTGTGTACACAGTAAATGAAACGGTAAAATTCTCACTTAGTGAATCTCACAGCAGCTGGAGATTAAGTTCATGTGTTCATGTCATCATACAGACGCAGAGGCCGATAATCACTGCTAGCGTCATGCGTGCTTCAGTTTGTGTAGTAAACAAAACTGTGTCGCCAGAAACAGAACATGCAGGATTCATATTTAAACAGTCTTTTTGCATTTTAATATTCACAAACACTAGTCCATGTCGTGATTCGAATTAAGTGACAGATCTACTTTTGATTTACTCATCTAAAGATTCCGTGGCATTCCACGCTATCGAGTAAATTACATTTTTATGAATAGACACGATCCCGTCCACATTTTTGCAGAAACCATATGGCCCTAGAAAACCACACTTCAAAACATTTTTGTTTGCCCTGTGTGTTGTGTTTGAACAAGTTGCAGGGGTGACATCCCATCACAGGGTCTCTCTCTCTCTCTCTCTGTAATGTATGCGCCAGATGCTTTCTCACGTACGAAATTTGCACCGATTGATTTAACGTGAATCAGTACTCAGTAAAACCAGTGCAATTCAGCTGCTACTCTTAAAAATACAGAGTTCAGTACCCAACCCTAACTTCCAGAGTGCATCCATCTATATTGTTAAAAAATATTCTCATGTTCCAAACCAGTATACACATTTTTTTTTGTTCAACCTATTGTCAAGAGTACAATTTTTTCCATACAACAGCTTTAGACACTTTAACATTAGTGTACAACTTTCAGTCTGTTCCCCAAACAAAGCAACCCCATAACTTCAGAGAACTACTCTCTCAGCCATCTACTCTGATTTGATGGTCCTAAACCTCTTACTATGAACTGCTTCTGTATGGAAAAGCCGTGCAAAGATTTAGAAAAATATTCTTTTTGTGTTCCAAGTTAAAAAAAAAAGCATGCAGGCTTGAACAGTATGAAGGTGAGTCAATAATGACCATTTTCAGAAATATAGCTTGTTCAACCTTAAAATAAACTTATGAGGCTGTAAATGAATCAAGGACTCACCAGGACATAGTGCCAGGAATCACTATCGGAGCTACTCTGTACGCAGGCAACTTTGCCCAAAAGATCATCATTAAGCCTCCTCCTGTCATCGTCGTCATCTTCACTCGATGAAGACTCCTTTTCATCTTCTGCACTGCAATGCATCAAACAAAGCACTAACATTTGAAACATGCTCCTTTTTAATAATAAAACACTGATCAGAAAAGCTCAACTGTATTTTTGCGTATAGGAAAATAAATGGAAATCGAAAAATACTGTTGCTAAAATAGTTTGTTTTAGCTCAGGACCCAACTAGGAATCAGGATATCATTCTCTCTTTAACTCTAAGCATGTTATTTGTTATTCATAAAGACCTACCTGTAACAATTTGAGAACACAACAACAAAACTGAAGTGCACTTTAGCTCAGTATGAATTATGTTGTTGCACTTAAACATCAGAGCTTTATACATCATTTACATATGTAAATCTTTAAGGTACATTAGCAACAGCCTGTTTAAATATAATGCACATCAAGTGGGATAATTATCATATAAACTAAAGTTAGAACTGAAGCACTGTGAGGAATATGACTTATTTAACAAATAATAACATTCATATACATTTGCAACAAAGATAGATAGCACAAAGAGGAAAGGACCGTAAATACTCACACTGCCTGAGAAGACCTTCTACCTCGATTTGTCTTCTTTCCAATGACTGGAGTGCCAAAGTGCTCTGGGTTAGTCAGGGGCAGTTGGTCCAAAGTCTGTTATAGAGAGAAACAGGCAGATAAAAATATATATATATTAAGAAAAGAAAAGGTAGAGGAAAAGAGAGATGAGTGTTAACCACAATACACATGCAGGCAACACCTCACAACTCACCTCACTCTCTGCAAAATGTCTTTCACCTTTAAGACACAGTGAAGTTCTTCTAAGGGTTTTCTCATCTCCATCATCAAAAACTGCAATGAGAATAAGGGGAATGTTGAAATATTAATTGCAAGTTTAGTTTACAGAAAATCAATTACAGGGCCTGAGAGTTGTCCAATAGGAGCAACGCATGGGAAATTTAGTCAGCTACATCTGTACGTACCCACAGTGTACCAGCTGGCATCTGTAAGTTTGCTGATGACAGCTTCGCTAAGTCTACCCTCTGGGCTCTTCACTTCCACTGTTGAGCCAACCTGAGACCACAGATACATAACATTATGACTTTTCACACAATAAATTCGTCACACATATAGATAGCAATGTAAATAGTATTCAGTTAAAAAAAATATTTGTTGTCAAAAGCTAAAATATAAAGCACTTTTGCCTAATTAAGAAAGTGCACAAGGTGCTCAGTTTATTTAAACAATAATCCAGCCATAACTGTGAATACTTATTCATTTATACTCTAAATTAACATGTTAAGTGCCAAATTAGAGAGAGAAAAAAAAATTAGCTTTGGCCAATAAACAAAAGTAATTGCCATTCTAACATAATACATGATTTTAATCACATTGTAAGAAAAACTGAAACAAGCTCATCTTGTATATATGACCCTGGACCACAAAATTGCTATTGCTACAAATATACCCGTGCTACTTACAACTGCTTTTGTGGTCCAATGGTCACATATAAGGTCTGATTGACACAATGTCGTACAGTGTTGATCAATTATGTGAGTGAAAAAACTAAAAGTTTTGGCCAGTAAGAAAAGCTTACAGCCAGTTAATTCAGTATTAACAGGCATGAAAGAAAGTTCAGTTTGAACATAGCTACAACTTAGAAGTATCTTCTTGCATGAGTAAGAAATAACCAGCAGCTTTATATCAAGCATCATAAAGTGTCCAAAAAGTCTCTCTTACCCTTAAGGGTCCTTTGACTTGGTCATCTTGGACGACTTGTGAGGTGCTGTCTCCTTTAAGCACAACCTGCAAACAAAATGACAAAATATAGAAAACGATCACCAAAGCATGACGGTGAGAACGACATGGATGGGAAGACAGTAGCAGTATGGTTCAGTGAAGGTGAAGTAATCTGGTTGTGTAACAGACGCTGTGTTCTTCATGATCTCTCAAACAAGCTTCTTAGTGAGTGCCTACATACACAGTCAAGAGCAACTACTTAGAATCGCCTTGCAGTCAAACTTAATGTGCAACACAAACTTCAGGGCACGTGTCGCTCCGTTTTACCCAAGGCTGTCACGTTTATAAAAAAAAAAAAAACAAGAACCACCACCAAACCAACAAAACATTGATGACGTACAACAAGGTCTTGCAAAAACAGAAGTGTGTGGATTAACTTTAAAACAACACACTTATGATTGGTAGGTGCTGAGCCAAATTAAGCCATTTGTAAGCTTATTGTTCATTTTCACAACATAAGAGTTTTCATCTTACTGGCTACTCTATATAGAAAGATGGATGATTTGTACAGATGATTCTCGAATGGTTTGCAGAGCAAGATCTGCTTCACAAAGCAGGATCATCACCTTCTGGTTTTCTTTTGTGGGCCTGCTGTGTTACTAAATCTTGCAGTGCGAAGTGCATCTAACACTTCTGCATTAAAGGAACACAACCTATTTATAATAACAAATCGGTGCATTGTCACCAGCAGAAAATTACACTTTTGTTTATCCTCTATGTCATCTGACACTGGCTTGACACATAAGATGCACAGCTACATGTGTACTCTGAACTTATAATACTGCACTTTTTTTTTTTTTAAACCTACACCAAAAGCTACGATGATTGACAATGCACATTTCAAAAAGTATTTTACGGGGACAAAGTTTAGAAAGTGCAACATATACTATATGGCAAATTTTAACCGTTTGACGCTTATACTGTTTTATCGACCAGTGATATAAATTTGGATATATAGGACACAACTTTATCCACCTATACATATACTCACATATAATGATATATGTGACCCTGGACCACAAAACCAGTCACAAGTAGCAAAAATCATTAGGATATTATTTAAAGACCATGTTCCATGAAGATATTTTGCAAACTTCCTACCGTAAATATCAGAACTTAATTTTTGATTTGAAAATTTGAACTTGATTTGGACAACTTCAAAGGCGATTTTCTCAGTATTTAGATTTTTTGCACCCTCTGATTTCAGATTTTCAGATAGTTTTATCTCGGCCAAATATTGTCCTATCCTAACAAACCATACATCAATGGAAAGTTTATTTGTTGATGTATAAATCTTATTTCTAAAAAATGATCTTTCGACTGGTTTTGTGGTCCAGGGTCACATATAGTATTTTGTAAATCTCAACTACTTAATTGTTTAAATCACAAAATGTAAACTTTATTGTTGCTCAGCGATATATTAAAGATGACTGATAGCTGACAGTGCACGTCAAGAACTATTTAAAAGTTTCAAAGCGATTTATACTATATAGCAAATCTTAACTGTAGCATAATATTAAATACATTATCACCAAGCTACAGTCTGCTAAATTGCAACTATAAAGCATTAAGATATTAATATGTGGTAATGTATACAGACGTTACAATCATGATTTGTTGTAAAGCTGCTTTATAACAAGGTGTATTGTGAAAAGCACTATATCAATAAAATTTAGACACAGATAGACTTACCTTAACTTTCACCATGCGTTTAACAGTCTTGATTTTTGCCTCACAGAAGGCACCACGGTACTTCGCGCTCACATCTGTCCCGACAGTCAGGTAGGCAGGTTCATCTGCTACCTGTGGACAATGTAAATATTATTAAGGTGCATAGACAAATTCATACCAATACATGCTCTTTGCATAGTTATGGTTATGAAAAGCAGGAATAGTTTAAAAAGTAACAGCACTCAAGTATTATGGAAATTACTGTTTTGGTTATTCTTAAAGCACTTATACAGTCTGACTACTTCAATCATTGAACTACTGAGCTTTTCTGATCACAATTTCTATAAAAACCCCATGCATATGGGATTCATTCATTTAAGTGTTTTATTCCAGATGCTTGTTGGGCTTCATTTGGGGAGGCGTCGCCTATCAGAACTGCAGAGGATCACAGACTCACCTTCATCTTGATGGCTATTTGAGGGAGTCCAGCTCGATTGGTTTTGACTGCTGTAACAGAACAACACACACGCATAAAGAAACAGAGTCACGATCTGGCGCCATGTGCTAAAAAACGTGTCATATGTATACGTGTGAAGGATTTGACAGCACAACACAAATACACACAACAGAGAAAATGCTAAAGCAGCTAACGCGGCTAGCCACTTCTCGCTCTCCTCCCTTCAAAATGATCAAATAAACAAGACCAACCCCTCAAAACACAGCTTTAACTGCCTCACCGTGACTTTACCTCCAATCCGAGCCACTTACGGTGTCTTGATGGTGTAAAAACAAAGCACGGAGTCACTGAAGGAAAACATAACCCCTTCAAACCCTGCGTGTTTCCTTCCCGCTTCACTCACTGTGTGTGTGTGTGTGTGTGTGAGTGTGTGTGTCACGTCGCCATCATAGCTCACACACCGTCCTGCACCATGTCAGCCCCTCCACCATCCACTAACCCCACATTTCCCTCACTTAACACTGTATTTGCCAAAGTATTGAGTTCGAAGAACGGAAAACTGACAGTTATGATGGTTATTGACGCCTGTCAATCAAATTGTGACGGTTAAGCTAAATATAGTGAAGCTGTTATGGCGATTTAAACTGTTCGTCGGGTTAGTTCCGCAACATTATGTGAGGCGACTTTTCTCGTCAGACTGAGTTACAAGTTTTTGGCTATAAACTGTTCGGTTTCAAGTGGTTAGTTTAAGCAAAAGTCGTCGGGTAAATCCGGATCCTGTGAGAAAACAAGCCGACTAGCTGTGACTAGGCTCTGCCATTCAATTTTTTTCTCTTCGTCGCCTAAATACCTTCGCTGGAAACCACGGGAAAACGACAAATATGACTGGAACGCTTTCAGACTAGCGAGTTTTAATAAGACGGATGTGAACACACCGGTTTAACTACGCGAAATCGGTGTTTGAATGTTGTGTGGAAATATATATGTGTACTTACATGCTCCTATATGACTGCTTCAGCTCAGCATTCGACTAGGTTGCAAAGGCATAGACGAAATAACAAGCTGTTGAGCTGAGGTTGTGTTTCTCGGATCCCTATTGGCTGCCGGACCCACTGTGGGCAAATTCAGAGCATTACGATTGGCTCCCCGCTAAGCAAAATTCTATTGGCTAGACTGAAGCGCGTAACCTGATTGCTGAGTACAAAAGCGGCGCTGCGAATTGCGCTTTCTCATTGGTGTTCTTTGATTCTCGCTCTGCACGAATACAACAAATCCATCCTGGTCTCCGATTGGCTGCATGTTTCCTGTTCTGCGTTCTCCACGTTTCTGATTGGTCAAATTGACTCAGAAGCGTCCCGACAGCGAAGCCCATTGGCTGGAGGGATGTATGGGAACGGATCTTCGTTTCAGAGGGAAAGCCTCTGCTCAGTCTGCGCATGTCGAACCGAAGAGAACATTCGCCATTTTGTACCCAACGTAATTATTTTCGCATTCTGGACTCGGAGCCCGTGAGATTTCGCGGTGAGCCCCGTGACTGTTTTTGTCTGCTTTTCTAGTCAGACCGAGTAAATTCAGCATCGTTTTAGTTTAAATGTATTCTTTACTTGATTTGTATTACAATTGTTTTACAAATAAATCGTTTTAGATGCGGTCGTGTAGAAAAGGTCAATTGAAGGCAACGGTAATGGCGTCTTTATGTCGTTGCTGTGGAGAGCGTCTGGCGTCATGGTTTTCTTAACCACGTGACGTGACCGGAACAGAGCGCCAGAGTAAGCATGTGTGACACGTTAGATGCTTATTCGATGACACCTGCGTGATTTAAAGCTATTATGCATGACTACAGTGTTGCTGAATTACTCACTAAACGTGACATTGAAGTATTGTGATTCTGAATCAGATCATTTTGGCTGGATATTTTAAAGTATGTGTATGATAGATATTAAGAAATATGAGTTTAATTTAGTGTTGATATACATAAGTAAACGCGACTTGACCAGTTGAGTCATATGCTTAATGGTTATTAAATTATATCATTTTAATGTGTAAAGGGGATCAGAAAGTAATCCATATTTGTGCAGTGTTGATCCACATGTATCCAACGTCTGTGTATTAATCAATAAATCTGTCAGTTTTCCTGTGAATTAACCAGATTGTACATTAATCAGTAATCACACATTATATAAATGCATGGGAAAGAAACATACAGACTCTAAGTATCACATAAGAGATAATCTCCAACACTTAGCGCTAAAAATAGAAGTCTTGTGCAAAGCTTTGGCCTCAAAAGCCAAGAAAACTACAAATAGATCCCAAAATAGTTGTGTATGCACTGCCAGTTAAAGGTTTAGATGAAATTATGCTTTTCATAATCTTAAATTATTTAATGGAAATTATATCTAATGTCTTTAACATTTATGTAAAATCTTTATTCATATTAACATCAGTGGATTTGATGAGTAAATGATAACTTACCGGGTTTTGCTTTGAGGCTCCATATGTTGGTGACTAACCTTAAACTGTTTATGTATACCCAAGCGCACGTTGTATTTACTGCCTTATGTTGAACCTAGTAATATTCACATTCTTCTGACAGGGTGTGAGTAAATATCATTCAATTCACGCCACCAAAAGAGAAGGTGGATCCTTTGCCTAAGCTTGTTGTCCACCTAATGAACTGTAATTATGGCAATCTAAGAGTCTGAATCAGAGCCCGATTCTCTTTTATAAATCGTATTTATTGTCAAGTCTGAAACCCACAAAAGGAAAACATAGGACTACATTAGTCCATTACAAAACATAAAAAACTTTATTTTCTGCAGTAAAGTTGAGAGTAGCCAGGGTGTCTGAAACATGTTACACAGTCAGTGAAATGGAAAAACAGAGAGGTTTGCAACACCGTGTTTACATGTTGTCCTCATCAGAGTCATCCTCCTCCTCCAGGGATTCCTGTCAGGGCAGAAATATGACAATAAGCCATGCTGAAGAGAGCTGTTGTTGTGACTATTACCAGAGGAACAGTAACTTACTTTAGCGTATTTCTCAGCCTCTTCTTTGATGTCTTTGGGGACAAGCTCGTGCCTTCCTTTTGTGACTATAAAGAGGGGCAAAAATGTGAAATTGTGTGAAAAAAAAAAAAAATGCAGCACTTAACACAAATGCAATAGAGAAAAACTTAAAAGGCTCATAAACTAGGCTGTATTACGTATTAAAGGGTTCACCCAAAATGTTAATTCTGTCATTAATTACTCACCCTCATGTCGTTCCAAACCCGTAAGACCTTCGATCATCTTCTGAACACAAATTAAGATATTTTTGATGAAATCTGAGAGCTTTCTGACCCTGCATAGGCAGTAACGCAACTGACACTGACATGTTTAAGGCTCAGAAAAGTAGTAAGGACATTGTTAAAATAGTCCATGTGATATCAGTTTAAGTGTAATGTTCTGAAGCTACGAGAATACTTTTTGTGCGCAAAGAAAACAAAAATAACTACTTGTTCAACAATTTCTTCTCTTCTGTGTCCGTCTTGATGATGCATGTGGTAGTTGCGTTGTTGCTTATGCAGGGTCAGAAAGCTCTCTGATCTCATCAAAAATGTCTTAATTTGTGTTCTGAAGTTGAACAAAGGCCTTAGGGTTTTGGAACAACATGAGGGAGAGTAATTAATTACAGAATTTTCTTTTTTGGGTGCACTATCCTTTTAGGTATTACAACGATTGTCCTAAAACCATTAAAGGAGTAGTTCGCTTCCAGAACAAACATTTACAGATAATTTACTCACCTCTTTGTCATCCAAGATGTTCATGTCTTTCTTGTTTCTTGAGGAAAATATTTCAGGAATTATCTCCATATAGTGGACTTAAATGCAGTTTAAATGCAGCTTCAAATGGCTCTAAATGATCCCAGCTGAGGACGAAGGGTCTTATCTAGCGAAACGATTGGTTATTTTCAAAACAAATTGACAATATTTATACTTTTTAAACTTCAAACGCTTGTCTTGTCTCTTCTCTGCGATGCTCATGCATAATCCGGGTCAATACAGTTATGTCAAAAACTTCCATCTCGTGTTTTTCTTCAACTTCAAAATCGTCCTACGTTGCTGTTTTACATTTTTTTTTACAAGGGTGTTTGATTTTCTTTGCACGTTCACAAATCGGTTCTTCTGCAGCGATGTAGGATGATTTTGAAGTTGGGGAAGAAAACGAAATAGGAGTTTTTCGATGTACCCTAACTGTCTTGAACCAGAAAAAAGAGTTTACGCAGAAGTAGACAAGACAAGCGTTTGAGGTCAAAAAGTATATAAATTGTCAGTTTCGGAAATGACCGATCATTCTGCTAGATAAGACTCTTCTTCCTTGGCTGGGATCGTTTAGATTCATTTGAAGCTGCATTTAAACTGCATTTTGGAAGTTCAAACTTGGGGGCACCATTGAAGTCCACTATATGGAGATAAGTCCTGAAATAATTTCCTTAAGATACATAATTTCTTATCGACTGAAGAAAGAAAGACATGAACATCTTGAATGACGAGGGTGAGTAAATTATCTGTAAACGTTTGTTTTGGAAGTGAACTTCTCCTTTAAGAAACATAACAACAAAAGTAGAATATAAAATATAAAGTCATTACCTTCTCCAACCCAGCTAAGCTCCAGCTCAAAGGCTTTGTCTTTCACCTCATCATGAACGATATAGATACTGAGAAGAGATGACATAGTTATTAAATAGTGTAAATATAAAATCTTTAATTAGTTATGGCATGCTATAAATATTTAATTCAAAGTCCCATAACCATGCACAACTTGGAAATAGGAAAGTTTAATGCTTGGAAGAGATACAGATTTACATTTCTATTGTGTGTATATATAGAAAATACTTTTTGTTTTCTAGGTGCAATCTCAATAAGATCATTTTAGTGCTAATGCAGTGAACTATGAATGCAATGCAAAAAAAAGTCATTAAAATTGATTGGTCAAAAAGTGTGGGAATCGTGTTCATTAGAAGCCAACATTATTGTAAACTCAGCAACCCAACAGATAAGAAAGAAAAATCAGCTGAGCTAGACCTTTAAAAGCTCAAGCACAACACTTGATACTAGTGTTGGACTAGTTTTGTTGGTATATGGATTGTTTTCATGGCTCTCTGCTGCTCTCTTGTGTTGGATGTGAATGATGCATTAGATTTTGAAGACTTTGTAATTCTAAGTTGTAAATAAAACTCACATTTTTGCCACTTCCTTCACCAGTTCTCTGCAGGTCATTTCTTTCATCTGAAAAACAAGATTAACATTTACAAGTTTAACCACTTAAATCTGTTGACGTTAAAATGGAAACAAAGCTGAAAAAACAAATGCTGTGATGGCATAATGCTGTTACTTCTTCAAGACTGTTGTCGCTGCAGTACTAAAAGTAGCTGACTCTTGTTTAAGCGTGTTCCAAAAAAAGACTGCCAAACATGCTTATACTAAACACCACAGCTGTACTGTTAGAGATGAAGCTCTGTTAGACTGAATGAGAATGAGTTTATGGTAATAAATGAAAGCCACCAAGATTAATAAGTAACATTATCTGTACTACAACCTTGGAGATACTATGAACACACAGATGTACACCACTGTTCAAAAGTTTGGGGTCTAAAACTTTCTTTTAATATATTTTAAAATGTCATTTATTCCTGATTTTTCAGCATCATTACTCAATTCTGCAGTGTCATATGATCCTTCAGAAATTATTGTAATATGCTGATTTGGTGCTCAAGTACCATTTCTTATTATCATCGACGGTGTTGGGGAAATTTACTTTTAAAAGTACTTCATTACAATATTGAGTTACTCCCTAAAAACATAACTAATTACATTACTTAGCTACTTTTTATGGAAAGTAATGCATTACTTTACTTTTGCGTTACTTGTTTGTTTTTAATATAAAAAGTTCTATTTTTGGCAAATGTAAAAGCCTTTTCACACCAAAAGTCTCAGGCTTTGAGAAAAGTGAATTCACGTCTGTACGGTAGACCGCAGAAGAAAAAATATCAACTCTTCAAGAAAAAAAATTAATAAATTGCTTATTAGTATGGTTGAACTGAATCATCGAAGGTCGGCAGCAAAGACACTGGTTAATGAAATGGTATTAAATGCATAAAGGATGCTCGTATTATTTAACATATTTATTTATTGCAGGTTTGCATCATATTCTAAGTTGAATTTCACTTTGTATTCATTTTGAGGAATACTGAATCTGTTTTTGTGAGTGAGATGAATTAATGCATGTTCACATTTATTCTAGAAGTAACATCTTACTCTTGATTTCTCACAACATGGGGAAAGGAGAGCTTTTAATCAATAAATAAGGGGAAAAGTAACAGACATTTTCTTGTCAATTAAAAAGTAATGCGTTACTTTACTAGTTACTTGGAAAAAGTAATAATCAAATGACAATAGAAACTTATTACTGTTAATTTTGATCAATTTTATTCATTCTTTTTAAACAAATGGACTTTTAGTTCATTAGTAGTAGTTCAATAGTAGTGTAATATAAAAGATGTGACTTTGGACCACAAACCAGTCATAAGGTTAAATTTTTTTAAATTGAGATTTAAACATCATCTGAAGCTGAATAAATAAGCTTTCCAATGATGTATGGTTTGTTAGGATAGGACCATATTGGGCTGAAATACAACTATTTGAAAATCTGGAATCTGAGGGTGCAAAAAAAAAAAAAAAAAAAAAAAAATCACAAAATGGAGAAAATTGAAAGTTGTCAAGATGAAGTTCTTAGCAATGCATATTACTAATCAAAAATTAAGTTTAGGTTTTAATATATTTACGGTAGGAAATTGACAAAATATCTTCATGAAACATGATCTTTACTTAATATCCTAATGATTTTTGGCATAAAAGAAAAATCGATAATTTTGACCCATACAATGTATTGTTGGCTATTGCTACAAATATACCCGTGCTACACACGACTGGTTTTGTGGTCCAGGGTCACATATATGTACTTATCTGAAAGCCTTTTACCAAATGATGAATATATAATGCATTATCACATACCTGTAGTTTCTCAATTTCTGTCTTGGCAGCTTGCTTGGCTTTCCCAATAGCACAGCCCCAGTAACCCTAACAAAAAGACACCAAACATTAATGACAAAGGCAAATACTTGTACAGGAGGTTCAGGTTAATGAAAACAATGTGTAATCTGCAATTATATTGAAGGAGTTCATGTGTATGCTGAATACTGTTTGGCTGCTTTTACATCACTACATCGGAAGTAACCTTGTAGTTTTGTAAAGAAATTCATACATTCAAAAAGTACATTGTCTACAAATTTAGATTCAGGTATTTAAGCAATAGCCTTTAGGTTTTTCAAAATTATGAGAAATAAATTCGGAGCAGTGTATGCAAGCTGGTAGTGCACATTACGTTTTAAAGAAGTTCACTACCAGAACAAAAATTTACTCTCTCCCTTGTCAACCAAGATGTTCATGTCTTTCTTTCTTCAGTTTTTAAGAAATTATGTTTTTTAAAGGAAAACATTTCAGGATTTCTCTCCATATAGTGGACTTCTATGGTGCCTGCGAATTTGAAATTCCAAAATGCAGTTTAAATGCAGCTTTAAAGAGCTCTAAACGATCCCAGTCGAGGAAGAAGGGTCTTATCTAGCGAAATGGTCAGTTATTTTCTAAAAAAATTGGCAATATGTATACTTTTTAACCTCAAATGCTCATCTTGTCTAGCTCTGCATGTACTCTGTGTATTCCGGTTCTAGACAGTTACGGTAGGTCGAAAAACTCCAATCTCATTTTCTCCTCCAACTTTAAAATTGTCCAGTGTTTACTAGTGATGGGTCGTTCTTAAACGATTTGTTCATTTTGAACGAACCTTTAATGTGACTCGGGAAGAACGAGTAGTCTCGGGGAGTGATTCGTTTAGTCACGCATACACAACATCCTATTAGGTTATGTACTGGAATTAGTTCACCTGTTTCGAGTCTTCAGGTTTTTCGAGTCGTTCATTCATCTTATGGGGCTGTCACATGATGAACGAATGTCTCGAACCCGAAGACTCGAGAGATAAACTAATCAGCTCTCTTTCTGACTCAGACTGCATTGGTTGAGCTTATGGGGCTGTCACGTGATGAACGGACGAACGAACGAACGAACGAACGAGTCAAACCTGAAAACTTGTCAGATAAGAGGTGAGCTAATCATAGACTAAAGACCCAGGTAAACAATGAGTAAATCTTTTTTGTTTCTTATAGCATTATAGTTTTTTCTTGTTTGTAGTGTGATCAACATTTGTGTAAGCAGTAGATGTGTTAGGGAAGTAACACATAATATTTTAAAATGAACGAAATGACTCGAAAAAAGATTCGTCTCAAAGGTCTCGTTTAGAGCCCTTTGAAGCTGCATTTAAACTGCATTTTGGAAGTTCAGACTTGTGGGCACCATAGTTACTTCAACTATATGGAGAGAAATCCTGAAATGTTCTCCTCAAAAAATATAATTTCTCTACAACTGAAGAAAGAAAGACATGAACATCTTCGATGACAAGGGGGTGAGTAAATTATCTGTAAATGTTTGTTCTGGAAGTGAACAACTTCTTTAAAGTGCTGATTAACAGAAACCATAGTTTATGCAAGAGATCTCTTACGTATGAAATCCCAGAAGGGTCGACCATGTACAGCTGTGGACCATCATCTTCATCATAAGACCCCAGGATGAAACTGAAGAGTTAAAGAAAAGAAAAACCAAGTTAAAAACACATACATACTAATAAAGAAATAAATGTATTTGCAATGATAATGCAAATTAAAAAGCATTATTGAAACTTTACAAAAGACCTACCTGCATCCAAAAGGCCTCACAGCGCTGTATAATGTGTAAGCGTGGACATACATGGCCACTCTGTCTGCAAGATGCTGTTTGGATAATATGAAAAGTATATCAACGACCAGCATCTCTATTCAGATTTCTTTATTGTCTAAATGTACAGTGGTGGTCAAAATTATTAGAACACTAGTATTTTCACCAGCTAAAAAATGGTTTTAAGTCTGTTATTTCTCTCTTTTGCTGTAATGTTTCAGTAGGAAATATCAGTTTACATTTCCAAACTTTTGGCATGTTGTAATAATCCAGTGAGATTTTTTGTTTGCACAAGGAGTCTGACGACAGCCAGTGCTCCACACAGAAATGTGATCTCATCATCATCCAGTCTGTCTGGAATGACATGAAGAAACAGAGCTAACTGAGACAGACTAAATCCAGAAGAACTGTGGCAACATCTCCAAGATGCTTCAAGAGACCTACCCGCAAAGCTACCTGAAAAACTATGCTTAAGTGCACCTAGGGCAAAAGCTACAAAAGGATGGTCACACCAAATGTTGATTTAATTTAGTTAACAGAAGTTAATTAATAAAGAAAATCCATGTATGACATTATTTTTGACAGCATCCTCATTTTACAGCATGTTTACACAAGTGCCTAGAACTTTTAACAGTACTGTAGCTTTGCAGGTAGGTTTCTTGAAGCACCTTGCCACAGTTCTTCTGGATTTAGTCTTAGTTTGTTTAGTTTCTTCATTTAGCTAGTGAAAATACTACTGTTTTAATCATTTTGGCCAATAATTTTGTATACACAAATTATGAAAGACTTAATTTAATACAAAACATAAGTCATATAGACTTGGTCATTTTAGAGTAAGGAAATACCTGACGGCGAGTAAATGGCGGTATAATGTTCTTTTTTGTGTGATCTATTACTTTAGTTTCTCTCTTACCTTCAGTGGGATGTCATGGCCATAGTTGGAGCGGAAGTTTGAAGCCTCTTCTCTGGCCACTTCTGATAGAGATCGGGCATCTGCTAGAAGACCAGCCACAGCCTAGAAAACAAACAGACATGGATTCATATATGTAGAGATTTACACTTCTAAACAAAAGTTTTGGGAAGAAAGACTTTTCAAAATAATAGTTTTATTCAGTAAGGATGCATTAAATTGATCAAAAGTGACGGTAAAGACATTTTTAATGTTACAAAATATTTCTATTTCAAATAAATGCTGTCCGTTCTGTTCATCAAAGAATCCTAAAAAATAATGTCTTGTGTAATAGAAGCAGAGGCGTAGCAATGGGGCAGGCAAGGCAGGCAAATGCCTGGGGCCCCGCATTTTAAGGGGGCCCCCGATGACCATTTAAATAAACAGAAATTAAATTGCTATACCACGCAGCGACACCTCTCTATCCCCGCTATGAGGCCCTCTCTTTCATTACACTGATTACGCTTTTTGTGCCTCGGCCGCCTTTTTCAAACAGGTGCAGCGCATCCTCGCGATGCTGTAGATTTAAAAAATGCATGATCTGGAGTGGAGCAGAACGCGGGACACAAGCATTTTTAATCCATTCCTATGGAAGCTGAGTTTGCACAATTTAGGAATGAACTGAAAAGATTTGTAGACATGCATAAACACGCACGTTAAACATAATGAAGTGGACAAATCTGACAGGCAGCCTGAAGTGAAAAAAAGAGGAAACAGGACAACTGTAAGCATATACTGTAGGCACCAATTTATGTTTCTGCCCACACTCTATTCCACTAGCCAAATATAACACATTTTATTCGTCATTGTTTCCATGAGCAAATAATAATGGGCTAGGTTGTCATGCAACAACTGTGCCTTAAATATTTTAACATTCCCATTTTTACAGCCTTTTGTAATTGATAATAATTGATTAAAAATGAAAAAAATATATATATATTCTCTGTTCGATATTGTGTTTGAATTCATTAGGCTCCACAAAAGATATAGTTTGTGTTTCGCGAAGAGAATCACACAGACTGCCAATACACTGTTAAACAAAACATTCTTTTCATGAGCTTCGCCGCAACTCATTCACATGCTGATATAAAAAAAGTTCAATAAGTACCTATTTAGCATGTAATTCAAATAACTATTACGCTAAATAATAAAATAAAAAACGAGAATTCACTGACCAATATCAGCTTGAAAATGCTAACAAGGATGGATCCGCAATTTCTTTAAAATCAAAAGGTACTCTCTGTGTTATTTCATCAGTCAGTCATGGAAGTCCAGTGGTTGATGGGCTTCTGGCAACAATAATTCCAGAAAAGAAGACAATTCTATAGATTTGATTGCACAGGTTTTGTGCATTATATGCTATTAGATGTGTTTTGTCCACATTTCATATGTTGTATAATTATATCACTAAGCAACAAAGATGCATTAACAAAAAAAACAAAAAAAGTCTTTTAGAAGGGCCTCACTGATTAATTTTGCCTGAGGCCCCCACTTCATGTAGGTACGCCTCTGAATAGAAGTGTAATAATATTTATATAACTTATGTAATAACTTGAATGCAAGTCTAATAAATGAATGCAGCCTTGGTGAGCATAAGAAAATTCTTTAAAAAAAAAAATCTTACCAACTGCAAGCCTGAACAGAAAGCAAAAACAAGCAATTCAATTACAAACAAAAGTATGTGAACAATTTTGATAGATGATTTAGTTTTTTAACTATTCTAATTCTGTCAAATAAATGTTTCTTTTAGGTTGCGCAAAGTCTAAATATTCACATAGATGCAACTGCTTTTAAAGTGCAATAAAGGAACCTAACACTTATAATGTGATACTGCAATCCAGTAGTTTACTTACATCAGAGTAAACCAAGTGTGTAATGAGCATGAGTATGTTTTCTGCATTTGTTTCAGCAACATGCTGAATGTTCTCACCATTCCAACATGCCTATCAATATTGAAGATACGTTTATTCGAGCCCTCCTCATACAACTTGGACAGAACCAGCTTCTCAACACCAAACACGACTCCATCTTTGCAGCGGATGCCAATTGCTGTGCTAATGAACGAAAAAAAAACAAACAATTATTAATACCTTAATATGAATTCATAGTTTCATCAGACATCAAATGCACAACACATTCAAAAACATACTGTTGAAGGTAAAGCCTTTCTCACTACAGTACATTAAAATGTAGAAGTTTCCTGCTTCAACTATTTAATGTGTAGCAGTTTTTAATTAATTACCTGCTGTTTTCTACAGCCTTCATGGCATATTCGACCTGAAATACCCTTCCATCAGGTGAAAAGGTGGAGGCGGATAAATCATACTGGATGGGGAGAAAAGAAATACTGTCAACAATTATTACATGTGTTCATTTAATATAAATAAACCATTCAAACTACTTTAATCTTTGAAATAACAATAATAAACGCAGCTGGGCATTAATGGCGAAAATAGTACTGCACATCAAATTTACTTTCACTTTGCCTCCACAGTGACTTTTCATTTGAACTGCTATCATTCATTGTTAGCGAGCAGTGACTCAGCAGAGACAAAATAGTGCAAAACACACACAATTAACCCATGTAAATGAAAATAACGTAAGCTACTTAAGTATGAAATCTCTTTATTAACTTTAGTTAGGCTGGAACAGAATAAAACACACTACTGCAGATCCTGCACACTAGCAGTAGCTTATTAGCTTCAGAATGACACAGACATACACGCATTCCTGATATAATCGCTCTTTCACGATCAGAGCTCATTCAAACGCTATAATATATTTTGTATTGTAAAATCAACTCACCCCGGTCCCGATAGAGCTCATTGTTACTAACTGTGATCAACTATAAAGATAAGTAAATGTTCAGCATTAGCAGCCGCAGACCCTACAGCGCATCGGCTCTCCCTTTGCCACCTGCGATCAACGGGCTCTGTGATTGGCCACCATATCGACCAATCAGATTCTCTCGAGCGGCAAAAGGCTCAATCTTTCACAATAAAAGTTGGATACTTAAAAAATAAAAGCTAGCGTCTTTATAGTATTTTTACATTTGAAAATTTTAATTACAGCGTTTTTGATTGATGTAATTTCTAAATAAATATACTATGAGGGAACATTACTATTAAACCATTATTTTACACTATTAAGCTATTCAATTATCTACAGCTGAGGCCAAAAGTTAATTATTTACCAAAATAAGAGGGATTTTTTTATTCAGTACTTACCTGAATAAGATATTTTACATAAAAACGTTTACATATAGTCCACAAGAAAAAATAATAAAAATAGTTGAATTTATAAAAAATGACCCTGTTCAAAAGTTTACATGTAGCCTGTGAATGACACTTAATGCTGTGTTACTGATAGCTGTTCTTGAGCCCATTGTTTGTCCTGAGCAGTTAAACTGCCTGCTGTTCTTCAGGAAACCCTCCCATTAACCATTTCCATCAAAAACTGTATGATTTTTAGATCCTTCATTTCACACTGAGGACAACTGAGGGACTCATATGCAACTATTACAGAAGGTTCAAATGCTCACCGATGCTTCATAAATAAAGACAATGCATTAAGAGCTGGGGGTGAAAACTTTTTGAATTTGAAGATCATGGTATATTGAACTTATTTTGTCTTCTGGGAAACATTCAAATATCTTTTGTAGCTTCTGAAGGGCAGTAGTAAATGAAAACAATATGATATATAGGTTAAATAATGTACACATCTTAATTTTGTTCAGAAGTTTTCACCCCTGGCTCTTAATGCACTGGAGCATCAGTGAGCGTTTTAACCTTTTGTAATAGTTGCATATGAGTCCCTCAGTTGTCCTCGGTGTGAAAAGATGGATCTCAAAATCATACAGTCATTGTTGGAAAGGGTTCAAAGCAGTGGCGGCTACTGGTCTGTCAAATAGGGGAAACTCATTTTCGGCCTACATCATAAAATTGTCTATTTATTTATTCACAAGAATGTGCCTTATTGTCATAAGTAAGTCACAATGCAAACAATCGTAAAAAAAAAAAGCTTTAGTTTTATTATGCAAAATATGATGTATTTTTTCTTTTAGTCAGATGCTACTATATAGTATAAATATTTTGCAATTTAAATAAGGTTATTATGGAGATTTATTTATTTATTTATTTATAAAGTATTTTAATAGAAATATAAGGTTTCATTATGTTATGTTAAAATTTTTCAAGATTACTATATATATATATATATATATTTATATTAATTTATAGTCATCCTCCATGTTAATATTTAATGTAGTAATCTATATATATATATTGATTACTACATTAAATATTAACATGAATGAATGAATGAACGATCTAAAAAAAAAATTAAACTCTGTAAAAGTGAAACAAGGAATGTGGTGTATAATTGTGTGAAATGTATGATGAAAATCAACCAATTTCGCCAAGCAAATATAAAGAAATAGGTTGCAGCAGTTTTTATTTCGACTGAACTTGAGAAATCCGCGATGGGACTGAGCGCGAATAGCTTCAGCGATTCCTTATAGTACAAAATCGCTGTCAGTCAAAAGGAGATGCAATCTTTCGACAGACCCTCCAATCATCACGCAGAAGCTCGGAGTCCAGGCCAGCCCACTCCTCATTTGCTCCTCATTCACCCCCAGAGACGCTGAGCGTCCGTGGGCGGGACATAATCGCAGCGTTTATCCAATGACCGTCTAGTTTCAAAGCACTGAAAAAAAACGTTCAAAGCAGCCGCATTGAAGTCAATGGACGCTGGGCTTCAACGGGGAAATGCACTGTGACGCTACGGGAATGTATGAGAAGAAAATCAAGTCAGCCGACCTGCTATATCTAACTGATTCTGAACGAACTCGTCTTTGAGATGAACGTTTTCTAACGCATTTTTAGTCAATAAAATGTTAATACAATATTACATAATTTGACCATTAATTTTGTGACATTATAGGGGAAGCTGAGCTTCCCTTGCAGTCTTAAAGAAATCGCCACTGGTTCAAAGACACAAAAATGCTGAAAAAACAGAGAATTTGTGGGACCTGAAGGATTTTTCTGATGAACAGCGGGCAGTTTAACTGTTCAGGACAAACAAAGGACTCATGAACAACTATCACTAAACAAAAAAAAAAAACAGCTGTGGATCATTCAGGTAACAACACAGTATTAAGAATCAAACGTATGTAAACTTTTGAACGGGGTCATTTTTATAAATTCAACTATTATTTTCTCTTGTGGACTATATGTAAACATCCTTTATGTGAAATATTTTATTCAAATATTTTGGTAAAATATTTTAAAAGGTCTTTGTAAACTTTTGAGCTCAACTATATCTATCCGTCTATCTATTTATCGATCTATAAACCTTAAAACTTTTCAGGTTCAAATGAAGAGAGGCTTTTTGAACCGCAGTGTGTTTCTAAATATCCCAAAATGTCTTACTAAACAGTAATAAACATTCATGAACCAAACCAAAGGTGTTGATTTGACTGGAATGTAATATTTTATTAAATACAAATCCAAAGACGTCATTCAAAAATGAGTCTTTTCCCTTCAGATCAGCTATTGCTGACAGACCGTACATGGCCAAGACAAAAGAAGGAAAGAGAAAAAGGCATTTCATAACAACTTATTTCCAGCTTATGCAGCACAACACTCAAATACTCAATAACCACCATTCTGTACTAAACAACTCCAATGCTACAATTGCTTCATACATGCATAAACCCTTAAAACCCTCGTGTATTATTACGGTATGATTAAACAAGAATCACATTCACAACAAAAGTATTCACTGCTATTTTTCACACTAAAGATTCTTCAAATCGACTGGACCATAAGTTGGTCAGTATGCTACAGGCTCAGATCTCATCCAGAATCACACCAGCTGCTCTCTGTCACAGCTAAATTGGTTCAAACTCAAGTGTTGTGGATCTTAGACATCCAGGCTACTGTAATCCCTGAGACATATTTCATGCATCAGCTGACAAGCATCTCAAAACACTCGCTCTGATAACTCTCATAGGGTGGGACATCTTTAACATCCATCTCCTGTCCGATATCGGGTTACACTAGCATGGACAAGCATCTCTAATGCACCCATCACGTAAATAAATGCAGGTATACAATATAATCATGACGGACATCAGTTAAGCTGGGTATATTTTTATAGGCACAGGAGGTAGGTAATAATTTGCACTCAGGGTGGCTAATGGAAGATGTGACTGAACGGAAGTCAGGGCCCAGATTTGCTTAGTTATGAATCTGTTAAAAGAGACACCCCTCAACTATGATTATTACAACAGACAGGATGTTTTTGAGAGGTAAAAATCACCATTGCCGAAGTTCTAGGTAGTTTTTGCACATGAGGAAATAAGTGGTTTTGGCTTCCTATTACATCCATAACAAGAATACTTCCTTATCCGAAATCGAACATAAGTTGATTCTCATGCAAGCATAACCAGGTCACATACACTACCACTCAAAAGTTGTGAAATATTTTTAGTATTTAAAATAACTGCTTTTTATTTGAATATATTTTAAAATGCAATTTATTCCTGTGATCACAGCTACATTTTCAGCATCATTACTCCAGTCTTCAGTGTCACATGATCCTTCAGAAATCATTTTAATATGCTGATTTGCTGTTCAAGAACATTTTTATTATTATTATTATCAATATTTTAAACAGTTGAGTATAGTTTTTCAGGATTCTTTGATGAATAGAAAGATCCAACGATCAGCATTTATCTGAAATAAAAAGCGTTTGTATTATAGAATTATAGAAATGAATACTTTTATTTAGCAAGGATGCTTTAAATTGATCAAAAGTGATGATAAAGACATTTATAATGTTACAAAAGATTTTTATTTCAAATAAATGCTGTTTTTCTGAACTTTCTTTTCATCAGAGAAACCTGAAACATTTCTACTCAGCTGTTTTCAACATAATAATAAATATGTTTGAGCAGCAAATCAGAATATTAGAATGATTTCTGAAGGATCATGTGAATGGAGTAATGATGCTAAAAATTCAGCTTTGAAATCACAGAAATAAATTACATTTTAAAATATATTCAAATAGAAATCAGTTATTTTAAATAGTGAAAATATTTCAAAATTTTACTGTTTTTCCTGTACTTTGGATCAAATAAATGCAGGCTTGGTGAGCAGAAGAAACTTCTTTAAAAAACACTAAAAGTTTACTGTTCAAAAACATTTGATTGGTAGTGTAAAAAAAATAAAATTCAATTCAATCATAAAAAAAGAAAAAAAAACATAAAATAAAATAAATATTAGATCATTATAATCCTAATGGCACAGAAATAACAACCGTCCATTGTTTTACTTTTTTTTAGCATTATGATGTTATTTTCATGTCAGTTAAGCACATTTGTAATATCAAAACTTTTTTTTTTTACTTGAATATTATTTGTAATTCAATTGAGTATACTATAATAATTTCTCTCTTTTAATTTTGGGGTAAAATATGACTAAGACATTTTTTTGACAGTTGCATGAGATACACCCACACAAGTTAAAATTATTATTCTTAAAACATTTCACTTCCCTAAAGTTATAAAAATAAAAAATAAAAATCAAGCCATGTTCCTTAAATTCAAAAGGGCATGTGTTTGAATTCAGTCACTGTGTTGTAAAATAAGATAAAGATATAAATAAGACATGAGAAAATGAGAGCGGAAGACGTTTAACAGCATTAAAGTGGAATATAATGATGCTACGGAATGAGACTAAAAGACGTGCCTTTTAGCATAAAACAAGTTAGCAATAATATCCGACCAATGAGGATGAACCAATGTTTGGTAAAATATGGACCCTATAACACTTCAGTCATGCTAGATTCTTCTGCATTTCAACATTAACACGTGGGCTGTTGTGTATTCATTTGATTGATTGATATTGATTGGTTTCAGTCATATAATAATAAACTCTGGGTGCTCAAAGATTCTTCTGCGTATTATTTCATGATCACTGGCCCCTGTAGGATTAATGTGCGTGAAGTTAATGATTACGAAGCCATTTTAAGACATATAAAGATTTTGGATAGGAGTAAAGAAATACAAACTGAAAACAATTGACCTATAACTAGGATAACTCGGTGAATCTCAAAATAAAGTGTCCAGATCATATTTCACACAAAAAACGAGAGGAAAAATAAGAAATTATATTTTGCATAAAGAAAAACAATAAAATTTTGGTATTGACACATTATTTTCGAGACAATTAAACACATTTTCATGCATGTAATGCAATGCATCCATTACAATGCATTTATATTATATTCTCATTACTACTGTATAAATACAATATTTTTTCCTAATTACCATCATAAATCCTGTAGTACATTTTTTATCTTCTACATACACTACCAGTCAAAAGTTTTTGAACAGTAAGATTTGTAATGTTTTTTAAAGAATTGATCACCAGGCCTGCATTTATTTGACCCAAATATTACAGCAAAAGCAGTAATACTGTGAAATATTTTTACTATTCAAATAACTGCTTTCTATTTAAATATATTTTAAAATGTAATTTATTCCTGTGATCAAAGCTAAATTTTCAGCATCATTACTCCAGTCTTCAGTGTCACATGATCCTTCAGAAATCATTCTAATGCTGATTTGCTGTTCAAGAAAAAAAAATATTATTATTAATATTTAAGTTGAGTACATTTTTTCAGGATTTCAGAAAGATCCAAAGATCAGCATTTATCTGAAATAAAAAGTTTGTAGCATTATACACAATACCACTGAAAAGCTTAGAGACTTGGGCCTGAAAAATTCTACTCAGCTGTTTTCAACATAACAATAATAATAAATATTTTTGAGAAGCAAATCATAATATTAGATTGATTTTTGAAGGATCATGTGACTGGAGTAATGATGCTCAAAATTCAGCATTGAAATCACAGAAATAAATTACATTTTAAAATATATTCAAATAGAAAGCAGTCATTTTAAATATATTAAAATATTTCAAAATTTTACTATTTTGCTGTACTTGGTGAGCAGAAGAGACTTCTTTAAAAACATTACAAATCTTACTGTTCAAAACATTTGACTCACAGTGTAAAAGAAATGAGAATTAAAGTTTAAAGTATGCTTAATTGTTAAGAAAGTAACATAAAAAATAACATCATAAAAAAAGCACCCTTGTGATTTAAGGGTGAAATAAGATGTGGATACGCTGTTGACGTGTTTTGTGAGATTCACCCAACTTTATATTAGCTGGACCCAATGTTTGTATTGCACATGATCTGTCTCGATGTTTTTCCCCACAAAAAAATAAAATAAAATTCAAAAAAGACTAAATAAAACAATGACATCACATATTCAGATCTGCAGTACAAGCCCAGCGGCAGATATGTTGTCTCCTCCTCCAGCAGTCTGGTACACCTCAGTGCACACCAGCACAGGAGCCACGCAAATCTCATAGCCGTTCTCATCCCAGCAGGAAACGGGTCGAGACTCCTGAAGCGGAATTCTCTGACTTCCTTCTTGCCTGCTAGTAGAGAACGATTCATCCATGATCAGCCGTGCTTTACTGAGATCGATGTCCGGCGAGCCGCAGACGTGTCGGTTGGCTGTCAGAGATGCTTTGGCTGTGGCCGACATGGTGTTCTTCCACTTGGATCCACGTTTGACGATGATGGCCTGGAAAGCTAATGTGTGGACGTGAAGACGTGTGAGCGGCCGTCCCATACCGGCCTCCTGGTGGCGCTGGTTTACCAGGCGGTAGAGTTCTCGCATTTGGTCCAGCACAGTAGCTACGCGTGGGTTGGGGTCGGAAAGCACGGTCAAGTTACTGCCGCGGAAAAGGCTGAGGAGATTGGGCAGCTCTTGCTCGTTCATGCCCAACGAGTCGGCGTGAGGAAGAACAAACTCTAGGAGATCTGACATCAGACTTTCATCAACGAAGCTGGCCATTTCAAAATGGACAGCGGTCTGCGGGGACGCAGAGGATAACATCATCGCCAGCTTTCCCAGCAGAGCCTCACGCTCTCCTAGAGGAAACAGACAGTAGAATCTCTTAAAGAGACAGTTCATCCAAAAATTAAAATTGTGTTATTAATTACTCACCCTCATGTCGTTCCAAACCTGTAAGACCTCCATATTTTTGATTAAATCTAAGAGCTTTCTGACCTTGCATAGACAGCAACGCAACTACCACATTCAAGGACCAGAAAGGTAGTAAGGACATTAAAATAGTCCATGTGACATCAGTGGTTGAACCCTAATTTTATGAAGCTACGAGAATACTTTTTGTGCGCAAAGAAAACAAAAATAACGACTTTATTAAACAATTTCTTCTATTATATGTCAGTCTTCGATGTACACTAGAGATGCACAGTATACTGGTCCTGGAAAAATACCGGTATATAATTTATTTTAAATGGTTCCCAAGTGCTTCCCAAATTGCTGCGAAACAGCTAAATGTGATAACAGAACAATGCGATGGATCATCAAACAGATGAAACTCCATCAACATGCTTGAAACTAGTAAATAAAGACAACAGTAGAAGTGAAATGGCATTATTTTGCATACAAAACAAATGACAAAGGTGAACGACCTGACCTTACTGCACCTCTATGCAAGCTTTGCTATGGACCTTTCTCACATTTCCAGCTTTCTCATAGTGGAAGTTGTCATCATAGTTGGGTAAAATCCGAGAACAATGAATGGAAGAGTGTTTTCACGACTTTCAATCAAAGGAAAAAAAATTATGCTAGACTGATATCGGCAGTCAGAAGAGAGAACAATGTCAAATTTACGGTCCTTTCCATAGACGCGGCATTAGAAACACACTCGCATAGCGTTAACTAGTTTTTTTGTAACTTGATGAAAAGGTGATATAATACAAAGTATAGTGTTATAAATGTACATACATATTTTTAAAAATCCAAATCTAAAAAACTTTAAAGGATTTATGATGATGATGACCGTTAAAACGCGTCATCACAAGCTTGTGAAAAGGGTCCATAGACGTTTTTCCTGAACGCGGAAGACACGCCTGACTTTAAATTTGAAGAATGCTTTGCATTTCCGATATCCAGTGTTTCTAGTCAAATTAGCGTATATTCCGATCTGATAATCTAATGGTAAACCTAGTAAAATGTTTTTAAAAGCACATGGCTCCATAGCGCCATCACTTTGCAATGTCGCAATGACCGTTGTTTGTCAGTGTCTCGCTCTTCAAAGTTTAATGAGTGTGTACATGACACAGAGCTGCCGACTTTAGAATAGATGGACGCTATTTGAATGGGTTCCTATGGAAACCGGAACAGTTAGAATTCGTAATGGCGGCGCTCATCGTTTAACGTTACTCAGGAAAAAGGTCTATAAATCGTGTTGCCACAGGAGGCAATGCCAAGCATTTGTCATTTGTCACTTACTCATCCTGATCTTTAACGCGAATTTAGAGATTGACAGGTGAGTGCATCATTCATCAATTCAGTTTTAATTAAGTTTTATTTACAACTGATCAACGCGCATACCTAAGATGTGATACAGAGTAAACACGAAACCTCAAATGACACGCTAGAACCAGTTTAGCTTTGATTACATGATATTTGCACTTGCATTTCAAACAATCAAATTTTAATTGAATTTAAATGAAGCAAGAGTTTTGCTATATTAATTTTAGTATCAGTAATAAGAAGGGAATGTTTCTGCCGCACCGCCGACCGCTTATATGAAGCAGCCAAGAGAGCGCAAGACAGATTTATATTTAATGCCTTTTCTTTCTCTGAGTCTGAAATCTGAAAACAATCAGAGAGAGATAATAACGTGACTTTGAATACTTTGACTGCTAGAATAACACTTTAAAGTAAAGCAAACTTTGTTAAAATTCATTAGGTAAGCTGACCTAAAAGTATTACAGCCCTTATTAATCTAGGTCAATAATTAGTTGTAAATGATAAATGAACTAATACATGTTTAGTATGTTAACATTACTTATTAAACTGTTTTCAATTCACTTATCTTTTGAGGCTGGTTATTTACCTATGGTATCGATTTAGTATCGATACCGAGGTATCACATTCTGTTATCGTACCAAAGCCAAAATTATGGTATCGAACCATCCCTAATGTACGCGTCAGTTGTGTTGCAGGGTCAGAAAGCTCTCAGATTTCATAAAAAATATCTCAATTTGCATTGCAAGGATGAAAGTCTTTCAGGTTTGGAACGACATGAGGATGAGTAATTAATGACAGAATTTTCTAGGGCTGCCTTCTAATAGTCAACTAACTGTTAGTCGACGAGAATAGGCTTGGTCAAACAATATTTTATTAATCGCTTAGTCTGAGTCATGCAGTCCATGACGGACAGATCGTTAACGGCTAGTCTATGTGGCAACACTGAGCAGGACATCCAAACGCTCGTCTATCTTTCATCAATGTCAAATATGGCTTATCACCTAAAATATGTTTACATGGTCACTCAATGTTAATGTTAACCTCGCGTGCTCACTGCATTACAGATAAAGGCGCTGGTCCGATCACTTGCTCTTAAAATACCGTCTTTTTTGCTCATACAGATAAGAGTAATACATCTTTCAAATCTGTAAAGACTCTATGTCTATTTGTGTGCACTCACAATAACAACAAAACATTGCGCTTTTGTAAAATAATGAAGGAAAACAGGATGCGCTTTCTGCCATCTCGGTCTCTGTGAACTTGAGCGCGTCACTTCGAAACTCTGTGTATTCTTGCCTTACAGACATGAAAAAAATATATCTATAGAGAGTGAAATGCCTACTTTGAATGCGATTAGTCAACTAATGCTTAAAATGAACGACTACTAGTCGACCAGAAAAATCTTTAGTTGAGGGCAGCCCTAGAATTTTTATTTTTCGGTGAACTATCCCTTTAAACAATACAGCAAAAACGCAGATTTTCATGTTAAAGGGTGAATGAAACATTTAGAGTAAAGAATACTGGGGAAAAATGGTGTAGAAACATGTTCACTGTAGTTTAGCTACACACTTCACTTTTAATGTTCTAGTTACCAAGCAGAAGCAAAGAAATTTTACAGCAAATATTATTAATAGTAATTTCCCTCTAGGGTAAACAGAAAAGAGAAGCAAAGCAAACAAAATCACTGAGTGCTACGAGTTGTTACAGTCTGTCTACTTTCCCAGGGCAGCTGGGAAAACATGCTAATCTAACCATGTGACAGTACAGAGATAGTTTAGCTCCAAACTGCCACTGATCCACATACAGGCTGACGTTTATAATAATTAAATACCTGTACATGAAAAAAGTTTCATATTGTTATTTAAAAGTGTTATTAAAGGGATAGTTTAGCCAAAAATGAAAATTCTGTCATTAATTACTCACCCTTTATGTCATTCCAAACCTGTGAGTTGAACATGTCAGTTGCATTTCTGTCTATGCAGGGTCAGAGCTCTCAGATTTCATAAAAAAACTTCGTAATGTGTGTCTTACGAGTTTGAAACGTCACAAGGGTGAGTAAATAATGAATTTTCATTTTTGGGTGAACTTTTACCTTTAAAGAAAGTGTGGCTTCTTTACATACCCCGTTTGAAAGGGAAGCTGTCCATCATCTGTAGCCCTCCTACAACAAGCAGATCTGGTTTGAAGCTGTTCAGCTTCTCTTGAAATTGCTCCATGGAGTCCAGATATGGATTATGATCATCACTATGGACAATATACCTACAACATTGATGAAAAAAAATTTCAAATGCTTACAGAAAAGTTTAGATTGAAAGTACAGTAAAGATTAAAAAAAAATTCTGAAAGCAGATCAGTGTAATGCAAACTGACCTATTGGCTCTTCGGGAGGTGTATGGCCCCCATGTGGCACCTGTTGGATACTCCAGGATCAAGTGGATGTCTGGCTCATCCAATGTGTTTCCAGCCACTGAGGGGAAACAAGATAATTCATTGCAATCAAAAATATAGAAGACAGATGTAGCAAGCAAAAAAAATACTTTAAAATGAGTTCATAAATTCTCATTTTGTGTCCTAAGTAGCATGGGTATACTTGTAAATATAGCCAAAAATACATTGTATAGGTCAAAATGATCAACTTTTCTTTTATGCCAAAAATCATTAGGATATTAAGTAAAGATCATGCTCCATGAAGATATTTTGTAAATGTCCTACCGTAAACATATCAAAACCTAATTTTTAAATAGTAATATGCATTACTAAGAACTTCAGTTGAACAACTCTAAAGGTGATTTTCTCAATATTTAGATTTTTTTGCACCTTGAGATTGCAGATTTTCAAATAGATGTATCTCGACCAAATATTGTCCTAACCATACATCAATGGACAGCGTATTTATTCAGCTTTCAGATGTATAAATGGCAATTCAAAAAAATTGACCCTTATGACTGGTCCAGGGTCACATTTAAGAAAAAAAATATGATTTTAAAATGTTCTTGTTATATTTACAATATTGAATAGAAAAGGCTTTTTAGCATAAAGCTGAACGTAAGAACATTACAGCACCTGTGATACGCTGTGAGAGGATATCGGTGAAATCGGTGCTGAAACTGCCCCCTAAAAGCACATCACATCCTTCCAGCGCCATCCTGCTGGCCATGACAGGTGCATTTCCTCCTATTGACCACCTGTTTCCTGGTAACTCTCGAGAAGCCTCTACCAGTTCACTGAAGAGTGTGTCATTCATCACAAACCTCCTATGGAAAACAGAAAAAAAAAACTTGTCAGCAGTACAACAAACACAGGTGGGGCCTGACGGTAGCAGATCTAGGCTGTTAATACAAGGCTGCAGGCTCAGTGCTATGAAGTGCTATGATTCAAAACCTGTTTATATTGATCACCATCCTGTTTTGCACCTTCAAGTCAAACATTTAAAGAGTTGTTGTTCTTTCCATGTCACTTTGGATGAAACAAAGTATTACGAATAGTCACTAACAAACTAAAAATATCAAATGTACATACATTTGTGTAGAAACAGCAATCAACAACAGCTAGCTTCTTCATTCTTTGTTCTAGATTTATTGACCTTAGAGACAGCTATTAATCCAGTTCATATTTTTGGCTCAGCAGTATCTTATTATTTGGTCTTCCAAAAAGAAACATTAAACAGCATCTGCATCTCATTTTACTTCAGAAAAGTGACTTTTCTAAGTGAAACAGGATCAGGATTGCCAGGTTTTCATTAAAATGCTGCCCAATTGCTGCTCAAAACTAGCCCAACTGCATTTTGAGAAGGGGCCACATTTCAGGGGATAAATATCACATTATTGGGGTCGCTTCAACCCGCGGACATAAAAAACAACCTGGCAACAGTGTTAAAGTAGCCCAATTCCGCAGGAAAAATGTTCATGTCTTTCTTTCTTTAGTCGTAAAGAAATTGTGTTTTTTGAGGAAAACATTTCAGGACTTTTCTCCATATAATGGACTGATATGGGGCCCCGAGTTTGTTGCGGTTGTAAATGATCCCAGCTGAGGAAGAAGGGTCTTATCTAGCGAAATGATCGGTTATTTTCATTTTTAAAAAAAATACAATTTTTAAATACTTTTTTTAATCTCAAACACTCTTCTTGTCTTGCTCTCCCTGAACTCTGTGTATTCTGACTCAAGACAGTTAGGGTATGTTGAAAAACTCCAATCATATTTTCTCCCTCAACTTCAAAAAATCATTTCAAAAGTTCAGACCCAGTCTTTGCAAAGTGAACATGCAAAGAACATGCAAACCCTTAACAAAAAAGGTAAAACAAAAAAAAAGTTTCGAGTTTTTTGACATACCCTTACTGTGTCTTGAGCTAGAATACACAGAGTTCAGGGAAAGTAAGACAAGACGAGCGTTTGACATTAAAAAGTATACAAATTGTATTATTTTTATGAAAATAACTGTTCGTTTCGCTAGATAAGACCCTTCTTCCTCATCTGGGATCGTTTAGAACCACATTTGGGATCGTTTGAAGCTGCATTTAAACTGCATTTTGGAAGTTCAAACTCAGGGCACCATATCAGTCTATTATATAAAAAAAATTCCTAAAATGTTTTCCTCAAAAAAAAGTATTTCTTTACAACTGAAGAAAGACAGACATGAACATCTTGGATGACAAGGGGGTGAGTACATTATCTGTAAATTGTTGTTCTAGAAGTGGACTTCTCCTTTAACAAAACATAAGTGTAAAAGCAATTTTCACTGCATTTAATTATAAATCAACCATTTGTTTATGTTTGGACTTTTGTCTAAAGTCCAAACATAAACAAATTTTTGGACTTTTCTTTCTTCAGTCATAAAGAAATATGTTTTTTGAGGAAAATATTTCAGGAATGATCTCCATACATGGATTTCAATGGTGCCCCCAAGTTTGAACTTCTAAAATGCAGTTTAAATGCAGCTTCAAATGGCTCTAAACAATTCCAGCCGAAACGATTGATCATTTTTTAAACAAAATTTAAAAAATGTAAAAAATTAGACAATTTATGTACTTTTTAACCTCAAATGCTCATCTTCTCTCATCTCTGCGATGTGCATGCGTAGTCCGGGTCAATATAGTTAGGGTATGTTGAAAAACTCCCATCTCGTTTTCTGCTTCAACTTCAAAATCGTCCTACATCCTTTTACCTTTTTTTTTTTTGTAAAGGGTGTTTGATCTACTTTGCATGTTCACTTTGTAAACACTGGGTCGGTACTTCTGCAGCGATGTAGGATGATTTTGAAGTTGGGTGAGAAAATGAGATGGGAGTTTTTCGACATACCCTAACTGTCTTGAAACGGTCTTGAGGTTAAAAGTATAGAAATAGTCAATTTGTTTCGAAAATGACCATTTTGGAAGTTCAAACTTGGGCGCACCATTGAACTCCACTATATGGAGAAAAATCCTAAAGGAATATAATTTCTAATCGGCTGAAGAAAGAAAGACATAAACATCTTGAAAGACAAGGGGGTGAGTACATTATCCATAAATTTTTGTTCTGGAAGTGAACTACTCCTTTAAAAGCCTCTTTAACTGAAAAGAATAAAAAGAAAAACTCCATTCTGAACTATTATCTAGAGAACAAATTCACACATCAATCCAAACATGTGATAACCACAAGCACTCACATCTCCAAATGCTTCTGCGTCGTTTTGGCAGCAGTAGCTGTAAATGACACTCCATTCAGACACGGCTTAAACAGCACTATGCAGCGTCTCAGCATAACTGCAATGTTATCTTAAGAAGCCTGTCATTCTGCTCTCAAGTGTGAATTCTCCAGCAGAACACAGCTGCCATATTGCCAGCACACCAAAACTAAGAATGTTTGACTCATTTCAGACCTTCTTTTCAAAATTTAAAGGAACAGTTCACTCAGTGATGAACATTCCATAAACATCTGCACACTCCAAGATGTAGATGAGCTTGTTTCTTCATCAGAACGGACTTGGATTTAGCATTAATTACATCACTTGCTCACCAACGGATCCATTTAAATGAAAGTCCAAACAGCTGACAAAAGCATCAAAATAATCTACAAGTAATCCACACCACTCCATTCCATCAATTTATGAAAAACTGCATGTTTGTAAGAAATAAATCCATCATTAAGGCATTTTAACTTTAAACTTCAAGCCAAAATAGAGTCTATAATCCATAACAATGCTTTCCTTCAGTAAAATAGTCAATTCCCTGTTGTCCTCTCAAATCAAAATCCACCAACATATTCGTTTAGAAAAGCTCTGGACTCTTTTTGCTTGCAAACAGTGCATATTCTCTAGCAATATTATGGATAAAGAACTCATATTTAAGCAACGGTTTTGAATGATGGATTTGTTCCTTGCAAACACTAAGCTTTTTGCTTCACAAGATGTTAACTGATAGACTGGATTCATGTGGATTACTTGTAGATTGTTGTGATGTTTTTATCAGCTGTTTGGACTCATTCTGACGGCACCCATTCACTGCAGAGGATCCATTGTTGAGCTGAATTTCTCCAAATCTGCTGAGAAACAAACTACATCTGGGAAGGCCTGAGAGCAAGTACATTTTCAGCAAAATTTCATTTTTGGATTAACTATTTCTTATCAATATTTATTATCATTTCTTTAATGTGACACTTGGTTACACAAAGTTGTTACCTGTGCGAACTTGTGGGGAACTTGAGACTAGTTAATTAGTTTTAATTCCAACTGTTCCAAAACGGAAGTCTGCAATCAGTTAAGCTATGTAAACTTGTAAAACAGTTTAATTGACCCTAGGTTTCAAATCAAATAAATCACAACAGCTGTATTGTGCTACATTGCGCAATCTCTATGGTCCTGAGGGCTTTGCAGACATGCTTGAACGGCTCTCACTTACTCTGAAGCGGCTCCGGGGGAGAAAAAGTAAGCGAAACTCTGTGCCAGCTGCTCTGCGTTCTCTATGTAGTCGTGGTGGAGGGGCTGGTCTGTCGGTTTCAAGCCCATTTTGTTTAGCAGACTCACTCCATCGACTATGATATCCACACAGCCGCCAAAACCTGATAAGAGACCATGAGATGACACAATAATCTATCTAATGTTAATTCAATCTTTGAACTTCCAACAAAACGTAAATTACAGGTCATACAATATCTGAACAAACTGGATTAGATGTCACGCATAGCTGGCCAAAGCAAGGCGAACGAGGTGATGCAACAGAATGACAGGTATCATGGTTTAAATACAGATAATGGCTGTGATACCACAGATCAGTTTAAATGAGGAAATGCACATAGAACTGATTCTTTATCAGTCCAGTTAACAAAGATTGAATCAAAAGTCTAGAAAAGACAGACCAGTTTGCATTGACTGTACTGCATGCAACAAATACAAAAATTCCATTGCATTTGGCTGTGTATGTGACTCAGGTTAATGATTGAAGACTTTTGGTAAACAAGGCCTAAACCTGGTTGTCAAAGTTGTTTTACCTTACAAGCACTCAGCACTTGTTACTAGAGTGTAAACCAACAAAAAAGAATGCAAAACTAACATGCAAAACACAAACACAAGCTTGTTTCTAGAAGATAACAATCCTCAGAAGCAGAACAAGCCATATTATCAGATAAAATAGTGACTGTGCAGTTGCAGGCAGGAAACATCAGAACCAATGTGCCAAAATGAACATAACAAATTAACTATTACTAGTTAAAATCTGTGTTATTTAGTATCACTGGGATGCTATTATAATTTCATATTTTAATAATAATATTTTGATTATGTTTTTATTTATATTATCACTTTAGTTGTGTTTTTGTAATTTATATATATGTATATATATATATATATATATATATATATATTTTTTTTAAATGTCAGTTTTATACAGTTTATATACAATTTTTATTCTTTTTTATTTCAGTTTTAGTTTTAGTTATTTTAGTACATAAAAGAAACATTTCCTTGGCAACTAGATAAAATAAAATAAGTTAAATTTCATTTTATTTCAGGTAAAGTTTATTTTATTTTAAGTAAATAAATTTTATGGTTTTAGCATAATAACCCTCATTAAAATGAATAATTATCAGTGTATTGTACATAATTTATAACTAATACATTTAAGTCATAAAACTAAAAAGCAATACACATATACATATTATTACATTAAATAAGTATAATTATTAATTTAAAAACAACTTTATTGCATAAACTAGTTAGTCTTATTGGTAACACTTTACAATAAGATGTCATTTGTTAACATAAGTTAATGTATTAACTAACATGAACAAATAATGAACAATACATTTATTACACTATTTATTACTCTTTGTTAATATTAATGTTAGAAAAGTCATTCATTGTTTGTTCATGTTAGTTCACAAGTGCATTAACTAAACACAACTTTATTTTAATAATGCATTAGTAAATGCTAAAATTAACATTAAGATTCATAAATGTTGTACAAGTACAAGTCAAAATAAATTAAAAAATAGATTTAAGTAACATTATGCATGCAAAATTGCATGAATATGCAATGCATACTTAAACCAAAAGCTGCAAATCTATCATTTAAAAGTATTATTACTGTATTATTATTATTATTTAAATTAGCTAAAACGTTTATTATTTAATACTTTATTATTAAAGTTCTTTAATAACTATTACCTAATTTTATTAAAAATAAATAAATACAGCGAAATATTATTATATTAATTTGAGTTAAATTACTTTGAGAACTGCAGAATGTATTCCAACCAAGCCTATACACTGCATATCATCATTATTTGTTGCATGCTGTTAAGTGCACTTAAAAGTCTGTACCTATGGCCACTCGCGGTCTGGACACGCTGTTCATGCCCACTTTTCGCTCTGCGCGCAGCAATGAAGACAGAACCGCGTCCAGCCTGTCGTCCAGAACCGAACTGTCCGGAGATCGGAACCAATACGCCACCAACACCACTGCAAGTGACAAAAATGAGCCATATTTAACACCAGAGCGCAGCTCAATGGCCATTGCAGATGTATGAACACACTCCTGCCTCCCCTCTTTCTTCCTGAGCGAGTATGTGATGATGAATCAGGGGGCGGATGTTTTTTTCTGCTTTAGAAATATAAGAGGGTAGAACGGCGTGAGTAATCAAACAAGCGGAGCTGAGCAAATGATGAAATATTCAAATAATAATTCTATCTTTTTTTTTTTTTTTTCTTAATTTTCACTCTGTGCTGTCACTTTAAAACTTATCAAATGTCTTTGTCATTTAGGTATCAAATTAATTATTACTATTCAGACCGCTATTGAAGTACCACGTAGACACGCTGTCACGTGGTACGCGTTACTTTTCTACGCGCTATTTGAATTGACCAATCATAACAGTTGATGATTACCCGATAAGGTTTTTATAATCATTTATATAGTTTGTTTTACTGTATATTTGAATGTTATGATAAAGAAAAATGTAGATGTAATGTATTTAAATGATTGTAGGGCACAATGTGTGCATTTCTCCAATAAGGAAAAAAACGTTCTGAGATAAAAATGGGAGTTAATGGGGTTTTGGGATTTTTGAGCCGCCTTGCGCCGCCTAGAGGTGTAACCGTTGTGTACATTCCTGCCAATGTCACTTTTCTCTCACTGGCTCAAGTAAGACGCGTTTCAAAATAAAAGTTCAACATCTCATTTGTTTCAAAATAAAAGTTAAACATTTAATTAATTACAGACTACTACGTATTATACATATTAACTATTAAAACACTTAATAAGACACTAAATGTTTTTTTAATTGTACTGTTGTTGCAGATTTTACAAACAGGCATGAAATATGATATTCCTCCTCAAATGGATTGTGCTCCACTCAGCAAACAGCCTGACATGAATATATCTGGTTTCAGTGTAACTACATCTCATTCATGTGGCAGAGCTATACATAAACAGAGAGTTAAATATTCGCAGACGGACTGGAGTGTTATATTTCTGCATGGATATGCTTATAGGATAGTTTCTGGTATTTGCTTTGTCCAATGTTGACTTCAGTTGATTGCTACAGTCAATATGCCTCATGTGATAGATAGATAGATAGATAGATAGATAGATATGCAAGTGCACGCCAGTTATTTTCAAACTTTATTATAATTTAAAAACAATGTATTTCCAAGAGAATGCATGGAATAAGTTACACATTTTGTCTTTTTCTTCTTATTTGATTAAAGCTAAAATACAAAACATTGCAAGGTATAAAAAGAAAGAAGGAAAAATGTCTATATTACAAAGTGTTAGAATTTAAATACTATATTTGTTACCTGATATACCTTAAATGTGAACAATTACAACATCAAAACAAGCTTCATTTAAAGTCACCTTCATTTTTTTGTCCTACAACACATGCCATTAATCATTTTCAAGTACAAAACAGTAATACTTTTAAAGTAATAAAATAATATGTTCTGAATATCTGCCATTTCTTTAGCCGACAATAGGTAAAACATATTTGTCATTGCATCAGAAGTCTGGAAACATACAGGACATCTTAACATGAGATTATCTTCAATGCTAAAAGAAGAAAAAACAATATGGATGCATATTTCAGTCACTGAAGAACTCATCCTGTTGATAAAACTAAATAGCTAGCATTTCAATAGCATTTCTGTTGTTGGAATTATAGATAAAAGAAAAACCTTTAGACGTGTTATGTTTGCATTTGTTTGTGGTTACAATAATTATTTTTTCCATTAAAGCATTAAAACAAGCAGTCTATTGTTAACAGTCCACAATGGCATACTAACATCCTTTAAAGGAGAATTCCACTTCCAGAACAACAATTCACAAATAATTTACTCAGCCCCTTGTCATCCAAGATGTTCATGTCTTTCTGTCTTCAGTCGTGAAGAAATTATAGTTTTTGAGGAGAGCATTTCAGGATTTTTCGGCATATAATGGACTTCATTGGTGCCCCGATTTTGAATTTCCAAAATGTAGTTTAAGTGCAGCTTCAAAGGGCTCTAAACGATCCCAGCCGAGGAAGAAGGGTCTTATCTATTTTAGCACAAAAGCTCATGTAGCACAGGCTCTGGGATGCGCGTTCACATACTGTTGAATCACGTCGAAAGGTCACGCGGAAGTAGGCGGAACCACAGACCCAGTGTTTACAAAGCGAACACACAAAGACTAAGAAAGTGCAAGTAAGTCAAACGCTCTTTACAAACAAAAAGGTACAACGGTGTCGGACGATTCTGAAGTTGTAGGAGAAAATAACATGGAGTTTTTCAACATACTCTACCTGTTTGAGCCGGAGTACACAGACGATGAACTTGAGGTGATTCGAAGTAGTGATGGGAAGTTGAACGAATGAACGAATCTTTTTTTCGAGTCATTTCGTTAATTTTAGCAAAATTGGCATCACGTGACAGCCCCATAAGATGAACGAACGACTTGAAAAACCCGAAGACTCGAAACAGGTGAACTAATTCCAGTACAAAACCTTATAGGATGTTGCGCATGCGCGACTGAACGAATCAATCCCCGAGACGACTCGTTCTTCCCGAGTCACATTAAAGATTCGTTCAAAATGAACGAATCGTTTAAGAACGACACGTGGACGCGTATCCCAGAGCTTGTGCTACACGAGCTTTTGTGCTTAAAAAGTATACAAATTTAATTTTTTTGAAAACAATGTCCGATGGTTTTGCTAGATAAGACCCTTCTTCCTCGGCTGGGATCGTCTAGAGTCCTTTGAAGCTGCATTTAAACTATATTTTGGAAGTTCAAATTCGGGGCACCAATAAAGTCCATTATATGCAGAAAAATCCTGAAATGTTTTCCTCAAAAACCATAATTTCTTTACGACTGAAGACAGAAAGACATGAACATCTTGGATGACAAGGGAGTGAGTAAATTATTTTTAAATTGTTGTTCTGAAAGTGGAGCTCTCCTTTAAAAGCTTTACTATAAAGAAAAATCTATTATAAAACAATTGTATAATCACCGTTTAGAGTTTAAATTTCTAGTAGTGTTTTTCAACTGCTATAATTTTGAGGCAAACTACAAATTATTACAGGTTTACAAAAATCTAAGGTTATAGTAAAGCCACACACGTTTTTAACACTTTTTAAAAATAATATAATTTACAAAAAGACCAAAATATATTATGATATTCAACGTAAGTTAAAAATCTTTAAGGAGCAGTAAGCCACATTTCAAAATGAAATGATAAAATGAAATAATACATTCAATTTTTAAGAAATACAGCTGGAAAAAAGCTCTTAATGCACTTAAAAAATAAAATAATATCCTAAAATCCGCAATCAAGAAATCTGTCTTTTCTGCTTTTATTTTTTAGTAGTAAAGAATTGAAAATGTTGTTTATTGCTCCTTACAGAAAAAGATTAAATGTTCAAAGTCTAATAATTTTATAAATATACTGAAAACACACTGTGTAGAAATGGACTGCGATGTTTAAAATGACAAGTATGTGACGAGACAACATTTCTTTTCTACACAGGACAGATTTTGACAGGCTGTTTAGCACCCACTTCATTTTTGTACAGGTGATGGACTGCTTTCCAGTGGACTGCTAATCCAGTAAAGAAATTTCTCAAAAAACACACAAACATAACTAAAGTTGAAATTTCCAGTTAGCTCAATTCATTTTCTTTAAATATACAGTCTGAAAAAGCTGACCAGACC
Organism: Labeo catla; assembly: GCA_012976165.1. Taxonomy (NCBI): domain Eukaryota; kingdom Metazoa; phylum Chordata; class Actinopteri; order Cypriniformes; family Cyprinidae; genus Labeo; species Labeo catla. The sequence goes on along the minus strand of VONZ01000057.1, from coordinate 28,940 downwards.
TTATATATACAAGTCTTAAATTTCAGTACCTTAGTTTATACATGTTTCGTGTTCTTTTAACTAAAAATATTATTGCAGCAGGACAAATATTCTTCATATAACTGCAAAGTGCCTTGACAATAGTATTCTTATGTTACGGAGCTTTACTGCTACACACAGATTCACACAAGTCTAATTAAAAGGAAAATTCTGAACCCTGAAAGTTTTTAAAAAACAAACATCCCACCCTGAAGTTATTCTGAGATTCCTGAATTGAACCGCATCATCATATGCATCAGCGGTCAAAGACAAACATAAAATACTTATTTAAAAACTAACAGGTAACCTGTAAAGCTTTGAAAGCTCCCAATATGGAATGCCCTATTCAAATCTGTACAAAACAAAAGGACATTAGATAAATTGACTTCTGAAGTTAAAGCTGATGTTCTTTATGTGATATCAGTTCATCACAGCTATTATTCAGTAATATCCAGGATGGTATTGTTGACTCCATGGCTTTTGGTTCCAGAACTGATCAAGACAAAGATACAAAGAATTAAAGAATGAAACTTGAATGATTTTTAGGACCATACAAAATTGAAAAAAAAATATATATATTTATATATATATATATATATATTTTTTTTTTACTTACCCCTTGTTGCCAGCTCTGGTTGAAAGCTTGTGCTTTGTTCATGCTGTAGTTTCCGTTTTTAAAACCTCGATTATTTCCTCCTCGACCCCTGAATTTCTGTGGACACAGCAGATTTATGATTCCTGGTTCACATTTTGGTTGTCTTTTCGTTTTAAAGTAAAATAAGCGGGAAGCCATATTTCAAAACAAAATAAAATAAAATAAAATAAACTTATAGGAATACAACTGGGAAAAAAAAACTCTTAATGCGTTTATAAAATAACCTATACAAAATAATATCATAAAAACAGCATATTAATAATTCTCGGTTCATATTTGGATCACATTTTGTTTTGTTTTTTTACTTTCATATATAAAGACTTTCAATGACAACAATATTTGAATTCCTAACTAAAACCATGCTACATCATCACTGATCTCTCACCTGGTTGAAGTTGCCCCGGTTGGCCCCTCCCCCTCGTCCCATGTTGCCCCTGTTCATGGTTCCTCCCCTGTTGCCCATGTTCACCATATTGCCACGTCCAGGTCCCGGCCTTGGGGCGCCACCTCTGTTAGGTATCCCACCACCACCACGGTTGAAACTGCCCCGGTTGAACCCTCCTCTGAAGGCAGGGGGAGGAAGGAAGCCTCTCGGTGGTCTGCTGAACCCACCACGAGGGCCAGGCACTGTCAGACAATCCAAAAAGAAAAATCTATTATTTCATTTATACATGTCCTGCTCAATGTTCTGATTCATTCTGAAGTTGAATCTGGAAGTGCTGCTTTATGGTATCTTTAAAGTTCCTCCATACAAATAAGTATATAAAGAATAAAAAGAAACATTTAGCTCATCTGAAATGGCATACCACCCCTAAAGTTGCCTCGGTTTTGAAAGCCTCCTCGTCCTCCCCTCTGACCCGGTCCTCCACCCCGGTTGAATAGATTTTTGCCTCCTCGTCCCCGAGTGCCTCCCCTCTTTGGTGGAACACCTCCCTGGTTTGGCTTTTTCTCAGGAGGAAGAGAATTTTTGCTCTCCTCCTTGTACTGTTCAAGTAGTTTGGTAGCTTCTTCCTTCTGCAGCTCGACATAAAGCACTTCACTGAAGCACTCACCTTCCACAGGCAACGTGTATATTCCTGCAAAACATGCAGGAATGTTAGTGTGTGGCATTTTGGGAGTTTTTAGGTTATTGAAAAAAAAACCAATAATAAAAATAAAATAAAAATACATGAATTTTGCCTTGGCAATTCAAGGAAAATAATAAGTTAACTAAATTACTAAAGTACTGAAAGTAGTAAAACTAACATTGAAATAAAAATAAATTCAAGATAAAAAAAAATGAAATTTAAAAAAATTAATAAAATAACATAATATACATTTTGGTTGAAAAACATAAAACAAACAAACATGTACATTTTTGACTTGGCAAATAACTAAAAAAATGTTTATGTTAAAGTACTAAAATTGTTAAAACAATGAAAAAATAATAAAGTAAAATAAACTAAAACAATTTTAAAAACATGAACTTTAGTTTGGCAATTAAATGAAAATAATAAGTTTACTAAATTACTAAAGTACTAAAATTAGTAAAACTAACACTGAAATAAAAATAAATTCAAGGTAAAAAATGAAATGTAAAAAAAAATAAAATAATATACATTTTTGTTGAAAAACATAAAACATATAAAACAAACAAAGTTTAAATTTTTGCGTTGACAAATAACTAAAAAAATGTTTGTTAAAGTAGTAAAATTGTTACAATTATAAAATAAAATAAAATAAAATTACATGAAAAGCTTAAATGTTTTAATAAACGAATAATTTTGCAATAAATTTAAACGAAATAAGTTTTAAATGACTAAAATTAGTCAAACTAAAATATACAAATACTGTAAATAAAATAAAATAAAATATTAGATGCAAAACTTAAACTTATGAAATTTCTAAAAAATAATTTTTTAACTGGGAATTACCCGGGAGAAAAAAGTTAAAGTAAACTAAAGCTAAAATAAAAAAAGATGAAAACTATCAAATAAACTATTAGATTAAAAATGTAAAAAAAAAACAAAAACAAAAAAGCACATAAGAGAAAATTACTAAAAGCTCATAAATACCATAATTGTATGTAAATAATATTAAAATAAAAGAAAAGGATTTTACCTTTCATTTTCAGGACCGCATGTTCAGGTACATCTTTGCCATCCGTTTCTGCCTTTTTCTGAGTCCTCTGTATATATTCCTCATCTGTGGGACAGACTACCACTGCTTTACGCTGGAAACCAGCAAACAGGCACATTTTTCTTCTTTGGGCTGGTGCTGATACGTTAGTCTAAATGGAGATATTTGCAGATCAGTATTTTCAGCAGATGATATAATGATCATCAGACATAGCATGAAAAATAAATGTACAAAGAGCAAAATTCAAAGAGAAATGACTGTATTCTTTCATTTTGACAAGTATTTGTAAACTCTAGATTATATTTGGTCACCTGGTCAAGAATGTAGTTGCGTTTTTTACGTGCTGCTATTTCGATGAATTTCCCAAGGAAGAGAGGAGCGCGCTGAGATATCGCTGAGAGTTTCGTGACATCTTTCATCTGTCGCTTCAAACTGGAAATCTGAATTTCAACAACAGTAACATCAGTTATATTGTTTAAAATGTCTAAAAAATCTCTTATGTCAGCACTCACCATCATCTTCTCAATGATTGTGTTTGTTCCAAGGATGTTGTATTTTCCAGGATGGGCTTGTGTGTGCTTTGTAACCCATTCTGTTTTGCCAGATCCAGGCAGGCCAACCATGACAATGACCTGGGAAGATTTACAGCACATTTAATGATGAGTCTTTTTAATGATAATGTCAGTTTTTCAGGCATGAAACCAACCTCACAGTCTTCTTTGGTCTCGGGTCCCTTCGGTCCTCTGATGCGATCGCAAACGGGGATCTGCTGCAGGAGCGTGAAGCCATCAGGCTGGGGAAAAAAAGGGGTTTCACACTTGCCGAAGTTGAACTCAACCGCACAGTTGTGGCAGAGGACGTGAGGGAAGAACGGCTTTCCCTCCAACTCGTCCTTACTGACTTTGAAAGCTGTTCCCAGATCCTGTCCATTCTTGGAATAGGAAATTTCCACTTCTGCACCATCAAAGTTCTGCCAAGTAAAAACAGAAACCATGATATATGTGACCCTGGACCACAAAACCGGTCATATATTTACATATGGGTCAAAATGATTTATGCCAAAAATCATTAGGATATTAAGTAAAGATCATGTTCCATGAAGATATTTTGTACATTTCCTGCCACAAATATTTAAAAACTTATTTGGATTTTTTTCACACTCAGATTCCAGATTTTCAAATATTGTCATATCCTAACAAACCATCCATCAATGGAAAGCTTATTTATTCAGGTGATATATAAATCTCAGTTTCAAAAAATGGACCCTTATGACTTTTTTTGTTTTGTTTTTTTTTGTGGTCCAGGGTCACATATAATGGCTACACACTTGCTCAACATTCAAAATAAATAAATAAATAAAAAATTTAAACATTTAAATATTACATAAATATTTATATATCAAATAAAAATACTTACATTCATAATTAGTAATGAGATATTAATATATACAATTTAAATACTATATAAATATATATTACATTTTTATATATATACAAAATAATACACAATTTTAAATATTTTTAAAAGGCTTATATTTAAACTTATGCATTCAAGACAATATAATTAATATAATAAAATAAATATAAAAATAAAACATGAACTTTGCTTTGGCAATTAAAGGAAAATAATAAGTTTACTAAAATACTGAAATTAGTAAAACTAACACTGAAATAAAAATAAATTCAAGGTAATAATGAAATTTCAAAAAATAATAAAATAATATACATTTTTGTTGAAAAACATAAACAAAATTTTAATTTTTGCGTTGGCAAATAACTTAAAAAAAATTATGTTTAAGTAGTAAAATTGTTAAAATTATAAAATAAAATTAAATAAAATAAAAAAATTTTGCCTTGGCAATTCAAGGAAAATAAGTTTACTAAATTATTAAAGTACTAAAATTAGTAAAACTAACACTGAAATAAAAATAAATTCAAGAAAAAAAATGAAATGTTAAAAATTTTATAAAATAACAAAATAATATACATTTTTATTGAAAAACATAAAACATATAAAACAAATAAAAATTTAAAATTTTGCCTTGGCAAATAACTAAAAAAACGTTTATGTTAAAGTACCAAAATTGTTAAAACAATTAAAATAAAATAAAATATAAAAACAATATAATTTCAGACAGATGCATGTATACATTTGAGAAATATATAAAAAATATTTATATGTACATATAATATTATTTATATATATATATATATATATATATATAATTTTGGGGTCAGTAAGATTTGTTGTTGATTTTTTTTTTATTAGTCTCTTATGCTCACCAATGTTGCATTTATTTGATTAAAATTATAGAAAAAATTGTAATATTGTGAAGTATTTTTACTAGGGCTGACTTCTAATAGTCGAGGATTCGACGATTCGATTCGTAGACGTCTGATTCGACTATGAACCTCATAGTCGAATAGTAGGAAAGTGTTATGTAACCAATGAGAAGCAGCACACTACAGGCCTGGAGATTTCACAGCATCCCCTCCACTTCCACGCCATCAGAGAGGATTTTTTCAAAGGCGGGTTTCATTGCCAATAAATCAAGGAGCGCCCTTTTCCCGACCAACGTGAACAAGCTGGTTTTCCTTGCACACAACTTCAGAAGAATCAGACAACCACAGGTGCAGTAGCCTAGAACACGTTTCATATGTGAAGAAGTTATTTTTTTTTCTTTTTCATTTGGGACAATGTGAACTTAAGCTGAAGGCTGCGCGCGAAGCGCAGCAACGAAGACATCCTTTCCTTTTTCTTTTTTTTGCTGCATTTGCACTTTCTGAAGCCCATTCGATTATGACTTATATTAGGCCTATATTTATTTTCGTTGTTGTGTAATTGTTTTTATTTATTCAGGCAGGTTTATTGTATTTTGAAAAATGTTTATGACATTTTGAATTTGGACTAGTGCCAGGCTGTTGCGCTAAGTTTAATTTTATTAATTTATTTTATCCCGATTCCCGAGTGTGAACTGTGAATTAAAAGCCAAGAAATAGGTTCATAAGTGAGAGATAAAGGCATGTTTTGGCACGTTGTTGTTTTTGAAGAAATTTGTTCCTATTTTAACTTTTCTGATGTTTGATATATGTGTGATATGTTTTGTTCATCTGGCTTTAAATGAATAAAAGGTATTTGTTACACACCATGTTTTTCTTTTAGTTTTTTTTAACTCTTTTGTTTGAAATGGAAAAAATCTAGCTGCTATCTAAAAAAAAAAAAAGGTTCGACTATCAGTCGACTACGGCAAAATCGAACGAATCAGATTCGACTATGAAAATCCTTAGTCGAAAACAGCCCTAATTTTTACAATTTAAAATAAATGTTTTCTATTTTTATAGATTTTAGAATTAAATTTATTCCTGGGATTTAAAGCTGAATTTTCAGCATCATTACTCCAGTCTTCAGGTTCACATGATCCTTCAAAAATCAGTCTAATATACTGATTTGCAACTCAAAAAACATTTTTATTATTAATGTTAAAAAATGTTGTTCTGCTTAATGTTTTTATGGAAACTGTGATACATTTTTTTAGGCTTCTTTGACAAATAGAGTTTAAAAAAACAGCATTTATTTGAAATATAAATCTTCTGTAACATTATAAAGTCTTAGCTGCCACTTTTGATTAATTTAATGCATCCTTGCTGAATAAAAAAGTACTAATTTCTTAAAAAACGAACATAAATTCATACGGACCCCAAACTTGAACAGTATGAACACATGGCACCACTTAGTGGTCACAATTAGTAATTGCACAGAGATTTAAAACCCAATGTGGATGAGAAAGCACAAAGACACTTACAATAAAGCAACCAACAACGTCATTCTCATCAAAAGCCTCCCCAAATTCCTCTGTCACGCCATTGCTGGTTTTCTTGGCCTTAGATGAAAAGCCATACGAGTGTGCTTCCTCCCCTATGAATATGTAATGCAAAGAAACACATTTAAAACGACATCAAGAATTTAGTAGATCAACTTTCCTGTAAGCAATCAAAGACCCTCACCCAGCAGAAGAGAGCTATTGGCCAGTGACCAACCCACAAGGACGTCATGAATCTCAATTCCTTTACTGGAAATGTGTTTTACAGGAATCTTCTCGATAATCTGGTACAACGAAGTGCAAGAATAAGGCTGAGGGCATGACAGGACAGTTATAAATAGTATAGATCAAGTTAAGGCAGTGGTCTTACCTTCATTTCAAAGCAAGCCTTGCCCTTTGCCACACCGTAAGACGCTCGTCCCCCGGCCCACAGGTAGGCAAAGCTCTCCATGGTGAGAGAGGAGGCGCTATACCGATCCCGAGACACCTTGAAGTGCAGGTCACAGTTGTCTGAGGAATATAACAGACAAATGCTTTATTTCTAAAGCTGCAGTGTGGCTGCACATCGTGTTTCAGTGAGAAGAACAAATATTCTACTCTAAACCTTTTAATGACTTTTAATAACCTAACTGAAGATTTTACACTTTAAAGTAATATATTTTGCATGGTACACCATGAAAAATTCAGCATTTAGTATTTAGTCTATATTAGCAGTATTTGTATGAGACTATCACACGTACAGGTGTCCAAACACACAGTTGTGTCATCAAAGTCTTCATCCTCTTCCTCCAGTGGAGGCTGGGGAGACTTTGCCCTGAGGGAACGATAAAAAACAAGTATGAAATTCAGTAATATTCAATTCAGAGACATTATTAGTTCCTATTGATCTCCCTTTGGATTTTAAATATATTCCTACCGAGAAAATGACAGGTGTAAAACAACTATTCGTTTGCTTTTTGCAATTATAAATAAATAAATTAATAATAACATAACATACATTTTAAATACATCAAAAATTTTAAATGTTGCCTTGTCAAATAACAAAAAATGTTAATGTTAAAGTACTAAAATTGCTGAAAACTAAAATTCAAATGATAAAATAAAATAAAAATCATCATAAAATAATAAATAATAGATGAAAAACTCTCTTACAGGCGTAAGTCTCTTATGCTCACTAATGCTGCATTTATTTATTCAAAAATACAGAAAAAATAGTAATATTGTGAAATATTATTGCAATTTAAAATAATGTTTTTCCATTTTAATATACTGTTAAATAAAATTTATTTCTGTGATGCAAAATATTATTTTTATCAGCCATTATTCCAGTCTTAGGTGTCACATCGGAAATCAATATGCTAGTGTATTATCAATTCTGTAAACAGTTATGGTGCTTAATATTTATTTAATTATTATTATTATTATTATTATTATTATTTTAACCTGTAATACTTATGTAGAAATAAAAAGAGAAATTATTTCTAACAATATGAGTTTTTACTGTCAATTTTAATCAATTTAACACATCCTTACTGAATAAAAGCATAAATTTCTTTCAAAAAAAGGAAAAAATTACTGACCCCAAATTTTTGAACAGTAGCGTATATAGTTACAAAATATTTCTATTTAAAAAAAAAACAATTTATATATATAAACATATAAAAACGCTGTTTTCTTTTCTAAAAGGTGGCTTTTTTTTTACATCATTAATATTATTATTTCATAATGAAAATCTATTGAAAATGTACAGTACCTGGGAAAAGACAACACATCAGAAATAAGTAAATAAAGACACATTTAAATTAAGTTACACATCATAAACATGAGAACATAAAACAATGTTAAATAAGATGAGAAGAAGAAAGTTTAATTTCTGGAACTGCATCAATACCCGTACAAATATTTTCAGATAAACACTTTTGTCCTTTAACAGCCCAAGCTCTCACCTGCAAACATGATTCCTAAGGAAAAAAATACCACTCGTTCTGAGGTGACAGAGATGCCCTTATTATAGGCTTAAAGTCATTTAAAACACTCAGTAAAAATGTGTGTTTCTTTGCACTGATGAGGAACAGCATGTCAGATTTGGCTCTTTACTGCCAAAACTGGTCATAAATCTTTAAGGTGCAGCGGAACCTCAGGAGTACCAGAGGCCGACTGCACGTTTCTTACCGGCTGTATTTGCTTTCTTCAATAAATTCAAAGTAGCCCCTTCCATGTTCATCTCGGCGTCTCTTTACACCCTTCTTATTCTTCTGTTCATCATTCTTGTCTTTGTCCGCATCCCCTTTGGAAATAAAACAATAAATCATAAGGAGGCGTACACCTCCCTGCTGGACACATCATGATGTAACATGATGGTCCACAGAATTACTGGAGGATTTCTACTTATTTTGGTTGTGCATGAACTGCAATGACCAAAGAAAGGTGTATTTAATTAGAAGTTCACATGTTTTAAATTAAGGAGCAATGCCTTACAGTGCAGTTTGTACACTGTCATATGGGTACAAACGGGAGGTTGTTGCCAAGACATCTGCAAACTGCAATTTCGAGCTAAGTAACACACATTTTCAGATTCGCACTGCATGCATCTTGAAGAAAGGTGTCACAGTGAAGGTTAAAGGCACTTTTGGTCATGGGCAAAACTGACATGCACCTTTAACTAGTCTTTTATAGTAATTCAGTATTATATTAATTTAATTCAAACATTCATTTAACTTAAAACCCCTAACCTCACATCACCCCAAGGGGGAAGTAAGCATCTGCTAAATGAAGGGAAAGAATAACAATGTCCTAACATGAGGTCCTCATGACTCCAGGGCAGGCAGGGTAAAACAAATGAACTGAGATCATTACACACAGACTCCATCTGGAGCTTTTGTCTTTTATATCTCCACTTCAGCATCCTGTTACAGCTTAGCGATCCTGAGAGCCTACTGCTCAACCAATAAACACTGACGATCACTATTAAGGGTAATTCTCAGGTAACGGTCCTATTCGTGCCTGAAAATTTCAGGACTTTAAATTTAGATGAGTAACTGATGAACAGAAATTTTTTTTTTGTGTAAATCATGACAGAGCAAAACTATCTTCAGAATCAGCAGATATTATGTATAATATCTACACAAGCTTTTCATCTGCATGCTTTAAAACTAGTAGTATTATAGATGACTATAAATATAGAAGTAGTAGATTTCTTCTCTGAATTTAAACTTAAATAAATATTATGCCAATAAATACGTAAATACCACATCTAAGACACATATGTGCAAAAAAATTATATATATAAAAAATTTACTTTTAACTTTTTTATTTTTATTAATCTCTAATAACTGATTTGCACTATGTGTCTCAAACTTAGATTAGATGTAATATTTACATATTTATTAACATAATATTTAAGTTAAAATTTAGAGAAGAAATGTACTACTTTTATATTTATAGTCAGCTATAATACTATATACTATAATACTATAATACTATATATATAATATTTTAAATACATTTTTTTTTGAAAAATTATATATAAATATATATATATATATATATATATATATATATATATATTGTGTTACACATTACGTAAAGGTAAAACTATTAAAATACAATTAAAGGGACACAAAAATAGTAAAATAAATAAAAATAACGTGTGTATTTGAGACACATAGTGCAAATAAATTGTTAGAAATTATATTTATAATTAATTATAAATAAAAGAATTTTAAAAATTACATAAAAACTTACATTTGTAGTAAATTATGTATATATATATATATATATATATATATATATATTTAAAATAATGGTTTTCAATTTTAATATACTTTAAAATATAATTTGAAGAATTTTTATCAGCCATTACTCAATAAAATAAAATAACATATTATTATATTCCTGTGATGCTAAGTAAAATTTTGATCAGCTATTACTCAATAAAATAAAATACAATAAAATATTTTTTTCATTATTACATATTTACATATTTAAGTTAGTTTAAATTTACAGGTGAAATCTACTTCTATATATATAATCAGCTATAAAATTACTAGTTTTACAGCATGTAAAACGAGAGAATCTGTTGATTCAGAAGATACTGGTTTTGTTATGTCATGATTTGCATAAAACATTTTTTTCAGTTCATCAGTTCATATTAAAGGATGTAAAAATAAATAAATAAATAAAAAAACAAATGCCAAAAAACAAGAAATATTATAGCTGACCACAAATACATAAGTATAAAATTGAACTTGTAGCCAATAAATATGAAAATATTATATCACAATCTGAGGCACGGATATATAACAAATATTATTTTTAAAAGATAAATAAATATTATATTAAAAACATAAATGAAAAATAAAACTTAAAGATAAATATGAATAAATAAAAATTAAATGCATCTCTTTTGTCTTTTGAATTTAATAAATCTATTAAATAATATGACTATAATGTGAATAGGTTTAGTATTCTGTTAACTGCATCAGTAGTAAGTCAAAGGAACACAAATGGGACACAAACGGCATCAGCTCCGGTGAACGACATCAAATCCTGTGTGCTCTCGGCTGTCAGAACGAATTATTCTGCTATCGCAGCCCAAATATGCACATAAAATATGAATTGCACAAGCTTCATCGTGTAATCTCACCCTCGCCAGGGCCCATGTCGAGAGCCACATCATCCTCATCAAATTTCTCCATTTCTTCATCATCATCTTTGAGCAGAACATCTTCATCTTCATCTGATTTATCCATCTCTACCCCGGCGTCCTCCTCCTCCTCCTCCTCCTCCATCTCATCATCCTGCTGCTCCTCAGCCTCCGCGTTATCTCCATCCTCCTCCTCAGCCTCCATGCTCTCTCCAGCCAGATCTTCCTCAAGGTCTTCATCTCCCATGTAACCGAGGCCGCCTCCATCCTCGTACTGTCCTTCAGCACCGTTGGTGTCGGTGGACAGCGCCTCCTGATCCAGAGCGGCCTGTAGCCGGGCCATCAGCTCAGCCTTCAGCCCTTTATCGGAGAGGCTCCTTTTCTTCAGCTCGTCCTTCAGCTCGTTCACTTTCAGCTTCTTCACATTCAGTGAGCTCATCTTGCCGTTTTGACCCTTTGTCTTTAGACGATATGCCACAAATGTATGAAGTATGAACAGGAAGCGCAGGTTATGAGCGGACTGTCCGGAGACTTTCGATGCGGTCACTGATGGGCAGCAGTCGGAGCAGAACGGGGCCAGTTGAGCCTTATATAATCTACCGTAATACACACAATACGTGGGCAGACTACCGTAAATATCACTATAGCTATTAATTATGCAGAAGAGAAAATATCAGTATTCAGTTAATTAGTCACTTTTCATATGTTCAGAAAATGACAATAAACAAATACGAATACAGTATAGATAAGGCAAATATAAATATACCACTTTATATAGGTTTTATTAAAACATTGAACATTACTTATTTAATGCTGTAGTAGGCTATCGTTTTTTTTCAATGCTACAAAAGCACAAAAATATTTTTACAGAGTATAGCCTATATCAACATTGCCACATCATTTTACATGAACTGCAGTTCATATAACTTTTTCTTAAAGGCTAGATTATAAACATTTTAGAGACATTTGGTTTTCAAAACAATTACAGTCACTTTTCATATAAAATTCAGTAAGTAAATAAATAAATAAATAAATAAATGTAATACAGATAAGGCAAATGCTAAATAATCCATTTTTATAAAGTGTTTAGTATAATATTACATATCATTTTATTATTTAATGACACAAGAGCACATAAAAGCATAACATTAAGTATATTAACAATATAACCCTGTTTTTCAATTTCGTACATCTTATATTAAATATTTTATGTTACACTACCAGTCATTTACTACCAGATTTTTAATGTTTTTGAAAGAATTATCTTCTGTTTACCAAGCTTGCATTTAGTTAATCAAAACTAAATTTTCAGCATCATTAATTCAGTCTTCAGAGTCACATGATCCTTCAGAAATCATTCTTCTTCTTCTTCTTCTTCTTATTATTATTATTTTCAGGATCCTTTGATGAATAGAAAGATCCAAAGATCAGCATTTATCTGAAATAAAAAGCTTTTGTACACACCGTACCATTCAAAAGCTTGGAGTCAAAATAATTATTAATATTTTTACTTTCTGCTTCAGCTAAATGTTTCTTCTAAACTTTCTATTCATCAAAGAAACCTGAAAAAATCTACTCAGCTGTTTTCAACATAATAATAATGTATAATAAAATATAAAATAATAATAATAATAATAATAATTTAGCAGCAAATCGAAATATTAGAATGATTTCTGAAGTATCAGTAACTTAAGTGATGATGCTAAAAATTCAGCTTTGAAATCACAGGAATAAATTATATTTTAAAATATATTCAAGTAGAAAACAATTATTTTAAATAGTAAAAATATTTCCAAATTGTACTGTTTTTTTCTGTAGTTCGGATCAAATAAATGCGTTTGGTGAGCACAAGTTACTTTTAAAAAAACATTAAAAAAAAAAACGTTACTTTTCAAAAACTTTTGGTATGACTGGTAGTGTATAAACAGTAACATAATATTATTTATCACTAATTAATATTGCAATATGATTATATTATTTAATGCCACAAGAGCACATAAAAGTAGTATGTCAACATATCAACATCTTTTTCCATAAACTACAATTCATACTTTTTCTTAAACTGTAACTTACATGTAATATATTTTTGAAAAATTAGTTTTTCAAAACAAATTACAGTCATTTTCATGTGTACCTTAAATGAAGTTATAAATAAATATGAATATTGTACAGGTATGGCAAAAAAATATTAAACCATTTTATTGTTTAGTATAATATAAAAAATAATTTTAGAATTATAGAATCGTTTTTATTATGCAACGCCACCAGACCGCGTTTCATATATAATACATTTTTTGTAATCACATGTGAGAAATTAGATTTTCTAAACTCTAACGTGAGTAGCGACGTCACGAATAAATTAGCACAAAACCAGTCAGTGTTCACGTTACCTAGCAACCAGTGTTTTAGACATGGCGGACAAGTACAACGCAGGTAATGATGTTACTGAACTTTCTTCTCTTTCAAACTTACGGTATCCATTGTAGCATTTGTACTCTTACGTGTTGTTTGTAGCTCACTTGTCATTATTACAACTGTCATCCCCTAAATGGTTTGTGTAAAGTATCGAATATATAGCTAGCTAACGTTGAGTAACACAGTAACTGTAACGTTAGCCGTTAACAGAGAGCACAAGATTGCCCAGTTGCTTGGAAAATAAAATTAAAGTAACTTAAATAATTAGGATACAGCAGTAACTAAGACGTCTAAAACCGCAATGTTTTGTCAAATTTATTGAAATACATAATTTCCTTTTGTCAGAAAATATTATAACAGAAACTCAAAAGAGGATAAGTAATGCCTTTGACGTGTTTGACCACGAATCCAACAAGACTGTTGACGTCAGGTAACATTTCAGAGTTTTCAAATTTCAATATACTTTTTTTTTTATACTTATCTTCAGATTTGCTCTCTGACAGCTGTTTATGTTCTACATATGAGGCTGACTTAAGTTTAACACTGATTTTTTTCATTGTAAAAGAGAAATAGGCACCATTATCCGTTCACTTGGCTGTTTCCCATCAGAAGCTGATTTGCATGATATCATTGCTGAGGTCAGTGGTTTGTTTTACAGTCAGTTCATTTAGATATTGACCCTTACAGGCTGTGTAGATTAGTAATTAAGATGTCTGCCTGTTTCCACAGCTAGAAGAAGAAGAGCCCACTGGGTTTGTACGTTATGAGAAGTTTCTTCCAACTATGACTAAGATCTTGCTGGAACGCAAGTAAGACTACAAATAATTAGATATCCCTGCCAAAATAGTTAGTTTTTAATGGAAATGACAGATTGTTTTTGATTTTCAATGTCTATATGTTGTGTCTAATATGGACATTTTGTTATTTCAAATATAAATGATTTCATAAATTACCTTAATGTGATCCCAGATATTTCTGATGTATGTTTATACATTTGTTTGTTCGTTTTTGTAGCTGTCATAGGTAGTGTTGTACCATTTTTTGGTAAATGAAGCTAAAACTAAAATAAATTATGTAATAGATAAAAATGTGAACTTAAAAAATACTTAAATGATAGAAGTAAAATAAGTTGAAGTGCTAAAATTCCTAAAGCTAAAATAAAAATACATTAAAGCTAAATAAAAATATGAAAAATAATCATAATAAAAATGTGCAAATGCATTTTAAAAATACTAAAGCTTAAACTAAATTTTAAATAAAAACGTTAAAATAAAAGGTAATTCAAAATATTAAAAATAACTTTAATAGAATTTAAAAAGAATTTTATAAATAACAATAAAATATTGTCATAGAGGACATTGTCAGTGTGCACATTTAAAATTTAATCTCCAACTATTAACACATTTCCAATTGTGCACTTGAAAACATGCAAGGGACAGAATCAGATATGCCCAAACAATATGCTAAAAAAATTCATAAAGAATCTGTTTTAAGCTGTGAAACAAAGATAAACCACACTACAAATTTTGTATTGAAAAGTCCTGTATTGGTGACAATTGTAGCTCTTCTTCCTTTTTTTTGCAGGTTCCGTCCTATTACAGAAGACCTGCTCCTTCAGGCCTTTGAGGTGTCTAATACTCTGACAACTAAACATTTTTACTATTCTTGTTTTGTTGTTTGAATTTACCTTGAGTACACTACAGAAATGTCTGATTATGTTATATATCTGTTTCATATATTTAAAATTGAGTACAAAGACGGAGACTTTAGAACAGTGAGCTGAAATATAAGGGTGCTGTTGTCTCTTGTTAAAGGTTTTAGATCAACAAAAAAAAGGACACTTGGAACCAGAGGAACTGACCAAATATTTAACTCAAGAAGGTATGTCCACTAGGAAGTCAAGTTCACTAATTCTGAAGTTTTCAGTTATCAAAATGAATTTTTCTTTCTGTCATCTGAAGGAGAGCCCTTCACACAGGAAGAGATGGATGAAATGCTGTCTGCAGCTGTTGATCCTGATAAAAATGTAATTCTCTACAGGGACTTTGTGAGCATGATGACCTTTGATGACAGTCGATAAAGGCTGACGCCATGAATAGAATGAATAAGTATTTTTTATAGAGTTAGAATCAAGATATCTTTACCAAAATCATCTCAGTTACCATAATAAATAATATACTGTATATTTTATTATGAATCTTTGCCCATGGTAAAATGCCCAAATACTCTTTCCGTATTATATAGTTTGGCAAAATTACACAGTATGATATTTTACCCTATTCAAATAGCGTTTAAAATGAAATATGTCTGCAAGACTGAGAGGGTGTTCATAGACTGATTAATCATTCTCGCTATTAATGAGGCAGGTTTTCTAAGGCCAGTTGTGTGTCTGAGAGCTTCATTATAAAGTCAGCGTGTGGTGTCTTTATTCTTTCAGTTTCATTAGCAGACTGTGATACCACAGGTTTTATGAAGGGGTGGCATATTCTTGCAGCTCATTTTTAACTAATTAACCTGTGCCCCATGAGTGCATCTGTGTGTGGGAGAGACCGGGAATGGAGAACTGACCAGACAAGCACATTACTTATGATGGCCTTTACAGAATGCAATCATAAAGATTGCATACTGGTGGCATGACAAATTATGATCTAACATTTCATGAAATTCTGTGCTTTAAAAAAATGAACTGATCAGAAACATTATTACAGTTAAACATTATAGTTGAATTTTTTATCTGAGTTTGCTTTATCTACACTACCAGTCAAAAGTTTTTGAACAGTAGGAGTTTTAATGTTTTTTAAAGAAGACTCTTTTGCTCACCAAGCCTGCATTTATTTTATACAAAATACAGCAAAAGCTGTATTTATATTGTGAAATATTTTTACTGTTTATAATAACTGTTTTCTATTTGCATATATTTTAAAATGCTGATGGAACACTTTTTTAGAATACTTTTTTTTTTTTTTAGCAAGGATGCTTTAAATTAATCAAAAGTGATGATAAAGACGTTTGTAATGTTACAAAAGATTTCTATTTCAGATAAATACTGTTCTTCTGAACTTTCTATTCGTCAAAGAAACCTGAGTTTCGTATAAAGAAATTCTACTCAGCTGTTTTCAACGTAATAATAATGATAATAAAAATGTTTTTAAGCAGCAAAGCAGAATATTAGAATGATTTCTGAAGGATCATGTGACACAAGACTGGGGTAATGATGCTAAATATTCAGCTTTGAAATCACAGAAATAAATTACATTTTAATATATATTCAAATAGAAAACAGTTATTTTAAATAGGAAAAATATATTTCAAAACTTTGCCGTTTTCGCTGTACTTTGGATCAAATAAATGCAGACTTGGTGAGAAGAAGAGACTTCTTTAAAAAAAAAACATCTTACTGTTCAAAAACTTTTTACTGGTAATGTACATACTGAAATGCATTGGTCTAAGAGAATAATGGGAAACTAAATATATTTCTCCTGTAATCCAGCCTTTCTTTTTTTTATGTATCATAAAATAAAAGTAAAGATTCAGTGGTCCAAAAAGGATAGATTAACAACTAATCTTGGCAAAACAGAGCTTTTAGGCTTATGGCAGTTTCCTCTTTGTCTATACTAAGGTAATATAGGTCTGTGTATCTTTTTCTTAAATATGTATGATTAAGCAATACTGTTTTTAAATTAAAAGATGATGATCTTATGCTTATTATTATGCTGAAGTCTCCTATGAAGCAGTGGGTTGTGAATGATTTATTTTATATATGTGAGCAGTAGGTGGCGCTACTTACCCATGCTTACAAAATGTCCCTTCAAATTCCTACTGAACTAACAATACAACCAGAACAATACAGGCTATTTATTTTCATGCAATTCAAAGCAACATTTGGTCAATTAAGAAATAGTGTCATAGCCTATATTGCAAAATGAATTGCACGTGTTTGTTTTTTAGTTGCATAATTATGCATAGTATATGCTTCAGTGGTTCAAATGACATGTTTGCAGACAGTGTAAGTAGTTGAAGATTTTTGAGCAGATGAAAATTAACATTTGACCTGACACAGTTTATAATATATATATATATATATATATATATATATATATATTTTAATATATATATAATTTTATTTTTTTATTATTGCTCATATTATGCTCCAAAACAGTTTAATGTAATTCATTGCATTGTATCGAATTATAGGGATAATAATAATAATAAGATGCATTTTTACATTTATATAGTTCATTTACGTTTTGAAACAACGTATTTCAGTAACCACATAAGTCACTCAAATTACGCTAATGTTGTCATTATTATTTATTATACATGTACATATATAGGCAAAAAAAGTTAGTTCAATACCATTTTTGTTGCGTGAGACGATCTTTTAACAGACAACACTAATAAAATTTTATTCTATAATAATATCGAAATTGGTTCTTAATAATGAATATTTCTCTCAGGTCGGTTGTTGTAGTTTAGTTTTAGTAGTTTAGTTTAGCGTGTGCACAACAGTACACTCCCACATGTCAGTCAGCAAATTTCGGATATGCTATTCGCTAAGGAGGGGCGGAGGGGGCGTGGCCAGTCTACCCAGAGACAGATGTGTGCGCTCCTCTGGAGTGAGAGCAGCGCAGAGATCAGTCCTCCAACAGCCTGATCTGCTGTCAGCCTGCGCTTCACACAAGTCCACATGCATGGGAAAATGCGCCTGTGCTGGGATGCTGTGAAATCTAAAGCACTGCACATGGATTCAGAATATCAGAAGGCATAGGAAAAAACAGGAATTATACACTCTTGGACATTTCAGATCGGACCATCTGTTATTCATATTCCACTGTGGAAGATGGATAGATTTTTGCATGGTCGTTGTCGCTGAGACTGGACTTCAGAAGGGCTACTGAACTGACCACAGATTGATTTTTGGATCCTTTGGTTTTGGATGTAACAGGGAGCACAGTTATTTCACCAATCCCTCTCTTTTAGGCTTTATCATGACCTCTCTAACAGGGAATAAAGACAGATCTGGGACCAGGAGTAGAAAATATGGGGTAAGATTTATTTTATGTAAAGGTATGTGCATGCTCATGGCAATAAATTATCTTAAAGTGAGAAAAAAATTTCAATGCGAACTCAATATGCAAATTAATAAACCACTTTGCACACTTTTTCCACGTGTAACCCAGACATTAATGTTTCAATCACTGCTTTTCATCCTCAACTATCATATCCTGCAGATGACCGATTCATCTCCTACGAAGTCAGCATCATTCTCTCCTGAAACCTGGTACCGAAAGGCTTATGAGGAGTCCCGGAGCGCTAGCCGCCCGGTCCCTGAAGGTGCGGGCTCCATGCCCGGGTCCTCTGGCACCCCTTCTCCCGGATCAGGAATATCATCCCCGGGCTCTTTCTCCGGCTCACCTGTTACTATATCTCCTGGAATCAGCACCGGTTCGCCCGGTTCCTTAGGCGGATCTCCAGGGTTCGGCACTGGCTCTCCAGCCTCGGGAAGCGGGAGCTCACCTGGTTCTGATCGGGGCATTTGGTGTGAGAACTGCAATGCTCGGCTGGTGGAGCTGAAGAGGCAGGCATTAAAACTACTCATTCCCGGACCCTACTCTAGCAAGGTAGGCTGATAGATACTGAAATCAGTTTTTTAAATGCTAATGCGTCATGCAAATACGAATGACATCGGATATTCATGCTGAAGTGTGATACATGAACTCCAGTGTTGCAGTGCGTAATGTGACATCATAGTATGGTTGTTCTCACTTCTCGCTAGCGAAACATATCGCAACTTGCTAAATATATAATAAAATATATAAAAAGAAAGAACAAATAGCAGTTTTGCATTAATCTGTGTTTGAAAACACACAGAAGTGTTGCACATGAGGGGCGGAGTGCTGAACATGCACGGCACTGCAGCGTGTTGCAGATCCACTATCGCTATCCCAGTGCGTTTCCAGGAGTCTGAGATCATGATGAAACTGGCCAAAAGGGATGAAATTAATTGCTGAGTAACAGCTTTTTCCCTTTGATTTAAGAAGACCGTAAAGTGAAGCAGACTGTGTAAAGAAACACGTCATACCATGATGTGGCTTTGGTGGCGAGCATGAGCACTGAGAGAAGCGCATTTATGATTAACTGTCCCTTATGATTAGTTATTCGGTTTTGGCCTCAGACACTTAAGGTAGTACAGCACCAGAACTTGTTGTGGATTCCACAAGAGCTCAAATCATAAGCACATAGTATATATATAGGTAAATATGCAGTGCGTAATTGGATGCATGTGTGCGTAAATATCAAGTTTCGCCGTGTGCTCATTTCAATTTCAGCGTCTAAAACAGGGAGCTGCTTATAAGCAGAACAGCAATTTGATTCATACCTAGAAAGAAATGGTTTACAGACAAACCCTACCTTTTTATATTATTGATCAATGGGTTTGTTTGTGCCGCATGGATACCAAAGCACAGCTGGTTTAATTCAATAAATATCCATTAAGAAGAACAGGGGGCGCTGTGCTGTCACAAACAGTGTGATATAGATATTCAGTGTATCAGTACAGTATTTAACACCATGCTATAATTTCTGTGCATTACTATACATACATACATACTCATCTGCTAGAAAACAAAAATGCGATCACACTTGCAATGCTTTCAATTTATGCAACACAAACATATGGCATCTATTATGTTCTTCATTTCAATAATTGCACCGTTTATCCTTTCAAGCTGTCCAAAAGATCACATCTGCATTTAGATCTCCTTACCATGGGCTGTTGATTTCATAAACCTGTGGATGTTTGTGGATTAATATAATTATTATTACTAAAAGTAGCATTTTGCTGTTTTTAAAGAGCACCATTGATCTGGTGTGGCCGTGGCTCGTGTTTCAGACCTGCTGTTGGTCTCCAGATTTTATGGCCAGTTCTGCCAGCTGCAAGTGACCTGGAGGTGCCCATTAAAATGAGCTGGAGGAGGAGGGGCTGATGGGTAGGAGAGGGGATCACCGGAAAGCAGGGTGGCCATGAGAGTGCTCTTTAAGCCGGAGGCAATTTTAAAGGAGATCTAACTGAGTGTTTGGGCTTTTCTCTGCAGGATCTTCACCCACATGGTGATTATTGAGCAGTGTTGTGACACAAACCGAAGGGTAAAACCTCATTCTGATATACGTCCCATCTGGAGATTTTGCAGTATGCTGCGTTCCATTGCACCCTAAAAGTAAAATTGCCAAATTTGATAATTTTCTTACTAAAAGTGCAATAGAATAGAGAGAAGTGATGCACATTGACTTATAAAAAGAAATCAAAGAAAACTCAAAGTCCAATATTGTTTGATGGTAAAAACTCATTAGCAAACATTGTTTAAAACATGGTAAATGATGCTCTGCTGATGATCTTATACATGCAGAATAAATGTTAGCATACACTTTTAAAAATAAAGGTTCTTTATTGGTATCTGGTTCCATGAAGAACCTTTAACATCCATGGAACACGGAACCACAGATGCCAATAAAGAAAAGGTTCTTTATTATGGAAAAAGATCCTGTGGTTCTTTTAAGAACTGCTCACTGAAAGGTACATTTTGGAACCCAAAAATGTTCTTCGATTGATGTTTGAACACCAACAACCTCATACATCATCTTCCAAGAAGTTCCTGAAGTAACATCCCACATCCAACTGTGAATGGAACGCAGCATACTGAAACAGTAGAATAGCTTATAGAACTTGTGCTGTGGGACTCGCTGCGTTGTGAACGTCCCTTGGGGTTCGTCTTTAGATTACACCCGCTGAACAGAAGCATGTTCATTTTAATCCCGTGCACACACATCTCCCGTTTCCAACGGAGCGCTGTTGCCACGGCAGCAACACGTTATGGGCGTGAGCTTCATACATATTTCACGTTTAATGCTCCTTTTATGCCTCTCAGGTGAGCAAGGCATTATCATATAAAGAGGTCGCTTTTTCACTACGGACTGATAGGAATAAACGGGAAGGGGTTGCTGACGTCGGCTCAATTCAGCAGGCGTTCTACTGTAAATGGCACTCCCTCCTGTCCAGCGGCAGGCTTTGTCTCGACGCCAGGGTGTAATGGTGTCACTAGGGCAGATATGATTACAGAGAACTTGATTTGCTCATTTGGGGAGCACAGATTACTTCTTGTTGTAAATGACTGAATACAATATTGTGGCTTTACAGACTGTGACCTGATAGCTGCTTATAACAATGGAGGTTTGTTGACAGTCATTGTAAGCCAAAGCTGTTTATAGGTTGAAAGTGTTTGGATTCACAATAACATGGCCCAGTGCTTTATGAATTGTTAATTTGTGTTTTTTTTTTACAGCTGAACGTTTCACAGCAGGTAATGGTTAGTCTTGAAACCTGCTTTTTTTACAAGTATGAAATGTTGAATGGTTTTTTTTATGCAGAGGCAGAGGTTTACTGCTGTATAACAGCTTGAAGCTTTTGCTTGGCTTTGAATAAAGTGGGTTTTGCTGCTTTTGAAGTATGCCAGCAGGCCACCAATGTTATAATATGTGTCCCTGGGCCACAAAACCAGTCATAAGTAGCACGGGTATATTTGTAGCAATAGTCAACAATACATTGTATGGGTCAAAATTACTGATTTTTCTTTTTTGCCAAAAATCATTAGGGTATTTAGTAAATATCATGTTCCATGAAGATATTTTGTAAATTTTCTACCGTAAATATATCAAAACTTAATTTTTGATTAGTAATATCCATTGCTAAGAACTTAATTTGGACAACTTTAAAGGAGATTTTCTCAACATTTAGATTTTTTTTGCACCCTCAGATTCCAGATTGTCAAATACTTGTATCTCTGCCAAATATTGTCCTATCCTAACAAACCATACATTAATGGAAAGCTCATTTTTTCATTATTGCTTTCAAATTAACCCTTATGGCTGTTTTTTGCTGTCCAGGGACACATATAGGTTCTGATGTTGGGTGACCAAAATCGAATATCAGAACAATGTCTAATGTCAGCGTCAGTTTGACACTGAATATGATGACAGCTGACGTTGATATTTTGTTGGTTTAAGATGTGGTATTAAGTAACCAAAGTCATATTGACATCAAACATCAACATTTAACCACAAGGAATGGTCATCAAAACCTAATGTCTGCTAAACATAATAAGATTAACATCCACACAACCTCAAATTATAAAATCATTAGATGTTGATATTTTGCTGGTTTTAAAGGGATAGTTCACACAAAAATGAAAATTCTGGCATTAATTACTCACCCTCATGTCGTTCCAAACCCATAAGTCCTTCGTTCATCTTCAGAACACAAATGAAGATATTTTTGATGAAATCCGAGAGCTGACTGACACGGAAGAAATTAAATTTATTTTCTTTGCATGCAATAAGTATTCTCGTAGTCCTGTAATGTCCTTACTAAGTTTCTGGGCCTTGAAGGTGGTAGTTGCGTTGCTGTCAGGGTCAGAAAGCTGTCAAATTTCATCAAAATCATATTTTCTGTTCCGAAGATGAATTTCTTAAAAGTCTTATGAGTTTGGAACAAAATGAGGGTAAGTAATTAATGACAGAATTTTACCTTTTTTTGAGTCATTGTATTAAGTAACCAAAATTCAGCATCAATCTAAAGTTGGAGCTTGATCTAAAGACGAAGACATCAACTCAATATGAATTTCCAACCAAAAGTTAGCTGTCAAATGTTGGAGCTTGATGTCAAGCCAACGTAGGGTTTTAATGTCAGCCTGATTTTTATTTTCAACCAAAATTTAACGTCAACCCAACGTTGGAATTTGACATCTGCCGAACATTGGTGTCCAATGTCTTTCTGGACAATACACTGATGTCCATTGCCAGCTTGGATTGGACTTACTTAGACTTTAAAGTCTTTAAGACATTTATTCACATATAGTGAGAGTGATGAGAAATGTTAGTCTTAAGTAGCACGGGTATATTTGTAGCAATAGCCAAAAATACATTGTATGGGTCAAAATTATTGATTTTTCTTTTATGCCAAAAATCATTAGGATATTAAGATCATGTTCCATGGAGATATTTTGTAAATTCCTACCGTAATATATAAAAATATAATTTTAGATTATAATATGCATTGCTAAGAACTTCATTTGAACAACTTTAAAGGTGATTTTTTTTTTTTTGCACCCTTTAGATTCCAGATTTTCAATTAGTTCTATCGCAGCCAAATCCTATCCTAACAAACCATACAGCTTTCAGATCTCAATTTAAAAAGATTTACCCTTATGACTGGTTTTGTGGTCCAGGGTCACATTTTGATTGCAGGCTTGTTGTCTTGGTAAATCTAAGCACAATTTGAAACATTATTGAGATTTTTTTCTTAACTCCTGAGGGAAATATTTTAAAATATTAGTTTCTCTATCTTTAATCTTACTGCAGAGTACAAAACACAAATGTAATATTAAAGAGATCTCTGTCAGTATGTCTGCTGAATGTAAACCTGAAGATGTTGAAGAATATTATTGTGATTTTTATGTGTATGTGTAATACAACACTTTCTCAAATAATAATTATATCAGTATGATGTCGAACAGCATCCATGACCCATAAAAGCTAGTTTCACAGTGCCAAATGCAGCAGATGTTTAAACCCACTGTAGGTTTTGCGGAGTGGGTGGTTTGTTTTTTAGTGGAACTCAAAACTGTATTTCAAGAGTCCAGTCAGGTTGCTGCTGTACCCCGTAATCACTGCCAGCACTTCCTCCAAAGCATGAAGGCCTGTAATCCGGCCCAGAACCAAGTCAGAGAAAACATCAGGTTCTCCCCCTTGAACACTGGTGATCGATCTCACAGGGATTAGTTGGACCGAGCCAGATCGAAGTTCTTCATGATCAAAGCAGAACTGCCTTGAAGGAGGATACTGCCTGGTTTGGTAGAGCCGTGTTTTGTGCTGGTTCACATTAGTCACTCGTGGCTTTGTCATTGTGTGGAAATAGTATGAAAGATTTCGACAGACTTGTGTAACGCGTCTCTGGAGACTGGATGGTTTGATGTGTTGAATGTGTAGGTTTCAGCCTACAGCTGCAGTTCCGGGTATGGATTTTGTGCTCACAAGGAAAGTATTGCAAGTATGCACACAGTTTCTCAACTGTTACCCATGTGGTAAAACTCACTAGATACCTTTGAAGAATTTGAAGTGCAAGTGTTGACTTCTTGTTTTTTTCATCATGTCCAACTGAATGCATTTTGTATTTGTTTGTTTAGTGGCCTTTTAAACATTGAATTGCCACTTTAATTTCTCAAAGCTTTCTGGATGCGGTTATTTACTGTGACATTTTTGACTAAATGCCATGTCATGTCCTTTGTGCTCAGCTGATTTAAAAAGAATGTTGAAACTCAGTGAATATGAAAAGAAAAGTTCCTAAATAATCACAGCTAAATAAAACCATTTCAAGGACATACCAGTCAAAAGTTTTTGAACAGTAAGATTTTTAATGTTTTTTAAAGAAGTCTCTTCTGCTCACCAAGCCTGCATTTATTTGATCCAAAATACAGAATAAGCAGTAATATTGTGAAATATCTTTACTATTAAAATAACTGCTTTCTATTTGAATATATTTTAAAATGTAATTTTTTTCTGTGATCAAAGCTACATTTTCAGCATCATTATTCCAGGTGTCACATGATCCTTCAGAAATCATTCTAATATGCTGATTTGCAAACATTTTTTAATTATTATTATCAATATTTAAAACAGTTGAGTAGATTTTTTCAGGATTCTTTGATGAAAATATCCTAAGATCAGCATTTATCTGAAATAAAAAGCTTTTGTAACATTATACACTACCATTCAAAAGCTTTTGTCTGTATAATTTTCATTTTTCTTTTTTTTGGAAATTAATACTTTTATTTAGCAAGCATGCTTTAAACTGATCAAAAGTGATGATAAAGACATTTATAATATTACAAAAGATTTATATTTCTGATAAATGCTGTTCTTCTGAACTTTCTTGGGTTGGGTTTATAATAATAAATGTTTTTTGACCAGCGAATCAGAATGTTAGAATGATTTCTGAAGCATCATGTGACTGGAGTAAAGATGCTAAAAATTCAGCTTTGAAATCACAGGAATAAATTACATTTTAAAATATATTCAAATAGAAAACAGTTATTTTAAATTGTAAAAATATTTCAAAATTGTACTGTTTTTGCTGTACTTTGGATCAAATAAATGCAGGGTCGGTGAGCAGAAGAGACTTTTAGAAAACATTAAAAAACTTTTGACTGGTAGTTGTATAGGGTTTGTGAACTCCTGGAGGTTAATTAGGGAAATGCAAGGCGTTTATGAGTTGCTAAAAAGCTAATAATTAATTAAATCATAAAAATGAAAGCATAAAACACAACATAATGGTACAAAATTCAAATATAGCTATATAACAAATAGTTGCCGGGGGCGCTGATCAGTTACACAGGATTGACCAATCGGAATCAAGTATTATAAAAGTAGCACTATAATTTTTGTTGCGCCTACAGAGTTTATGAACACATGTGCTCAACCTCATTTGTAAACAGTAGTGGTAAACCATATGTAAAGGATCTTTCATTAGCAGTGCTAGTCAGCATGAACTCCACTTTACCCTTGTTGTCATACACTGCTGTGATCTCTCATGCGGTCACTGGTTTTACGCACATGTGGAGAGGGCCATTCGTTCTGCTTTCAACCTGAGAACAGGCCTCTGACCTCCTACTGACTAACTCATTTTTTTAATTGCCCCACCACACAACAACAGGGCTATTTCCTCATTGGAGGTAGTTGATTTTGTCTGAGACTGTGCTTTGAAGCTCCATCCTTGACCTGCTGAATTGTGATTGGTTATTACTTTCTTAGATTTATTTATGTTTATAGTGCATATCTTGTTTTGTCTTTTTTTTTTTTACCATGCCTATTTGTCTAATAAAGAACACACTGTCTTCTCCATGGGAATAAATAGAAAAGCCTTTCTTTGAATTATTAACTGGCCCCTATGTTGTTTAACTGGAAAAGGCTAAAATCCCATGTACTGAAAGAACTTTCACTAGACTCATTCAGATGATCAGATAGAGGCGTTAGAGGCGTTAGATGGAGGGGCTCCATCGTTTGGTTGAATTCAAGGGAAACGCACACCTTTTGACAGAAAGAGACGGGGAAAAAGAAAACAGATGGAGTCATTCATTCTAAAATGCCATGTTTTATGAGAGGTTTAAGTGCATTCCTCTGCAAAATCAACAAGGTTAAGAGGATGAGTGAGACCGGTGTAGTGTAGACCGAGAGAAAAGCTGGGTTAATTATGCTGTGAATGACGAGGGCATCGTAAAGGTCAGGAGGACAGGAAGAGACAACCGAAAATGGTGTTAGATCAGAAGAGATACATTTTACTGGGGCTTTCTTTTGTTTCTGACATTCCAGCTGATCTAATGGTGACCAGTTACACTGCTAGCCAAAAGTTTTTGAACATTAAGATTTTTAAAGAAGTCTCTTCTGCTCACCAAGCCTGCATTTTTTGTAAAATTTTTAAATATTTTTACTATTTAAAATAACTGTTTTCCAAATGGATATATTTTAAAATGTAATTTATTCCAGTGATCAAATCTAAATTTTCAGCATCATTACTCCAGTCTTTAGTGTCACATGATCCTTCAGAAATCATTGCAATTCGCTGATTTGCTGTTCAAGAAACATGTATTATTATTATTATTATTACTATCAATATTTAAAACAATTGAGTAATTTTTTGAGGATTCTTTGGTGAGTAGAAAGATCAGCATTTGATCTAAAATAAAAAGCTTTTGTAACATTATACACTATACCATTCAAAAGCTTGGAGTCAGTATATATTTTTTGGAAATTTATTTAGCAAGGATGCTTTAGATTGATCAAAAATTGATGATAAAGACATTTGTAATGTTACCAAAAATTTCTATTTCAGATAAATGCTGTTCTTCTAAATTTTCTATTCATCAAAGAAACACACAAAAAAATTCTATTCAGCTGTTTTCAACATAATAACAATAATAATTGTTTTTGAGCAGCATATCAGAATATTAGAATGATTTCTGAAGTATCATATGACTGGAGTGATTATGCTAAAAAATCCACTTTGAAATCACAGGAATAAATTACGTTTTAAATTATATTCAAAAAGAAATTATTATAGTTATTTTAAATAGTAAAAATATTATTTTATTTTTTTCTGTTTTTGCTGTACATTGGATAAAATAAATGCAGGCTTGGTGAGCAGAAGAGACTTAAAGTCTTACTGTTCAAAAACTTTTGACTGGTAGTGTAGACAAATAAAAACAACCTTTTCAATAAATTACTAAGCCATTTTCAGATAGAATGGAATTTCTTAATAGGAAATGACAGGATTCAGCTTTCCAAGAGCTCCTACAGAAGATATTCACTAGGGGTTTGCAAAAGAATATTATTTAAAATATGTGATGACAGTGTGTTTTTTTATATTAGTACCCCATCATTTCACTTATTTACCTCACATAATTGTGAACTGTCACTTTAAATGATGAGAGGAGGTGACATGGTCTGAGTCCTCAGAGCAGCAATGTTTAAAAGGCCATGAGTTCATTAAATGCTCATCAATTGTTGTTTCTTTAAGTCCCCATGAAATCACAATTTACCTTTTTTTGGCTTTTAGTATGAATCTGTTAGCCTTAAGTTTATCTATAAGCTAGTGTGTTTCAAAACAATGACAAAATAAAAGCATTCAGAACTTGCAGTCTCTAACTTCGCCAATATGGATCAACAATTTTGATGACATCACCCTGCATTTTTGTCCAATCAGATGCTCTCTAGAATCCAAAGCATCCCGCCCCCTACACTATAAACAGATGCTGAAGCTGTGGTCTGCAGAAATCGGTCACTTGTTTAAAGAATTTGTATTTTCTATATGGTGAATGGCACACTATATAAGGGATAGAGAACGATTCAGTCAGTGTAAATATGCTTTCCATTGAGGCGAAAGAAGTCTGGTTTTGCACTGTGTCACGTGACCCGCCGCAGCGTGCATACAGTCTGCTCTGGTCCAGAGACACAGACCATAAAATGTATCGGACCCATATGAATTCTACACAAAATTATATTTTATAGCGATATGTATGAGATTATGGCTGTCATACGCTGTCAAATGTGTCTTTACTGAACTTGAAGGCTCTGGCTCAAGATGTGATGTAAACAAAATGCCATTGGCTATTTAAAATTGTTTTCCTGCTCCATTTGAAATTACGTCAGCATATAAAATAACT